>CM034358.1:19611506-19975482 GCA_019925275.1 Mytilus edulis | reverse complement strand
GGAACGTTGATTGACAGCATAATTAGTGATGGATGTTTACTTGTACCTATTGGCCCAAAATATGTTGACAATGAACATGATGAATTATTCTGGAGAATATCATTTTCATTAGCAGAAAAGAAGCTAGTTCACAGTTTCAATTATACTCAGTTTATGTGTTACACTGCAATGAAATTTTTATTGAAAACAATAATAGACAAAAACGAGGCTACACACGAATTATTATGTTCGTATTTTTTGAAGACTTCATTGTTCTGGGTATCGGAAGAATGTTCTAAAGATCAATTTCAAGTATACAAAATCGCACAATGCTTAAAGCTATGTCTTGATAAACTTATTGAATGGGTTTATAAATGTTATTGCCCTAACTATTTTATTCCGGAACAAAATATGTTTAAAGGAAAAATTACCGCTTCAAACAATATACAGCTTTTAGAGATACTTATAAAGATTAGAGATGAGAGTTTGGAAATCATACTTAGTGAATTTTTAAATTGGACAATTGCCACAAACTCTGTTTGTCAGATTTCAACATTGGAACTCATGTTTTTAAAGGTTAATCGGGAGCCTACAATTATGGATATCAACGACGGTTTTGAAAGTTTAATAAGAATTAACAACCTGCTGATGTTTGAATCCTCAAATTTTATTCGCGGAATTTGTAAGTTTTATCATAGTGTCATAAGCCAACATACCGTACAATCTTTTCCTTTGTCTGAAGTATTGTTAGGATCTAACCATGATCATTGTCCTCGTCATAAGATATTTTCTTATAAATCAAACAAAACTCATTATTATCTACGCCGTAAAATGTTACACGATGGTACGAAGTCAGATGCAGTGTCTGGTTGGTTGTTTTATGCATCATATTATTACTTAAGAGAACAATATACCGCAGCTTTGAACATTGTTGATTATGTTCTAAGTCGGTGTGAACCTGGAATGTTATCTTTATTAGTGAGCTCTTATAATTCCCAGCAGACTAGTAATTACAAAAATATTGCTGCATGTAACATTTTGACATTGAATGACAGGATGAAATTATTAACTTATTCAAATATAAATTATGTTAAAAACTCTGCATTGATACCAACAGAATTACAATACGAGGTACAGAAACGGAGCTTAATAGTTCCACCTGTAGTGATGTCACACTGTTTGCGTTTTTTCTGCTACCATCATTTACATGATATTTACAACAGACAACAGTCTTTACAAGATCTGCTAGTTACAATAGAGAAAAGATATTTCGTTGTAGAAAATTTGCTGTCCCCCTCCTATACATTATTAGGAATTTGTTATCAGATTTCTGGAGACCAGCAATCGGCTCTGCGATGGTATGAGAAGGCATTATGTAGTGGGGGTTTTATTTGTAAAAGTGCAGGATTCAGACTGGCAAATCTAATATCTAACTCTATAGTATAATATATGATTCACCTGCACGACACGTGATCATAGATTTTTATGCAACATTGTTTGTTACGCTCATTTTGTTGGATAACGTCACCAATTTTCATGATATCAATTCGCAAATGAAGTTATGAAAGCGTACGTGCAAGCGCAGACGACGTATAGCAGATTTTAAATGTATGATTTGACGTCGTTTTCTGTCAGTTTGATTAGAATGGAGATAACAATTTTGTATTTTAAGCTGCTAAATTTACATGTACAATCAATACACAATTGTATAAGCTAAATAGATGATCTGTAGAGCCAAGCACAAAACAAACAAACATAATTGCCTTTATTAGTTATGAAAATCATCATACTTTATAAATTGTATCATCTAAAAGTTATACACTGTCAACCTTTCGGAATACAGAAAAATGTACCAAAAATAAATGCAACCACACAAAAATCATTATGTCAAATACATAAAATATATAAAATGTAAACTTAAAACACCCAAGGAAATATTTTATCAAATGGCAAAATCAAAAGCTTAAACACCTCAAACGAATGGAAAACTAATAAAAAATAAAAAATAATTTTCAAGCAGTTACAATCTAGTGAATAATGAATATCCCGCGTACAAAAAATATTATCTTGTTCTCATAGAAAACAAAAGAGTGTTCTCCTTTTATTCAATCCGGATTTGTTTTCCCTCAATCGATTTATGACTTAGCGGTATAGTACTGTTGTCTATATCTTATAGAAATGAATAAATCAAAGGACCATCCATGTGAATTCATTCTTAATATGTTTTTGCCATCCACACTATTTTCGTTTCTTTTCTTTTTTATTTACAGATAATACCGTTGGTTTTCTCATTGGAATGGTTTCACACTAGTATTTTTTTTGGCTGTAATTTGACCTATAATGGTTTCATTTATAAATTGTGACTATTCGAAGTTAAAAACATCGCAGCTCTCGATCTATATTTGGTAAGACAATTATTACAAATAGAAAAAATAGAAAATACACGATTTCGCACAATACAATGTGAAAATCAATATTCTGATTCACAAAATCCAATTTCTGCACAAAAAAAGAATAATAGAAATAATCTTCTATATTGGACAATATCCCTAATGTGCCTTGAAATGAGGAACTCAAAAGTCACGTGTACACAAAAAATCTCTGTGTAGTGATTTTTGACACATTTCTATGATAAAAAAATGACTAAGCTGAACCATTTGTGTTAATATAGAAAGTAGGGGAATACAGAATAAATGTGTAAAACCTATGGAGCTATTAAATGTGTTCAAAGTATTAAATTTTCAAAGAACTTATTGTGTTAAAAAGGAGCCGCATCGCAAAAGGATACTCGGGGTTTGCTAATTTACGGAAAAATGAATCACAATTCGTACCCCGAAAATTTAACCACATATGTAAAAATGTCTCAGCTTAGAAACAAGCCATTATACATATACAACATTACGATATGGGCTGAGCAACAGAAAAAAACGTTACCATTACCGCCTATGGAGAGACGATTACGCATATTGCCCCATATAAATATTTAATTCAATCGCTGAGCTTTCCTTCTGGCTGTTATTACTTTTATTTTGGTATTGAACAAGTCATTTCTTTTTCGACTGTACATGGATTTAAAACAATAAATCCGTAAGATGTAATATTATGAATAACTACTTTATGTCTAAATTCAGTAAAGATTAGTTTATAAGACTGTTAAACTTTATACCGGATTTGTTATAACAAGATTATCCCCAGTTGTGTAGGAGTTCGTGCTGAGCAGTCTTTAGTTTTTCATGTTGTGTTTTGTGTACTGATGTTTGTCAGTTTGTCTTTTTCTTTTCAGACATGGAGTTGTCAGTTTATTTTTCACTTATGGGTATGAATGTCCCTTTGGTATCTTTTGACTCTTTTTCACTGTTTCAAAAGGAAAGACAGAATGAATCGCTTCTAATGAATTGGCAAGTTATTACCAAAAGAAAACGAATGAGTTTTTGTCTCATTGCATGACAAAGTAAAATTACAAAAAATACAGAACTCCAAGGAAAATTCAGAACGGAAAGTTCGCTATCAAATGGCAAACTCAAAACCTCAAACACATAAACGAATGGAAAATGATTCTCATTTCCCTGACTTGGTACAGACATTTTCTTATGTAGAAAATGCAGGACTTAACCTGGTTTTATAGCTAGCGAAACATCGCAAATGTATGACAGTCGAATATAATTCCATTATATTGACAAAAATGTGTGAGCAAGACAAACAGACATCATAAAAATGTAAAAAATTTGGGTACAGCAGTCAATATTGTGTTATGATCTTAATCTCTTTAAAAACATACAACTATGCCATTAAAGAAAAACAAAATGGCATATAGACACTCTATAGACAAAGCACAAGAGCAAAAATGAAAGACAAGAATACAAAAATGACAATAGCACAATAACACAATGGCAAGATGTATATGTTCATTATTATTCTTACAAGACATGCAACTACAAATGTATGAGATAATAAGATCGACAATTCAATTTGTGAAGCATATGACCAGCCATTAACACATGTGAGAAAACTGAAAGAGGCCAGCAGCAATGTTCACAAAACAGCCCATAAAAACAAGAAGTGCAAATATTAGTACATAAATAAAGGGAACAGTAAATAGTATACCGCTGTTAAAAGTCATAAATCGATTGAGAGAAAACAAATCCAGTTTACAAACTAAAACCGAGGGAAAGACATCAACTATAAGAGGAAAACAATGGAACAACTGAAACAGTTTCAAAACGCAACAAACCCAAAACCAAGGTAGTTGATACTAAAATTAATTTTTGGATATTGCAAGTAATGATACTGACGAATGATATGAGATGTGCGTTAATAATTGATTTTTATTCTTTGGTTGCAATGAACAACCGTCATTTCCCAGTGAAGTAAAAATCGATAATATCACTCATCTGATGCAATGAAAACTAAACGTGTTGTCAAGGCGTTGTCGATGACGTTACATCAAAGCAAATGGTGAATGCGTAGATATAGTTCCTTGCATGTTCGACTTTATTTTCATTAAAACGCCCATAACAATGTTATAAACGAATAACTAATAGAGGATTTCAAATATAAAAAAAATAGTCAACTCGTGGCCGAACATCACTGATAATTAATGCATACGCTACCTACGCACATTCGTTCATTACTGTGTTCTTCGGTCAAAAAGACCCTTCTACATATAAACATTAACCAATGATATGTCGTTATTGGGTTTTTATTGGGTGTTTATCTTTCGGTATTGTACAACCAATGAAATGTCGTTGGTTTTTTTATATTTCGATACTGCACAACCAATGAAATGCTGTTGTCTTTTTATATCTCGGTACTGTACATCTAATTAAATCACTCTTCATCTTCTTCTTACTGATTCTGAAACTGTTTCTAGTTTTCTCATTTGAAATGATAAATTGCCTTTAGCAATAGTTTAATGAAGGTAGTTTTAAAAACATCTCGTTTTTATATTTTTACATTCAGAAAGTGCTCTCGACCAATGAAAAATGTAGGAATTTGGTGTTCCGTAATTGTGAACAATGAATGTTAATCATGTTTTAGTAAGGGATTATCCTCTTGTTTAGTTACATGTAGAGTTCAAAGCAAAGAATATCAATAAATCGGTTAAAACTGCCACGAGGCATATTTATTAGTTTGAAAGGATTAAGATTGAAACTGAATTATATTGAATTTCGAAAAAAAAAATCTTACTGATAATTTTAATTTGATATTTTCCAGTGCAGAAAAATTGACACTCAATGTCATTATGTGAATATTTGTAAATTCAGAATTATGAAAAAAAAAAATATGAAAGCAATGCAAAGAAAGAAGGGAAGAAATCAATATAACCTTTAATACATATTTAAATTGAAATTTGTGTTTATTTTTGTAATTGTTTTCCTTTTTTCAATATTTTTCATTTATCCACTAAGTAAGCTCAGTGTCTCTTCCAAAACTTATATATGTTGCCAATGCCAAAGGATGTTTAAATGTCTCAAGGTACTTGAATAAATTATGATTAATTGCCTACATACACAAATATGCGATACATTTAGTAATTGACACTTTAAATATATATTTCTTTCTGTGTGCTTATAAGTAGCACGCATTTTCCACTATATTATATTGCCTTAAATACAGTTGTTAATATTTGATTGATACCTTGTACATGTAGTATGGAGAGAGCTTTTATAGGTGGTGCCTGTTGCTCAATCGTTTTCACATCTTAATGAATAGAATATGTTTAAAAAATCAAATAAATATTAAGTTAACATGGTTAATACGCATAACAAAATACGAATTAAGGTATCACCAGGAAAAACAGGAAATTAAAATAACGTTTGAATTTCAAATACAATGCATTTTATTTGAACGTTTAAATTTTAGTTAATAATGTAATATGTATTGTAAAGAGCTGGAATAAAACATTGACAGTGAGATAAAATTAAGTTGTAAATCATACTTTGAATTTAGTGATTTGAAATGTAAATAACAAAAATATAATTCATCTCTTAATTATTACATAATTTACATACATACTCACACTAATGAAACTTATACAATTCCTGCTGTTTCATTTATTGCTGTGTCATATAATATTTATAAAAATTTCCAATAATATAAGATAGCTCTTAAATCAATAAGACTAACCCATAAATGAAATGTTTAAAAGAGAGTTCATTGCACAAGTTATGAAACGAAATTATAATTTTTTTTGTCAGATGTTCCGACATCTTGCGTTTTTCCCTACGATACAGGGTAAAATTGTTTGTCCCTTATCATCAACTTTTCTTTTCATAGCAGAATTTGATAGTTCATTACCAAATTATAAGCGGATTCTAGATTTTTTTTCTTACGATTTGAGACCCAATGAATGCCAATGCAAATATAAGGTAAAAGTCGAAGTCATCCTTTTCCCGCCATTTAAAAAGGAGCTCCATAACTTATCAATATTTTTAGCTTATTTCGTTCCTTTATTAATGCTCTTCTGACTTATAGTATCAATTTTAAATTCTAGATTTTTTTTAATTTCAACTAACTACATCCTTAAAACCAGATCATTTAACATGTTTAAGCACTTCAAACATATTTTGATAGGGATGAGCAGCTGAGACATCCAGTACCCTACGTTTTTCATATATTTTGAATAACAGAAAAAAACATACCCTATCATATATATTCTTTTACAAAAAATACCTGTAGCTATCAACATTACGCTATTTTATGCAGAGAAAATATGATTTGAAAAAATTATGTCCTATGCATTTCCGACTGTGGTTTTCATTGCATTTGGGAAAACATAAAAATCTGAGTAGATTCAGAAATTTTTAATTTAAACAGCAACCTAATTATATATTTCATCTATATTTCTTAACGTTATCATCAATGTTTTAGCTTGAAAAAGCTACTTTTTTCAGCAGCTCATTCTTAACACTCATTACATAGTAAGTCACCTCCCGCGAATAAGTCATAAGCCATAAAATTGCAATTTTCTTACATTCAAGCAATTCAATGTAAAAACAATAAGAAAAACCCAATAAGTAATTGGCTATAAAATGACTAATTTCTTTACGCACAATCAATTCACTGTTAAACAGTTAGAAAAGGTTATCAACTAATAAGCTATTGAATTAATATTTTCTTTCCGCACAATCAGTTCAATGTGTAAACAGTAAAAACACCCACCGGCTCACCCCTACCACTCATAACATAGTAAGTCCCCTCCCCATGAATAGGTAATAAGCCATAGAATATCCATTTGCCTTACGTTCAAACAATTCCATGTTAAAACAGTTAGAAAACCCCAAAAGTAATTAGCTTTTTAATGGTATTTTCTTCACGCACAATCAATTCAATGTTAAACAATTAGAAAAGGTTACAAGATAATTAGCTATCAAATTATTATTTTCTTTCACAATCATTCCAATGAAAATTGCCTTTGTAACTTTTTTTATTCGAGAGTCACTGATTAGTCTGTTGTAGACGAAATTCTCATCTGGCGTATACAATTATAATCCTGATATCTTTAATAAATAGTTTTAGAACGGTTGTCGTCACTGCGCGCAATCAATCCAACGTTATAACAATAAGAAACGCTCACTAATGTAGAAGAAAAAACAATATGAAAAGCTCATTAGTAATTGCAATTTGCTGTAGGATGACTCTTTTCCTTAAGCACAATCAATCCAAAACAATACGACAAGTTCATAAGGCAATTAGCTATGAATGAGTATCATCATTACGATAAATCTATTCAATATTAAGTCAAATTTATCTTAACGAAACAACTATTAATTTGTTGGATATTTCAACCCAGTTTTGATCGACAGATGGTTTTATTTGCTGAGAACAAAAAATCATAAAGTGAGTAAATTGATAGTCTCGAAATTATTCGAGGGAGGTATAAATAAAGGTTTTACAAGTGACAAGTACAGTTTTTGCAATGGTTTTGCAAGAAATAAGAACGTTTAGGATGCCACTGCTTACCAATTTTCGATTACTATTTTTGATGATGGTCTTTATCGGTGATTTTGTTGTTATTGGTGGGATCCAGGAAATGCGTTATACTACATCTATGGTACCGAACAATTCAACTATATACACATCAGGTGTTTTCCCAAGTGGAGAAGAGTATCGAACAGAATTAGCTATGGGTAACAGATCGTCGATACAAGATGCTTTATTACTGAATACTTCATACATGTCGCCGGATATTGTTTTCAAATTACGTGGTAGCCCTGAAACAAACCGTGTACTAAATACCGGAAATCAATCTGAACTGCAACAACTGATTTCGACCATTACTTTAGATGAACGGCCACGTGATGTATCTGTGAATAGATTTGATCGGAGTACAGATACTACGACCACCGACATATTTAAACATAATTCATCATTGAATCCTAAAACTGAAATCGAAGAGCTCGTCTCCTTAGATTTGTGTCGACAATATAGTTCATGTGAACATGTATCAAATATGACCTTCAAAATCTGTCACTGCGATGCTTTATGCATACTTTACAATGACTGTTGCTATAACGCTGATATCCCCGATGATTCTACCGTTTCCAAAGACCTTCTATTTGATTGCATATCACCTATGCTGACGTCTCCATGGCCAGCTAACAAAGGTTATCAAGTTGTTAAAACATGTCCTAAAGATTTGATAAATACAGAAATTGACATCAAATGTCAATCAGACGATATTTTTTTATTTGGTCCATGGGTTATTACTGATTCAAATATTGTGTTTAAAAATCGTTTCTGTGCCAAATGCAATAACGCTAGTAACTACAAAACCTTTGACATCAAATTCACAAATGCAGAAGATACTGCTAAGAAAAACACTCCATCTATAGTATTGGCTGCTTTGCAGGATATATATAAAGAAAGAGGCCAGAACTCCTTAGTTGTAGAGTTTCTTCCACCAGTTGCTGCAAATCTACGACAATGTGTTGTTTACAGGAATCCGAAAAACGAAAGCAAAAATTGTTTGATCTATTACACCAGCCCTGTAATAGTAAAAACTAATAGAGATAGTCCAATAGTCAGAAATGCATTTTGCATCCATCCGGAAGATAATGTTCGGGGATGTGTTGGTCAAGTTGGAATGCTTGATTCGTTAGATCTTGGTGGGATTGGAGTTTATGACATATTTCCAATGACTGTATTATTCCAATTTCAGCAGAGCTGTAAAGGGGAGGTAGGTACAACATACTGATATATACATATACATATACACAAATTGAAAACAACGTTCAAACCTATGATTGTGTTGGATAAAAACCGCAATTTTTATACGTGTGCATGCAAAACAAATTTCTTGGTAGAGGGGTCTAAATGCAGCATAAAACAACATTTTTCAAAAGACCAAAAAAGTGAAAAAGTATATTTTAACAAAACGCATTTGAATAGCAGGTAGAACAACGGATGTTCTTAAACCCTGCTGACTGCCATGGCGATTGTCAAATAAACGGATCACCAGATGTAACAAAATGGATCTTAATTACTAATTTAATACCAAACAGAAAACAACAATCTTGCAGAAAAGATAGTATACCGGAAACACAAGGTGCAAAATTAATAGACCATACCCGGATTTCGATATACATATACATATACATATACATACTCACGGTTTCCAATCTGTCGATACCTGTATTTTAGCATTACACAAGGGCATGTTTTTCTCTGACTAATAATCCCGCTTGTACACTAAATCCATTGTTAGATGTGGGCTGATTGATACTACAGTCCTAAAACATGATTTTTTTTTAGTTGTTTTTTGTCTTTGAACAAGCTTTGAGTAACTGCGAGTACTCTCAGATCTGTACGTATTGGCTTTTTCGTTGTAGGGATCTATAAATACTCTGCCACGTCCGTCTGTGTTTTTTTTACTTTTTTTCTGTGCTGTATCGATCTGATGATTTGAGCTTTAACTGATTTTTATAGTTGTTTATATCTGTTACTGTTACACCACTATACAAGGTAAGGGGAAGGTTTGGGCGCCCGCTAACAAGCATATCCCCGCCACATTCTGTATGTGCCTGTCCCAAGTCAGGAGCCTGTAATTCATTGGTTGTCGTTTGTTGCTATATATCATATTTGTATTTCGTTCATTATTCCTACATAAATCAGATCGTTATGTTCTCGTTTGAATTGTTTACATTTTTCATTTTGGGGCCATTTATAGCTGACTATGCGATATGGGTTTTGCTTGTTATTGAACGCAATGCAGAGACCTATACACCCTATAGTTGTTAACTTCTATGTCTTTTGGTTTCTGGTAGAGAGTATTCTCATTTTCAAAATCTTAAGGACTTTGGGTAATAATATAATCTCAATGTTCGTACACCAAAATGAAAACAACGTGACGTCATTGGTTGAATTTCCATGTTAAGAACGTTTTAAACCAATCACAAAGTTTTTGTGTACGCTTTTGAAAATATTACTAATGCATTGGATTCTGAAAGGGCGAATTATACCACATCTTTTTATTTTTATATCCCAGATATTAAACTGTATATTAGGAACTCACATACAATGTAAACGCATAATAGGTATAAAACCCCTAATTCATTGCCCCATTACTTTCTATGTTAAATTATGCAACTTCAAGCATTAATGGCTACTTTGTCTCAAGTTCAAACAAAGTGGCAGTTATTTCATTACAAAATTATACCTTATGCTGACTTGTGCTGAAAACTTCAACATACCTTTCATTGCATATTAGAGCGTACTGGTTCCCGTAAGTTCGACAGTACAAAAACAGGTACTTCTGATCTGAACAACAGGGCAAATGTGCCCTCATATTAAAATTTTGTATACTTCTTTATTATTAAAAAAGAAACTTTCAACAAGGGTTCTACAGTGATCCGTACTCCCTTAGTCTTTATTCGATACCAAAACTACCCAAATATTTCACCTATTGACAAAGATACAGTTATGCGTAGGAACTATTTTGTTTTAAATATGTACTACTTTCTTGTGTGTTCTTTCCGACCGGGCCTGAATTAGTGTTTCTATACCACAAAAAGATGCAATAGAAACAACTTTACATTTACGCTGTGTAAGTTTGTAAATAATACCAAGCCCGGGCGAATGAGGGCCCTCATGGGGTTTTTGATTATGTGATTACTTGGCCGTTTTTTTTAATGATTATTTGATTATTAAGCCAAATATGTCATGATTATTTGATTACCTAGGACTGTATTTTTAGTTTATGATTATTTGATTACTAAAGATAAGCAAATATTTAATGATTATTTGATTAGATTGGCAAAAAAATGGTGATTATGTGATTACTAGGACCCCCCCCATGAGGGGCCTCGCGAATTAAAAACTCATAAGTCGAAGAAAAACTTATAACGCCATCGCTAAACAAAAACGAAAAACATCGAAACGTTGAACAAGAGGAGAATTTAAGCTTAAAATGGTTTTATACCTATTGCAGCTTAACCCTCTTTCTGAAAAAAATATTACACTGTTTACACGATGTATATTCAAAACACTTCCTTTCCGATTCAATTGACAATAATGCTTGCTTTCCGATACGCGTAACGCTTGCTTTCTTAATTCTATTAATAAAAGAAGCAGGAAAATTGAGATAAGGATGGATGATGCTTTAAACGCGTTGTTTCTTTTTTGTGTATTTATTCTTGTTTCATACGGAACACTATAGCTATTTTTATTGATAAAAATGTTATGCATGTCGTTATGAAAGTGTTTATTTAGGTGGTTAACGGTTTAAAATTTATTTAATATAGTCATAAATGCCCATTGACAAAAATTACAGGAAACAATGTTTTTTAGATTGTTCATTTTCAGCGTCGTACTGGAAAACGATTGCTTTGCGATTCTCAGGAAACGATTTCTTTCATTAAGTAACACCATACGAGAGGGTCTGTGTGGGGTTTACAAAATAGAGAATAATGGGCAAAAAAGAGCAGAATAAATGGCAAAGAGAATAATGAGCAAAATAAATAAAGAAATAAAGAATAGAGAAAAATGTTCTAAAAATAAAGAATAAAAAAATGAAGGATCCCCAACCAGACCCCATATCTTTAATTCATATTTGAAATAACTGTATCAGGTATATATTTTGTTATTAGATTTCACCGAGCTGGGTCCCACTGAAAACTATATCAGAACACAAGAAACATGTTTAATGTAAAAACAAGGTGAAAATCGTGTGTTTCAGAAGAGTAAATGAGGCCCCTCATGGGGGGGTCCTAGTAATCACATAATCACCATTTTTTTTGCCAATATAATCACATAATCATTAAATATTTGCTTATCTTTAGTAATCAAATAATCATAAACTAAAAATACAGTCCTAGGTAATCAAATAATCATGAAATATTTGGCTTAATAATCAAATAATCATTAAAAAAAACGGCCAAGTAATCACATAATCAAAAACCCCATGAGGGCCCTCGTAAATGATATCTGATTCATGCTTGTTTAAATTGGAAAAAAAACATTATTACTTTTGCTTGCCGAAAAAACCCTTATTTGATATGTATCTGAAAAGAAACTAAATATAACTACACCCGCATAAGAGTTAAAAATTGAAACACCAAAAATGTGTTATATAACCTATGTTCCGATTTTTTCATTACCTGTTATGATTCAGTCTATACCTAAATTCACTTACAGTAAGTCCATGTTCCATTTTTCAAAATTCCAAATTCAATAATGAATAATGAAACAGTTTATATTTCAGTGATCGAGTTTAAAAGTGATTAAAGAATTAGATCAGTTATTATTTGACTGTGGCACTATTTCATATTTCTGAATTCGCTATTGCTCATATCAATTTGCATATGTTCAAATTTATTAAAAAAAAACGTATTTTCAAACACTTTCAATAATTTTTATTATCTTTATTTCTTTATTTAGTCTCGGAGGATAAACTGCTGTATTTCATCAACTTTGAATAATGAAAGTACTTCAAAGCGGTTACTCCAATATATGTGGGTACTTCAAGTTTTTATCTTATTTCTTAATTCTAAATGCCAGATTTTACAAATTTTTGGTATCTAGCTATTCCAAAGATTTCTTCGGAGATATTGCTCCATCGGAAAATATATGTACAATAACTCAGGGATCAGCCATATAACTTAAAAAGTGGATTAAGCTTATTTAATGATGAGATTCTTTTTCGTTACAGACAATCTTCAAATTATTTATTATTTTGAGAACTTAAAATTAATTTAAAATTGCAAACATTTTCAATCAGAATATTTATGTCCTCCCAGATCAAAAGTTTTGTTTTTTCAAAGTTGGGAATCAGAATTTATTTTAGAAAAAAAACATCACTCCTTTAGTTTTAAATTATCAGACGGTGACCTAGTGTGCACCACATGTTTGATGTTATTTCTTCATAAACAGAAAATAAAATATTTCAGTTATTCCTTTAATAAAGTAAATAATGGTTTCCATTTCAATTTTAAGTTGAGAGAATGAAATATACAATTTTAAACAATTCACATTCTAAACGGTTGAAGTCTTATGAAAGTTAAATCTTGAAACCTTCATTTTAAAAGAACCAATCAACAGACCGTGTTTCGAAAACAAACTATTTATAAATAAGTACGCACTTTCTTGAAAACTACACATGTTAGAAACTTAATATTTCCTATGTAAATATTACTTTGGGTATATGGTTTGAATTAAGCTATGATATTTGCCTATCAACTTAGTATTTCCCTGTGGCGGATCAAGGAGAAGGCGGGTTCCGAGGGTTAGTCCCCCTTTTTTTGACAATAAATGCTTTTGAATGGAGACATACGGTTGGAACCTCCCTTTAAAAAATGAATCCGCCCTTGAACCTACTTATTTTAACGGTATTTTCTCTTATATGACTATATAAACCGAATTACGTCATTGATTAAGCAACATTTTCTGTTTTCTTTTTAAACAGTTTGATGTAAATGGTATATGCTTGGCACGGTCTTACGAAAAAAATATAGAACAAGACTATTCACTGGTGTCATCTACAAATTTGTCGAGAATCATGGTAGAAGAAATACTCACCATTATGGCATGGTCGTTTAGTGATGAAATTATACTGAGGGAGTTGATGTATTCTTATAAGGTAGAAAAGATCGACAATTTATTTTATGTAAAAAACGTTTCTATTACTGGTAAGGTAATAGGAAAGGTATCATATGAAGAGTCTATAAACATCGATAACCAACTTAAAGAAGCACAGTGGCTGATACGTGTTTCCCCCCAAAACGGATTAACCTATGAAGTAAATGCAATGTTTGTAAAGAAGAATGACAAATGGCACAGTACAGGATTTAATTTCAATAGTCGATTGAACCAATTAAAAACTGACCTTAAAAACAACTCCGAGAAAAAGTTATGTGCTAAGAGCATTATTGAATGTGAGACATGGAGGGACTCTGACAATCCAAGAACAGTCATCAAAGATTTAACTTGTGTTGATTTCATCCAAATGCAGCCAACTTTTGCCAGTACGAATATAAACATGAATGTTATTACATATACAGGTATGGGCATTTCTGTGATTGCCTTAACAGCATCTATACTTGTCTATAGAAGGTTGGATATGCACAGAAGTATTCCTGGGTCAAATGTAGAAAACTTATCAATTGCTTTGTTGATTTCAGATATAATATTTATGTTAGGAATAGGTGCTAATGATCTCTCTTTGGTTTGCTATAGTGCAGGGGTTGCACTTCACTATCTTTGGCTGCTAGTGTTTTCATTTAAATGTATTGCATTAATTCACATGTGTCACACCCTTACAAACATGTCACTTATCTCAAGAGATATTGGAGTAGGCACGTTTTCCAATAAGCCCTGTTTTACATTGCTGGGTCTCCTCCTGCCATTTTTGTTTGTTGTACCAGCAGTTTTAATTGATTTGTTGGAGGTCCAAGGAGTGAGTATTGATTACAGTGGCTCTATTTGTTTTCCAACGGGATATCCGGGTAACTTGCTATTTGTGTCCGCTCCTATAGGGTTGGCTGTTGTGATCAACATCACATGTCTTTTGTGCATTGCAGTAGTGATAACAAAACAGTCGTATATAGGTATACGACACATTAAGAAATCAAATTCTTTCCAGTACCTCCCTGTGTTTGTGCGCATAAGTCTTGTGACAGGTATGCTATGGATTACAGGACTTTTAGGTGCCATTATTCAAAATGAAGTAATGGAATACTTATTTGTCATATGTTGTAGTTTTCAAGGACTGTTAATTGCCGTTGGAAACTTGACAACAAAACGTATTTACCGTGAACTACAGAAAAGTAAACAATCAATAAGCAAGTGAAAGGGTATTCTCATGTGGGGTAGAAAATGTGATCTATTCTTATTATTTTTCTGATTTTCCAAATTGATACATGTAGTCATTTTCTTTTTAATCAGATTATATAACAACAACAAAAAAACAACCCAAAATCCCCAAAAAAGATTTTCAATTTATTTCAAAAAGTAAAACCCTCACGGGGTTAAATGCAAACATAATAGACATGTACACAAGAAACATACAATACATGAAAAAAATTCGAAACAAGTCAAGTTAAAAACAATAATAGATATATAAGTATATAGATAATTGACCAATGTTGACCGTATTTTTGCAACTCCATGGGTTGATTATATAGCCAACAACACTAGACAAAATATAGTTATTGGGATTTAAAATAGTTTTAAGTTTAGAGTTTGCCACAAACTAGTTAAAATTATGATAATTGGTTTTAATTGCATTTATATGGGAATTAAGGATTCTGCTGATTTGGCAATACAGGAAAAAGTGTTCCTCATCATCTAAAATTTTACAAGAAGGGAATAGAACATAAATAGCAATTTTACTGTAAAATTAGTTCACTTAAAAATAGGCTTGATTACAATCGATATCAATCGACATGTTAGTGTGTAGTTTTAGATGACGATATTAAATATCGTTTTAGCGTTTCTACGTCATCATATTAAACAACATGATAAATATTAAAGGGACACTAGCTATCAGATTCATGTTCACCAATTTTACTCAAAATCTCATATTTGATTTATAACATACTTAAACGTATATCCAAATTACAATAAGTCTGAAATTAACAGTTAACAAAGCATGTACTCCATTATATATATATCAGAATTTCGTGTGTATTTTAGTGTAGACGCCATCTAATTAACTATCGCGATGACCTCCGAATACTACCGTCGGTCACATAAACTGATATAAACATAAACATAAATATAAATAGATTGCGACCTGGTGCGATTGGATTTTTATACGCCTGTTTGATTTCATGTTATAGGTTAAAATAAGTTTATTAACGATTTTACTTGTATACAAATTATTTTAAATAGGCTTGATTACAATCGATATCATTCGATATGTTAGTATTTAGTTTTATATGACGCTATTAAATATTGTTTTAGCGTTTCTACGTCATCACATTGAACAAAATGATAAATATTAATTTAAGATAATGTCAACATCGATGCTAGTATAAATGTGAGCAATGATAAGAGGCCCTTGATTGGGGTTGGGGAGGGGGTGTCCCTCATTTTTTTATGCATTAATTCCTTATACCATTATCCTCTTATTTATCTTTGCCCATTATTCCCTATTCTTTATAATTCAGGATCCCATTATTCCCTATTCATAATTTGTTATTATTCTCTTTTATGTAAATCCCATCCAGACCTCAGCAATGATTATAACATATTTATGTAGACCGTTGAATAATTAGTGTTGTCTGCGTGAAAGATTTACCATAAATGGTATGGCTAGTCAATGAGGCAATGGTCCAGATAAACAAAGAACAAAATTGCTGATTTTCGGTTAGAAAAAGAAACTAATGGGCGATTGGCTTTCCATTTCTTATTAAAAAAATCTTTTACAACAGAAATGTCTAAATCATGAAATTGACAATCTTTTGTTTACATGTGAAGTTGAGATTGGTCAACAGATATATATCGTCGCATGAATCTTATAATAATGTATTTGCCATTCGGTAATCGTGGTAAAATTTTTGATTAAAGTTTTAAAGCGCAATGTCATAAATATTTGACTGAGACATAAACAGTTATATAAGAATCGAACTAACGTACACGAAGAGTAACTCTTTGTTTGATTGTCTTTTTTTTTTATCCAGTAGAAAATCAACTTAGACAAATAAAGCATCCTCTTTTTTGATTTAAAACATTTCACTACAAACAATATAGTTTTAGAAATGTATCCCTATATTTCCATTGGAGCAGACCATGGATTTTTTCATTTGTAATATCCCTAATTTTGTACTGCCGAATTTGCTAAGTATTGCTCATAGACCATGCAAACCATTTATTCATAGTACTACAGAGATAACTTTGATATCAATTATTTAACAGCAAAAATAAATGAGAAATATAGTGGAGATACAACACTATAAAAATATTTTTCTCTGAACTTTCTAGATGAATAAGCCATTATAATCCAATATATATATTGGAGTGTGGAGATAGAACAGTGTAGTTCTGACAAAAGGTCGTAGAGTGTAGAAATCTCGTTTTATAGGTGTATAGGAAGATTGCACTTGGATCTCAAATATATAGCTATATAAAAAAGATGATGTGCTATGATAGACAACTCTCCACAAGAGACCAAATGACAAATATTGATCAAAAGTGGACATACTTTGACAGTGAAAACTGTCTAAACCGAATCTTCCATAAACTGAAAACCTGTCTAAACCAAACATGTTACTAAGTCCAGTCGTATTAAATTATATGTGTTGTGAACCTGATTAAACCGAACATCTTCCAAAACCGAACATAATCTTAAGTCCTGAAGAGGTTCGGTTTAGACAGGTTTCACTGTATACCACTATAAGATTCACACGACAGTATAAGTGCTCCTTGTTATCTTTATGCGATGTTGTTTAGGATTTACCTACAGATTTAAATGTTTTGTTTAAGATAAATTCAAGGGGGCTTGAATTTAAATATTTTTTTTACACGGCTTGGCACTTAAGGGCATACGATACAGTGTTGATCCAACGATGAATTTTTGACGAAAGTTTGGATACAAGCTATTTCATGTATTTAGTCAATTCAGATATGTAATAAAAATATACCTTCATACGCTACTTTTAGAGATTAATCGTGATTTTTTTTAGACAATTACTGGAAATTTCGGTTTCTTGGACATTTCTATCCTTTAGAAAGACATAAATAGACACATTCCCCATTTCCATTCTCAATGTTATAACTTTTTTGTTTTAAAAGACAAACGCAAACAGATTTTTGCAAAATCATCTGTCATATCTTATCTATAAACTTTGTAAGACAACTCTTTGAATTATTATTTTGTTTTCATTTTTATGATTCTAGTCGAAGAACGGCATTTTTTGCTGTATATTTATCCAATTAAAAATAAAGTTCATCGCTGATTTTTTCATAAAAATTGGCACAAATAATTTTCATACAAAATCAAGCCAAATGTCATTTTTAAAAAGAGGGGTCCATGAACTCGTTTTCAAGTTAAATCAGTCTGAATGATAAAAATCAGTCGAAAATGCAACTTTTCCAGATATACAACAGTTTCACGTCGTGAAAAATAACAATATACGTTAGCAAAGTAATTACCTACCCTGTAACTGTATCGTTAGCCCTTAATGATAAATATTCTACCACGAACGATTTCGAGGGAAAAAACATCGGCATAAAGAGCCTATCCGTGTTAGAATCAATATAAATCCAAGGCCCTATGATTTTTATCATTATTGCTGTAAATAATAAAGACAACAGATTTAGTGACATGCTTAAGGTGGTACCCAACACCTACATGCTTAAGGTGGCTCGTTTAACTTTCATCAAATTTGACAAAATATTTACTTTGACCCTTTAAAAAAAAAAAAAAAATCAAAAACTTTAACCAATCCCTTTCTCGGAAAAAATTGATTGGATATATAGCAGTTTGACAAACACCAATTTTTATAATTGAGAAGCTTAATATTTCCTTAACAATACAACGTGATTAAAACGTTTAGTTGATTTCACAGAGTTATCTCCCTGTAGTGTTAGGTACCACCTTAAACGATTTACAATAACATACTTCGACAGAATTTTTAAATGATTATCCTACTATTTTAGAAAACGAGATTTCAACGAATTTGTATCATCGTTTGTTTATGTGTCCACGTTTTTACGACTTTCAGTTTTACATTTGTGCATTTTCCCGTAGTATGCTTATATTTTTCCGTCATCGTTCAATGACGTCATTTACACTGATTAACGTCGGCTAGCTCATTCATTTTTAAAAGTGGGAGTATAATTTAAACAGCCCAAACAAATCACGACGTTACCGATGAGATGATAAACAGTATATTCGTATTTTACCACGATTGTGCACTGAAAGCGTTTGAAGAACGTCAAACTAGAATATTGATTAATCTATAGTTTTTAATGTTGTCTAATGTTTTGATGTGGCGTTGTGTTTGATCTAGTTACAGTGTTAAATGTTGTCCAATGTTTTAATGAGACGTTGATATATATATATATCTGTCTATAATTTTAAACGTTGTCTGCAACCAAAATACCTCATATGATATGACTGTCAGCGAGACATTTCAGCAAAAAAAAAAAAAAAAAAAAAGGATGGTCAACGGCTTGAGGGGATCGAACAGACTCCAATGAGAGAAAAATCTTGGTATAGTAGAGAGAGGTCTTGATGGGGTCCTTCATTTCTGTATTCTTTCATTCTAGGCCACTTTTCTTTAATCTTTTTACTTTTTGCCCAATATTTTCTATCCTTTATCTTTATGTACCTCATTATTCCCTAATCTTTTTTTTGTCCACTGTTCTCTATTCTTTATAGTTTTTGCCCATTATTCTGTATTCTGTAAACCCCAAAAATATTTCCAATCTACGCTAGATTAGAGTTTCAATTGCGATACTGAATAAAGACATTCGTAACAATAACAAAGATTCTATTTGAAACAAAGCTGTTTTGTCATTTTTTACAAATCATATCAGGTTTTCGAGTTGCTTATTATTGTATACGTATACAGTTGATATTGATCTACCTTTACTTATTAGTGTTGTTTATTGTGGATTTATACAATTGACATTCATCTACCTTTACTTATCAGTGTTGTTAGTTGTGTACGTAAACAGTTGATATTGATCCCTCTTACTTAGAACACTGTGCGAGACAAATTTGTCATTCCAGAATTGGCAAATCTGACTTTGTTGTTTTACAAGATAACAAAATTATTTTTCGGCCAAGTGATAGATAATTAAAACCTAATTGTTCCCATATGTCCAAACATGTCGCTGTTGTCACTATAGATGATTAAAGGTACATTTCCCATGGAATATTATGTCCAACAATATTTTGTCTACACGAAAACATCAACTTATAGGTGGTGTCATCAAATAGTAGGTCAAGAGTGTAAAAGTATGCGCTCGAATCAAAACAGTTTAGAAGGCCAAATCAAATTCGAAGTTAAAGATCTAGAGCATTGCAAATCCGAAAAGTCGTACCCAATACTGATAAAGCGATTTATTCCTACATTATTCCACGTTTGCCAAACTCGCATGAGTGAAATACCTTGCGGATACATATAAAAATGTCAGGTAATATGACTATTCAATATCCACATTTTAAATTCTCATATTGTTGAACATTTGATGAAAAAATGCGAGATTGATTTTTTATTTATATATATGAGAAAATGCTGCATGCTAATAATGCCATCAACACCTAAAATTCGAGTACTTTGGTAAAACTCATCGTGCAATAATTTTCGCATTTTAATAAAAAAAAAAACCTTGCAAAATTATGCGGTTATGGGAATGTTATTTTTTTCTAGATTATTGTATTGATATTTATATCATTGTACCTGCTATGAATATTTCTTTTAAATAATTTTTTGGAACATTAATTTCAAATTATAAAAAAAGAATTGCATCTTTCGAGTATATTTTGTTAGTTCAAATTATTTGAAGAATGATCGACTTTGCAAAAATGTCTACATTAAGTGGAAAAAGAACACCTAAGAGTGTAACTATTATTACGACAATGTACGAGAAATCAAGCTTCTCAATAATCAATATTAGTGCTTGACAAACTGCTATGTAACCTTTGGAATTATTCTTGTAAATTGTGTTGTTCATATTTCTTGTAATCTTTATATTTTTGTCAAGAAGTCAAAACAAATATGTTGGGTACCCACTTAATTCCACACCATCTATATTTATCCGTTTGAGTTATGATTATTAATTCCTTGATGCTTCGCAAAATGTTCTGTATAACTGTAGTTTGTCATTATTAGTGTTTCTATGAGTATAAATAAAAGATATGAAATTAGTGTATTTTCTATGACGTTCTTGATTATTAGCCTTTACTTGATTCGTTAATATACAAGATCCCCGATGTTCCAATTTGACATATACGTATTTGTCATAGACAATTTGGTTTGACTCAATTATCAAACAAATCAGACATGTACTCACAGATAAATAAAAAGATTATAAAAATAAAATGCGTTATTATTGTCAGTGAGACAATGATCTAACAGAGTTCAAATGAAATTATAGCCAACCATACCGCTTTAACAACGAGAACCCATACCGTATAGTTGTGTATAATGGCCACGACAAGATAATGTGAAACAATTCAAACGACGAAATTAACGGCCAAATATATATATAAAAACCTCAATTTACGGAAAACAAATATGATAGACATGGACTAACGACAACCACTAAACTACAGGATCATGGCTTAGGACAGGCACATAATAAATTTGGTGGGGTTAAACATGTTGTGAGCTCTCAACCTTCCCCAAATCTTGAACAGTAGTGTAACAGCACATCATAAGGACAACTGTAAAATCAACGATTTTGGATTTTTAGTAACTCAAAAGATCAAAACGAGGCACAAAAAAACTAATATATAACATTAAAAATAGATAAAAAGGGATAAAATTCTGTCAGCAAAGACAATAATTATAATAGATTTTTGTATAGTACCAAACAGAAAACGTAACTATTAATGCAGATTTTGTGTGTAAACATTATCGCGTCGATTTTGATATTTCCACTTTTACAGTAGATCCCCACATTCCCTCTCAAATGTAATTTGAAATTTTGTTCAAATATCAAATACAAAAATTAAAGTTATTGTTATTACATTAACAGTTACATATGTTTGATTCTTAAGGTGAAAGAAAAGAAATATTATGTAAACTCTATAAGTTTCAACAGGGCATTACCAAGACGTTCTGCCATCACATTCACATTCTAACCGTGGAAAGGTACAGAATTCACACAGATTTTTTATGTAAGTAACAGCAGAGTGAACAAATTCTCCCTCTAACGATTCTGTTTGAATTCATTTTTGACTTATAAAACATTGTAAATGGAGGGATAACCCTTTAAAAACCTAACAAACACATTTACAGGAAAACAATTGAAAACGAATCCGGTATTTAATACATTTTAATATTACATAAATTGTCAAAATACTTACGAAGTGATTGCACATTTCAAATTACGCAGTTAGGTTTATGTGTCACCAATGCCGTACAGTAATGGGAATATTCAGCAATTGTGAAAGAGAGGCGATACCAAAGGGACATACAAACTCATGTGAAAACAAACTGACAGCGCCATGGCAAAAAAAGAAAATATTTACCAAAAGTTGGTGTGTTTCTGTGAATATTAAAGAATCTACAAGGTACAAAACAATGTTCAACAGTCTCAGATTATGCCCCACATGAGCCAGCTTGGCTTTGGAAGAGATTACACCTACAGAGATCTGCCATTAATTAGCAAAAATTGATCTAAGGAACAAGATATTCAACTATTCATTGTCAATTAAGTTATCGGATGGCTGCTTAAGGTCCATACCTCTGCTGCAAAGAGTTTTTTGAAAGTATGGGTAGAGCTGTATAGTTCATTTTGAAATAAAAAACTTTTTCCAAATTTTTAATTTAATTGCAAAACGAAATAACTTCTAGGGAGGACAAAATGGGTCCTTTGCTATATAAAGCAAAAGACACAAGCATCGTGTATTGTGGAGGACTCGACATTAATTTGGACTCCGTAAGTGTATTACACATATTCCTGTATGGTAAAGGAGAATTGTTAAAAAGGTGGTTATGATTAAAAAAAAAAAAAGGATTATCAAATACCCAACTCGAGGTAAATTAAAAAAAAGGGGAAGTCACTAAAACCTATCAAAACCAAACGCTCGAATATATGAACCAACGGAACGTACATCAAGACATGCTTCTTCATTAAGATTAACATCTACAGTGAACACTGGATCCCACTAGAAGTAATCCATTTGCAATAATCATCAATTTGGAATCAAATGCAGTAAATTGAAAATATAGTACTGTTTTCAAACCTGTTTCAGTGTGTAAGAACCGTTAATTTTTAAGCATACATAATTAATTCTGTGACAATTAACCGTTCCAGTATCTAAAGTACTACGATAGGATATCTCATTGTTCTTATCACAAAAAAATGGAAATAACGCAAACTCATTGGTTGAATTTAGGATGTGATTAACCAGTCGCAACTGTGGTCGGGGTCAAATGAATCAAGTAAACTTAACATCTTTACTATTAATGGTATCTAATAAGTGGACCAAACTACATATACTTAACTTTGACCAATGAATAATGACAATGAGGTCAAGGATAAATGATAATTACCTTACAGACATCTACACCTCCCAAACATTCCATACACCAAATACAATTGACATTTTGCTTATAGTATTTGAAAAACAAATCAAACCTGAAAAAAAACCCTTGACATTTACTATTTATAGTATCTAAGAAGTGGACCAAACTACATAAACTAAACATTGACTAATGAACCAGGAAAATGAAGTCAAGGTCAGATAAAAACAACCGGTTGTAGCCCTTACAATCATTCCATACACCACACATAGTTGACCTTCTGCTAATAGTATTTGAGAAACGGACCTAATAACGTAAATCTTGATGATAGATCCACGAAAATGTGATCCATGAAATGAGGTCGAGATAAGGTGAACCCTGTCTGACTAGCATGTAGACATTGCAAGGATCTCACATACCAAATACAGTTATTCTCGTACTCATAATAAATAAAGTTGTATACCGGTGTTCAAAAGTCATAAATCGATTGAGAGAAAACAAATCCGGGTTACAAACTAAAACTGAGGGAAACACTTAAACTATAAGAGGAAAACAACGGAACAACAGAAACACTGAAGTGCAACAAAAACAAAGTGAGAAATACACTAATAAGGGAGAAATTCACATTAAAAAAAATCTGCATTTTTTTCCAGCAGTCGCTGTACCTTGGAAATGAGGCCAAGGACAATGGACTTGACTGATTGAAACTTTGTAACAAATGGTATATGCATAAAAGGTATGAAGTATCCAGGTCTTCTGAATTTTCTTGGTTATCAAAATTGGCTTTTGTTGACGTCATGAAAAAAAACCCCACCGCCAACGATTAAATATTCAACCAAGAGAATTACAGTCTTATCTAGTCATAGCTATGATCCATAATGAATTGAAATGTAACCCGATGGTTTGACTTTCGGTTGACTGCCAATGTAAAGGAGTATGTTATATACGGCCCAAATATGGCCCTTTTACGGCTTATTAATTTTCATCCATCTCGTGTCTGGCTTAAGTATTTAAATAAACATAGGTTAATGTTTTGGCTAAGGTTAGTCTGTTGGGAAAAAAAAATCATCTAATACTTTAGGCGGGACCAAAAAAAAAATAAAATAGGAGTAATACGAGATTTATTAACCAAAATGTATTATCAAATACTACAGCATTAGAATTTTTCACGTAATATCAAAAGGTCTTTTCAGTTCAAAACCTATCGACTATCTATGTGCATGTCAGACAAAAAATTGTTATACCCAATTATATTATAGAGATATATACCGACGAAATGGACAAGCAATAACAGAAAAAAAAGACAAATGTATTTTAATACAATAATGTATGAAGAAGATTAAATTTGATTATCAGAAAAATATCAAATACAAATTCATGTCTTTGGTATGACCAGTACCAATATGGAATCCATAACCTTTAAATTCAGCAAGAGCTTGTTTTGAATTAAAAAAAAAAATGAGATCTGCATATAAATATGTTATCACAGCTATATATAGCTATATAAATATTTTTCTTGAGCAAAAGTGTTCGAGCAAAAGCTGAGACTACCGTAGATATATATTCCTGTAGTAGCAAGAAAACGTCGACTCTCCATTAAAAACATGTACCATTTCCTTGTTTTAAAGTAAACAGTCATTATGTTAGTAGCTGCACTGTTCAGGTTCTAATTGTATAATCTTGTTTTTGGACATATTTATGGTTTGTCAAAAAGGGGAGTTTTGTGTGCACGTTAAACTGGGTTAACACTACGTCATTCGTGCAATTTCCACGTCAGGTTATCAAGTGTTTTTTTGTATCTTTGTTTGTACATCTTTCTATCTGGGAGAAGTAAGCGAGCAGCTGGTGTGGTGTGTCAAATATTTTTATAATTCTTTTCATCCTTTGATTATTCAGAAGCAAAAAAAATCAATAAAAAAAATCATAAAAGTTCGCTCAATTTATACAATCAACAAATAAATGAAACAACAGAGCAATACAGTTAGTTGTATTACTCAACTATGAATAATGGATAAATATAAAATAATGTGTAAAAATATATAAACAACAAACAATGCATTAAAACAGCATTTTTATATCACATTTGAAATTTTCGAAAATGATAATTATCCTTACTGAGCAAATTTAAAGTTGAATAAGGAATACACTTGTCTGAAAAACATAAACTCTTGTTAGGATATATCCTGTAAAAATTACTAAACCTGTGTACGGCACAAAACAATCAGTTCCGAATATTGTTTTCACCTTCACTGAAGTTGTTTCAACTAAGTATTCGTCAAGTCAAATTCAAATCAAAAGGAAACTGGTTTACGTTTGTGGGTAGGTTAATTAATCAAACTAAAGAACTATAAATGTTGTGTCATTCTAAATAGGTTGTACTGAATGTTCAGTGATGCTCGATGCCAATATATTCGAGTATCGAAATTCTAATACAATTGTTAAAGAGCGGATTAAACCAAAAAGGACCAAATCCGGACAAGAAAGCAGAGCTTTGCATGAAACCTTTTTAAAAAGGGCACTAGCTACGAGATATATAATAAAAATGAAATATGATTGTTTTTGTTCAATCATTAATGAAAGTGAAATAGTGAAATAGTAATTCGCTTTTAGCAGCCAGTATAGTTCACTTTTGTCAAGATAAGCTAAGAAACATCGATGATGAATTATTCACTTGCAAGTGAATAATTCGACCTCATTGAATTCACACTAATGTGACCTCCAATATAACCCTTTAGCTAGAGATGGATTACGCATTTATTATTCGTGTTCAGTTATTAAAAGGATAAGAATGTCAACATTGAAAGTGAAACAAAGGTTAATCATTTGATTGACTGTTTCGATCAACAAAAATTCATTCTTATACAGGTATAAACGATGATTAACATATATTATTAACCTTTATATGAAATTAAACAGACCTAGAAAAATCCAATTGCACGAGTTCGCTATCTATTTTTACCTAGATTTATGTTTATATCCCCTATCTGACCGTCGGCAGTCTTCGGAGGTCAACTCAATAGTTAATTAGATGGCGTGTAGACTAAAATACACACAGAACGATGACATATATAAATGAGCCCATGCCTTGTAAATTGTTTATTTTAGACTTTTCAACTGTCGTAGTTTGAAAAAATCAATTACAGTGAACAGATGCACGTGAGTAAATAAATCTGAAATAATTTTGCAAAAAACGCCCAAATATGTTCTAATTGACAATCCTGAATATCCCGAATATAACCTACTGAGTTAAACTTATTATCGGGTTTGTACTTACATGAGCAATACGACGGATGTACCATATGGAGCAGGACCTTTTCACCCTTCTGGTGCACCTGAGATTATCCCCAGTTGTGTAGGAGTTCGTGCTGAGCAGTCTTTAGTTTTTCAAGCTGTGTTTTGTGTACTGATGTTTGTCAGTTTGTCTTTTTCTTTTCAGCCATGGAGTTGTCAGTTTATTTTCACTTATGGGTATGAATGTCCCTTTGGCTTCTTTTGACTCTTTTCCACTGTTTCAAAAGGAAAGACAGAATGAATCGCTCTAAATGATTTGGCAAGTTATTACCAAAAGTAAACGAATGAGTTTTTGTCTCATTGCATGACAAAGTAAAATAACAAAAAATACAGAACTCCAAGGAAAATTCAGAACGGAAAGTTCGCTATCAAATGGCAAACTCAAAACCTCAAACACATAAACGAATGGAAAATAATTCTCATTTTCCTGACTTGGTACAGACATTTTCTTATGTAGAAAATGCAGGACTAAACCTGGTTTTATAGCTAGCGAAAAATCGCACATGTATGACAGTCGAATATAATTCCATTATATTGACAAAAATGTGTGAGCAAGACAAACAGACATCATAAAAATGTAAAAAATTGGGGTACAGCAGTCAATATTGTGTTATGATCTTAATCGCTTTAAAAACATACAACTATGCCATCAAAGAAAAACAAAATGGCATATAGACACTCTATAGACAAAGCACAAGAGCAAAAATGAAAGACAAGAATAAAAAAATGACAATAGCACAATAACACAATGGCAAGATGTATATGTTCATTATTATTCTTACAAGACATGCAACTACAAATGTATGAGATAATAAGATCGACAATTCAATTTGTGAAGCATATGACCAGCCATTAACACATGTGAGAAAACTGAAAGAGGCCAGCAGCAATGTCCACAAAACAGCCCATAAAAACAAGAAGTGCAAATATTAGTACATAAATAAAGGGAACAGTAGTATACCGCTGTTAAAAGTCATAAATCGATTGAGAGAAAACAAATCCAGTTTACAAAGTAAAACCGAGGGAAAGCTTCAGACATCAACTATAAGAGGAAAACAATGGAAGAACTGAAACAGTTTCAAAACGCAACAAACCCAAAACCAAGGTAATTGATACTAAAATTAGTTTTTGGATATTACAAGTAATGATACTGACGAATGATAGGAGATGTGCGTTAATAATTGATTTTTATTCTTTGGTTGCAATGAAAAACCGTCATTTCCAAGTGAAGTAAAAATCGATAATATCACTCATCTGATACAATGAAAACTAAACGTGTTGTCAAGGCGTTGTCGATGACGTTACATCAAAGCAAATGGTGAATGCGTAGATATAGTTCCTTGCATGTTCGACTTTATTTTCATTAAAACGCCCATAACAATGTTATAAACGAATAACTAATAGAAGATATCAAATAAAAAAAAATAGTCAACTCGTGACCGAACATCACTGATAATTAATGCATACGCTACCTATGCACATTCGTTCATTACTGTGTTCTTCGGTCAAAAAGGTCAGAAATGAAGGACCATCCATCCAGACCCTTCTACATATAAACATTAACCAATGATATGTCGTTATTGGGTTTTTTATTGGGTGTTTATATTTCGGTATTGTACAACCAATGAAATGTCGTTGGTTTTTTTATATTTCGATACTGCATAACCAATGAAATGCTGTTGTCTTTTATATTTCTATACTGTACATCTAATTAAATTACTCTTCATCTTCTTCTTACTGATTCTGAAACTGTTTCTAGTTTTCTCATTAGAAATGATAAATTTCCTTTAACAATAGTTTAGTGAAGGTAGTTTTTAAAACCATCTCGTTTTTACATTTGTACATTTAGAAAGTGCTCTCGACTAATGAAAAATGTAAGAATTTGGTGTTCCTTAATTGTGAACAATGAATGTTTATCATGTTTTAGAAAGGGATTATCCTCTTGTTTAGTCATATTCAGAGTTCAAAACAAAGAATTTACTCAAATCGGTTAAATCTGCCACGAGGCACATTTAGTAGTTTGAAAGGATTAAGATTGAAACGGAATACTATTGAATTTCGAAAAAAAATCCAAATTATAATTTTAATTTGATATTTTTCAGAAAAATTGACAATCAATGTCATTATGTGAATATTTATTAATCAAAATTATGAAAAAAAAAAAATAATATGAAAGAAATGCAAGAAAGAAGGGGAAAAATCAATATAACCGTTAAGAAATATTTAAATTGAAATTTAGTTATTGTTTATATATGTCACTTTTTTCCTTTTTTTCAACATATTTCATGTATCCACTAAGTAAGGTTAGTGTCTCTTTCAAAACTTATATATATTGCCAATGACTTAAATTTTTTTAAATGTCTTATGTATTTCCAACTGTGTTTTTCATTGAATTTGAAAAAATATAGAAATCTGATTAGTTTCAATCAGCAACCTTATCATATATTTCATCAATATTTCTAAATCTGATCATATATTTTTGAGCTTGAAAAAGTTATTTTTTCCAGCAGCTCATTCTTAACACTCATTACATAGTAAGTCACCTCCTGCGAATAGGTCATAAGCCATAAAATTGCAATTTTCTGACATTCAAGCAATTCAATGTAATAACAATAAGAAAAACCCAATAAGTAATTAACTATAAAATGACTAATTTCTTTACACACAATCAATTCCCTGTTAAACAATTAGAAAAGGTTATCAACTAATAAGCTATTGAATTAATATTTTCTTTACACACAATCAGTTCAATGTGTAAACAGTAAAAACACCCAAATAGTAATTAGCTATTGAATTACTATTTTCTTCACGCACAATCAGTTCAATGTTACAAAATTAGAAAAGGTTATCGGATAAATAGATATGAAATGACTAATTTCTTTCCGCACAGTCAATCCAATGAACATTGCCTTTTTAAGGTGGCTCACCCCAATAAGGACCCCCGGTAGAATTTTTTTATTTTCCCTTATTTTGTAGATCTTTTTATGCTGAATCCAAAAATGCAAAGAAAAAAGGGGTCACCAGGCTCGTTTTTCCCTCAAATTGAAGCGAAATGTGCGATTTTGACCCTATTTCAAAACATTTTAAACCTTTTAACAATAACAGCTTCATCAAATTCAAAGACTTTTAGAACCAAGTCAGTATGATTATTATGTGAAAAAAACCCATTAAAATCTGAAATGTAAACGTTTCCCTTTGATGTTTTAGACTTAAAAATACTTTTATTTTCAGATTTATGTAAAAATTTAGCATTTTCTTATTTCAGTTTCAGGCTAAAAATATTGGTTAAATCGATTTTTCGTAAAATTTCCCCGGTGGATTTTTTTTAAAAACGGATATGTCAAAGCTATGATATTTTCGAACATTTTAAGGTAAAATAAAATGGGGGTCACCAGGCTTTTAAAAAAGTAACGAGCTTTTGTTTAACCACTCTATCCCATGAGGTCTGATTTCAATGCACTCCATTAATTACTTTGTTGTAAATTCTTTATTGATGTTTTTAATAAAATAATGTTTGTATTTATATCAATGGACGATAGCTGAATATAAATGTGATTAACGTATTACTATTAATAAGAAAAAAGCAAAGTTTTGATTATTTTGGGTGAAATACGGTATTTTTTTCTAGCGCGAGTTGTCGCCCTCTAATTTGGCGCTATAATCGGACAACAGAACTTTCAGGGTCGCCATTGCTGATCAGCCTACTGCACTGATGAATACGACCATATATATAAATAACAGACATGGTAGCGAATAGACAACGATGAAGGTAGAGTTATTACATAAGAAAACATAGATTTCGATATATAAGGCAGCCAAATGTTTTCAGTATCGCCAAAAATACAAAGTTGGGGGGTTGTATCAAAATACTCGCTACTGTAGAAAATAACTGCGGCTGAAACCTTGCATGGATTAAATTTCTGTTCTACGTATAATCTTTATGGATGGTATCTTATTTATGTGTTTATTTGAACCTTAACTGGCAAGTTGTGAACATGTATAGTTTGTTTTGAAGAAATATCTGTGTCAAATTGTCAAAAGAGGAGGGATGAAGGATTATTTTGCGCTACCGTTAGCGTCAAATAAGTCTTGATTTCTCGTCATTCGTAAATTTTAATTTCGTTGCCACGTTAGGGTCAAATGAGTATTGTGGGGTACCCAATAACTTCCCTCGGATAGGGGTCAATGATTCCCACTCCCTCCTCTACTCCTATTTCCCTTCCCTTTTCCTCTAAAATCCCCCCCCCCTTTACTTCTACTTCCATCCCATCCCCATTGCTCCCAGGCTAAAATATAACAAAATATTATTTCCCAAAATATTCATCCACCCTCCCCCTATTTTCCAATTCTTGTCCTTTTACCCCAAATCATGTTGGCTCCAATTAACGTTCACCCCTTTTACATTCACATCCTGGGTCTGTTTGTACCTTTTTTTAAATCATTCTTTAGTTAGTATAGTTCTATAACTGTATATTAACAAGATTAAATCAAGATACATTAAGTTTATTTTATTTTTTAGACTCACACGAGATTTAAGGGCACCTGCTATTTATAACAATTATCTGGTCTTTTCTATTTATAATCTTCATAAAATTTACTTCTACGAAATTAGTTACTTTTATTTGCACTTTAGACCAGGCTAACTAACAGACCTGATACACATATTTTCTGCTTCCTGATCCCTCATTCCCATGTTCCCTAACCCCGGTCCACCTCCTTAAGGGGTTCAATTGTTTTGTTTGTTTTCATGAGAATATAAATGCCCTAATTTGTAAATTATAACCCCTACAGTAAGAGGTGATACATTTGTATGGATGGATTTGTCTTGATCATGTTCCCTATATTTTAAGCTACATTTTTGTTCCTTCAATAAAGCTTTTTTTTTTTTATCATTTTTCAATAAGCACTGTTTAAGTCAGATTTTCTCTCCGTAGACGCGATGTAAAAATAATTGTTAAATAAACAAAAATCCCTACCTATACCTACCCTATTTTTTTCAAAATTCAAAGATGTAATAGGAAACACACATATTAATTTATTTGGCCTAAGGTCAAGTATCAGGTTTAAACATTCAGGTAAATGATGTAGGGCTTATCTAGTTTACCAAATAACACATACATTTTAGTTGAAAAAATCATTATTGTTTTGTGCTTAGTATTTTTAAATACAAAATTTGTGTATCCCATATTACAAACAGGGTACAAGACACCTCAGCATAATTTTATCATTATGCAAGCGGGGGCATACATTCCCCCATGTATTTCAAAAGTCAATCATGGTTGATTTTCTAACAGAATTATTCTAATATTTAATTTCAGGCTCTAATTACATGTACATGTAAGATGAAGGAGCGATTTATTTTGAAAGATCCTGGAATGTTCAACTTTATTTGGAAACAATTGGCAGAGTACTGACAGAATTTACACCAGAAGCCAGTCCATCTTGTCCTGCAATTGGGAACTATATGTAAACTGCTGAAACTTGAGAACAACATTAGAAGTCAAGATCAACAATACTTGGAACTACATCATCATGTGTACACTGAAGAAGAATATTGATATAAAAATAACGATAATATAGAACTGATCAGCTAACAGGCTAAGGATTGTACATGTACTTGATGTATACATGTCAACATTTACTAGTAAATTGAAATTAACAATGTTAATAAATGTCTTATGATTTTGATCTTATGGACATATGAGGAATAATTTAATTATTTTGCTGTCTGTAGTGAATTTTTCTGCAAACTTTATTCATGATATGCAAACTGCAATATATACAGTTGTCCTTAATACAGATAGTACCTTATGATATTTGTAAATTTTGGACATCATATAAGTACAAAGTGGCAGTTGTGTTAAATGCACACGCCTTTGCTTCATCTTTTACCCCTGACCCAAATGGCCACTTGAATTATTTTACATCATTTGGCATTTGCTGTCCATCCATATGCTATTCAGTTTCTATTTGATTTCAAAAGTTACATTTACTTGATATAAGGAGAAATAAGATATAGTTTTGTTCAATGAGACAGCAATCAAACAAATTAATCAAAAGAATAATATATTGTCTGGAAAAACTTGTGTTTCATTAACCGATAACCTTCTTACCTATTGTAAATTCTCAAATTATTGCGTGCATTTATTATTAAAAATTTTCACGAATGGTCTTAATGTTTAGTTTAATTATTGTGATTGCAAAAAAATCTGCGTAAAGATCTTTAATTTATATTAGCTATCAGAATGCGAGTTCTTATTATTGCGATACTCACGCTGTCGCATTATTTGCATTAATTAAAACATCACAATATAAATTTCTGAATTTACAGTATCATAATGATACAGATTACTGATCATGAAATCAGATAAATATTATTTTGTAAAATTAGATATGCACTTAAATTGATACAGATTGCAACAAAGATCTGAATCTCATTTCAAATTGATGGATAAATGATCAATGTTAAAGTTACCTGATTATGGTTGTTTATAAGATACTGTTAGCAATCGGTAATTTGTCAATTTTTAAAAATTTGTGTTTTTATAATACTATAAGTATAATGTAAATGTAGTAGATAAACTATATGTACATTGTATGCAATGATTTACAAATGTAAGGAGCACATGTCTGTCTGGCAGTTGTCATTTTCGACATTTGCATGGTTCATTGGTCAATATTAAGTCCTCTTTTAATATGCTACATCTACATTGTGTAATCAATAGGTCAACTATATTTGGTGTATGGAATTAATTATTAAATGTATAAATTGGCCTCGAAATGACAAATGGACAATTTGAAATAATTCAAATAAGAAAACAAACTGCCTGATTTATGTACAAAATAATGAATGAAAAACAAATATGCCTGTCTTGAAGGGTGGATCTAAACTTAACCTCATTTTCATGGTTTTGTCTGTTTCTTGTAAACTAAATAGGTTTCAAAATATTTGGTTGATGGGATGATTGTAAAAGGGTCGGATTAAGGGGGAGGGGCCAGGGCTCATTGGTTGATTATATATGGAATAGCTGGAGCCGGCCTCTCTTAGACAGACAGTGCCAATCCCCCCCTCCCATTTTCTGAAAATTTCTGGTTCCGTTCACAGTGCCCGTAAGCCTGGATTGGATTGATTTATTTGACTTTGGCCTCATTTGCATGATCATTTACAATATAATTTTATCTGATATTTGTAGTAAAACTTTAACCTTTAGGAATATCAACATAAAATCAAGCATGAATGGTGATTAGAAAAGAAGGTGAGACATTTCAGCTTGTGTACTCTTGTTAACACAAAATATATGCTGAAAGCTGTGACTGCCATACATGCAGATGTATCTAGGAATATGTCGTAACAACTTGATAAATATGTGATCTAGACTACTATCCTGAAACTTCTTGTTTGTATTGGAATAAGACCTTATAGTTGACACTGTTTGCTTGTATAAGAATTATATTTTTTTGAGAAAAGTTATTTCCATATTTTTTTCTCACAGCTATCGTGGTGGAAATCAATATCGTTGTCATCCCAACAAATGTGTCTACTCACCATTTTCAAATTTGGTATATCAAGTTGCTCCAACAGATACATTACAACTGCCATGTTCAGGTCCCTCAAATGAAACTTTTCACCATGAAATTAATATTTTGTCTTTGGCAAACTTTATCAAAGTAGATTTTCATTTACAAAGGTTGGAGAGATGTGTGAAAATATAAAACCAGGAAGATTTGGTATTATCATTTATGAGGCAACTCTCCACCAGAGACCAATTTACATAGAAGATAAAAACTACAGGTCACCGTACGGACTTCAGCAATGACCAAAACCCATACCGCGTAGTCCGCTGTGATAAAAGGCCATGAAATTACGTTCTTTTGTATATATTGCACATAATAACAATTTAATTTGTGCATGCTGAACGTTCACTGGCAAATATTTCAAGCATAATACGGATGAGAACATATATATATGATAAGTATCGTATGAAAGTTATGCAAAGTAGGAGGAGTTCGATATATGGATTGCCATAAGAAAATGAATGAACAATGTATGCTTGTTATGGGCAAAATTCCAATTTTTACCCTACGAGGCTTCGTATTATTAGTTACATATATAGTGTGCTAGTGACCTAATACGGTATATATAGTGTCCGTAAATTTCATATGGGGTGAGAGCGAAGCTCAAATCCCCATATGGAATTTACTGACCCCATATATTCCTTATTACGTCACTACATGTAGCACACTATGTTACGAATTTATCTTACCGACTATCTTAACGTGTAAAATTTAAACTAGTGACCTATCAAAATGAGCAAGTCTTCAATACAGTTAGCATTGACATGATTAAGAAACTACTTCCTTTGATCCTTAAAAAACAGATGCCAACAATGACAACTTGTTAGATTTAAATGTGTTTTATGAATTTATTTTACTTTATCATCACTTTCTTCGTCTGTTGAAATCTTTAAGATTTTTTACTGTTTTGTTTTTCTGAAGGGACGTAACACCACTACTAACCGTGTATGAAATTAGTCCCGCCTCCTTATTACCTTATATGGAATATAAAGGGACGTAACTTCACTACTAACCGTGTATGCAATAAGCCCCTCCTCTCAACTAACTTATATTAAATATACACGGTTTCCACGGGGACGCTTTTAACCAATCATATTCCTAGAAATGTACAGGAGGTAAGATAATTATGCATCCAGGTGTATGAACACCCTGTCTAAGCAAGGGATTATCTGTCAGATTAGTCATATTTCTATGTTAACCCTATACGATATGAAAAAAAGTAGATGTGGTATGATTGCCAATGAGACAACTTCCCCAAGTTCAAATTTAAAAGTCAATATTATTATCTATGATGAGTTTATTTATATTAAAAAAAAAACGTCATCTCCTTATTATCATTAGGGACGTTTCTTTGCAACAGGTGTATCAAACCAGTGTTCACAAAGAAAATTGTCATTAATTTTTTTGGCCGCAGTGACACACTCCACTTTAAATTTTTGAATCAAAACTTTCCTTTTTAGCTTCCCTTTTAAAAACGCATGTCAAAAAGTCAGTAAGACAGAAGCTAAAGTTTGCCAACATCAACGACTAATATAGCGTTCCTGCGTACTATGCGGAGTTTTAAAATTACATTTCCAACTTTCCCTGAACCTAGTAAGTAGTATAGATTTTTTTTTGTTATAAAGTCTTTAGTATAGTGTTTGGAACTGCCCGGTACACTGCGGGTGTGTGTCCTATAGTCAAATCCCGGCATGGTCAAACCTGGGAACAGTAAATCTCAACATATATGTCCCTGGTCAAACCAAATATTTTGCGGTCCTCCGAAAAGCAGTTGATGTTGCGGGATAATATCATAGACCGATATATAAGGTCGGAATACTAGGTCCCGGTTACTATTGATCAATTTTCATCTACATGACAAGGTGGAAAACAGCAAATTATTGAAGGGTCGTTTTATTTCTGCATTAAACAAATACTCAATTTAGTGAAATGTGTTGCTGGATCCGTTGGTCTATTATAATAACACATTCAATAATGTTAGTTTTTACGCTGATATTTCCTTTTTTTAATGCGAACTCGGTTGGCATATTGATAGATACAACAGAAAATTGCAAATCAACAAAACAATTAGCAAAATAAGTAATAGGAAAATATCATATTAAAAATAGATAAAAAAACATTGGCCCCAAGCGGTAATATATTATAGGACTAGTGTTCCGGAAATCATAGAATTATAATACGAAAAAAATTGTTAGATAGTTGCATGCTCATTATTGGATAAAGTAATTAAATCTTTGAAAGAAAATGTTACATGTGGCTGTCAAGTATTAAGTCTTTGTTAAAAAAGTGGCATGTTCCTTTGGGGGGGGGGGGGGGGGGGGGGGGGGGGATAGAAAAAATACTTTTATTATTATATTTTACATACTCGGGATTAAAATCCTAACAATACTTTGAAATTAAGATATTTCAAGTAAAAAAGATATTTATGACAGTAACAAAATGTTATAAAACGCCATACGGATAGCTTGAAAATTAACCCCCGGTGCCTTTAAAGCATACTAACTAGTACATGTATACGGGTTTTACTTGTTTTTGAAAGCCGTACGATGATATGCACTTGTTTACATCGCTATCCTTTGTTTACGGTTAAACATTGGGTCATTAGCAAAACATTTGCATATATAAATCTTAAAGACATCTTTAATTCAACAGGTATTTAAATGAAAATAGGGTGCGAACGTACCCAAGGGGCGAACGTGTATGATGAGAATGTGTTTTTGGGAGCGAGCACACCAGATACCGTCGACGTCGTACATGTCAGTATTTATATTTTCTTTTTTTTTTAATGTTTTGCTTAAATCATGTATATTTCTGTCCTTTTAAACTTTTATGTGAAAAATGGAGAAAGCACTCTGAAATTCTGATCATATGTATTTCCTGTTTTGTAGAACGTTTTGCTTCGCTTGTTTGCATCGTAAAGGGAGCGTTCATACACGCCCGCGTTCCAGTGTCGTCAAAGCTATTTTTGAGAAGATCCCTAAAAGCGGCCGTTTCCAAGGCACTCGTCGTAAGAAACATGCGTTAAAATATATGCACTGTTAAAGGGCCGAGCCACCTTAAGTTCTTGATTCGAGCGTCACTGATTGATCCGCTGTTGACGAAATGCTCATCAGGCGTATAAAATTTTAATCCTGATATCTTTGATGAGAGTATTGATAAATAGTTCTAGCATGATTATTTTCGTCACTGCGTACAATCAATCCAATGTTATAACAATAAGAAACACTGACCAATGCAGAACCAAAATGAAAAGCTCATTAGTCAATCAACAATCATTGGGTGAATCTGTTACGGAACCGGCCGAGTTGTGTCTTTTCCTTAAGCAAAATGAATCCAATGTTATAACAATAAGAAAACGCTGACCAATGCAGAAAAAAAACCAATATGAAAAGCTCATTAGTAATCGTAATTTGCTGTAGGATGACTCTTTTCTTATGCACAATCAATCCAATTTAAAACAATAAGACAAGTTCATAAGGTAATTAGCTTTGAATGAGTATCATCATTACGATAAATCTATCCCAAATTAAGTCTTATTTATTTTAACGAAACCGCAATTAATTTGTTGGACATTTAAACCAGGTTTTAATCGACATATGGTATAATTTGCTGAGAACAAAAACCATGAAGTGAATAAATTAATAGTCACGAAATTATTCAAGTGAGGTATAAATAAAGGTTTCACAAGTGACAAATACAGTTTTTGCAATGGTTTTGTAAAAACTAAGAACGTTTAGGATGGCACTGCTTACCAATTTTTGATTACAATTTTTGATGATGGTCTTTATCAGTGATTTTGTTGTTATTGGAGGGATCCAGGAAATGCGTTATACTACATCTATGGTACCGATCAATTCATCTGTATACACATCAGGTATTTTCCCAAGTGCAGAGGAGTACCGAATAGAATTAGCTATTGAGAACAGATCGTTTAAACAAGATGCTTCAGTACTGAATTCTTCATACATGTCGCCAGATATTGTTTTCAAATTACGTGGTAGCCCTGAAACAAACCGTGTACTAAATACCGGAAATCAATCTGAACTGCACCAACTGGTTTTGACCAATTCTTTCGATGAACGGCCACGTGATATATTTGAGAATATATTTGATCGAAGTACAGATACTACGAAAAACAACATAATTGAACAAAATTCAACATCGAATCCGAAACAATATTCATCATCGAATTCGAAAACTGATATCGAAGAGCTCGTTTCCTTAGATTTGTGTCGAAAATATAGTTCGTGTGAATATGTATCAAATCTGACCTTCAAAATCTGTCACTGCGATGCTTTATGCCTACTTTACAATGACTGTTGCTATAACGCTGTTATCCCCGATGATTCTACCGTTTCCAAAGACCTTCTGTTTGATTGCATATCACCTATGATGACTTCTTGGATGACGGGTATAAAAGGCGTTAAAGTTGTGAAAACATGTCCTAAAGACTTCAAAAATACAGAAATTGACATCAAATGTCAATCAGACGATATTTTTTTTATTTGGTCCATGGGTTATAACGGACTCAAATATTGTGTTTAAAAATCGTTTCTGTGCGAAATGCAATAACGCTAGTAACTACAATTCCTTTGACGTCAAATTCATAAATGCAAACTATACTGCTAAGCAAAATACTCCATCCATAGTATTGGCTGCTTTGCAGGATCTATACAAAGAAAGAGCCAATAACTCATTAGTTATAGAGTTTATTCCACCAGTTGCTGTTAATCTACGACAATGTGTTGTTACCAGGAATCCGGAAAATGAAAGCAAACATTGTTTGATCTACTACACCAGTCCTGTAATGGCAACAAACAATAAAGAAAATGCAATAGTCAGAAATGCATTTTGCATCGATCCGGAATATATTTTTTTTTGGTGTGTTGGAATGATTGATCCGTTAAGAGATACTTGGGTTGGATTTTATGACATATTTCCAATGACTGTATTATTACAATTTCAGGAGAGCTGTAAAGGATATATAAGTAAAACATACTTATATATATACATATATAAAACGTCTGAATAATCAGTCAACGATCTTACCCACGAGGGCGCTGTATCGTTACCAATATTGATACATGTACACAATAAATAAATTAAATAAACGCCTTAAAAGTGTACAAAACAACACCAATAACAAAAAAAGGAAACTATAAATGTAATTATTTATAAATATTTCGGATTTCAGTGTCGTACACCAAAATGAAAACAACGTTATGTCATTGGTTGAATTTACATTGTTTAGAACGTTTTAATCCAATCACAACGATTTATTGTACGCTTTTGAAAATATTAATCAGAATGCATTAGATTCTGTAAGGACGAATTATACCACTTAGGTTTATATCCCAGATATTAAACTGTATTTTAGGAACACAAATACAATGTAAACGCACAAAAGATGCAATAAAAACAACTGTACATTTACGCCGTATAAATTTGTAAAAATTTATAAATTTACCAAAAGAGAGGCGGACACTACCAAGCCCGGGCGACTTCAAAACTCATAAGTCGAAGAAAAACTTAAACGCCATAGCGAACCCCCTCCCCCCCCCCCAAAAAAAACCCCATCTTTCTGAAAAAATATTACACTGAATACACGATGTATACTTAAAACGCTTGCTTTCCGATTCAATCGACGATAACGCTTGCTTTCCGATACGCGTAACGCTTGCTTTCATAATAAGGTTGACAAAGTAGCCGGTGAATTGAGATCAGGATGGATGATGCTTCAAATATTGGTGTTTTCTCTTGTATCTCACTGAACACTATAGCTATTTTAAATGATAAAAATGTTTTGCATGTCGTTATGAAAGTGTTTATTCAGGTGGTAAACGGTTTAAAATTTATTTAATATAGTCATAAATGCCCGTTGAAAAGAATCACAGGAAACGATGTCTTTCAGATTGTTTAATTTCAGCGTCGTCCTGGGAAACGATTGCTTTGCGATTTTCAGGAAACCACTTCTTTTAGACTATCAAATGTATTCTAGTTTTTGTTTATGGTTATTAAGTTACACCCTACAAGAAGGTCCGGGTGGGATTTATAAAAGAGAATATAATGGGCAAAAAAGCGCAGAATAAATAGAAAAAAATTAATAAATGAGAAAAATGTGTAATGTAATAAAGGGTAAATGATTTTTGGTTGATATGTGTTAAAAATAAAAAAAAATATATATTACTTTTGCTTGCCGAAACAAATACTGTTTGATCTGCATCTGAAAAGATACTAAATATAACTACACCCGTATAAGATGAAAGGTTTGATACACCCAATAATTGCTATATAACCTATGCTCCGATTCTTTTATTTCCCGTAATGGTTCAGTTTTTTCCTAAATTCACTTAAAGTACGTCCATGTTTCATTTTTTAAAATTCAAAATAAGGAATAATAAAAATAGTTTATATTTCAGTATTGAAGTTTAAAAGAAGAACTATATCAGTTATGATTTGACTGTGGCACTTTTCAATATTTAAATATTTAAAAAAAAAAAATACATATTTTTTAACACTTTTAATTATTGTTATTATCTGTATTTCTTTATTTAGTCTCGGACGATAAACTGCTGTATTTCACCAACTATGAATAAAGAAAGTACTTCAAAGCTGTTACTCCAAATGTGGGTACTTTTAACATTTTATCTTATTTCTAAAGTTAACACCAAAGCATTTACGCCAGATTTTGACAAATGTTGAGTATCTAGCTTAACAAAAGACATATATGGACAGCTTTAACTTATTATAAATTAAATTTATGTTAATTAATTGAAGAAATGCTATGAATTGTCTTTTGGAAATTAATTAATTATTATTGGTTACAACGTTCTTTGATGCAAAACTTAGCTAAAAACTGTAAAATTATTTGCATATTTTTTTTTAACAACAATATATACACACCGGGTATCTGGATCATTAATCCGCGGAGGGATCCAAATTCCAATGAGCAATTAAACGAGGGCGAAAACGACGGAGAAATAAAAATCTGGACCTGGTTCCAACGTAGATTATGCTCCATTGAAAAAGATATGTAACTGGTAACATTACGTATTAAGGAAACAGCCATATAACGTAAAAAGGGGATTATGCTTATTTAATTCTGAGATTCTTTTTCGTAACCGACAAGCTTCAAATTATTTATTATTTTGAGAACCTACATATAATTTAAATGGCAAAAATTCTCAATCAGAATATTTTTGTTCTCCCAGATCAAAAGTTTTGTTTCTTCAAAATCGGGAAGCAGAATATCTTTTAGAAAAAAATCACTCCCTCAGATTTAAATGATTTTACTGTGACCTACGCGGATTATTCAGTGTTCGCCACATATTTGATATTATTTATTCATAAACAGAAAAATATTACAGTTATTCCTTGAATAAAGTAAAAAATCGTTTACATTTCAATTTTAAGTTCAGAGGATGAACGATAAAATTTTAAACAATTTACATTCTAAACGGTTGAAGTCTTATGAAAGTTTAAGCTTGAAACCTTTCTTCTAAACCACCCAATCAACAGAACGTGTTTCAAAAACGGACTATTTATAAATTAGTACGCACATTCATGAAAACTACACATGTTAAAAAACTTAATAATTCCGATGTAAATATTACTTTTGGGTATAGGATTTGAATTAGCTATGATATTTGTCTATCAACTTAGTATTTCTAAAGAAACCAGATAGAGCAATGCCTTTGTTTTTATTACGTTCTTACAAAGTCCCAGACTGAGTTATTTATTATGTATGAATTGTTAACATATTGTTTTGTGGTAGTGATGCACACAAATATTATAATTGTTTGCCTTATATATATTTCATAATGAAAAATATTGTACGAATTTTAATAGTATTAGAGGTACAACTGAGATCAATGCTTTTGAATTGGAACATATGGTTGGAACACCCTTTTTAAAATAGATCTGCGCCTGAACCTATACTACTTAAAACAACAATATTTTCTAAATAAATGTGACTAAATAAACCGATTATCCGAATTACTTCATTGATTTACGAACATTTTCTTTTTTTTTCTAAATAGTTAGATGTTAATTGGATATGCTTGGTACGATCTTACGAAAAAAATATAGAACAAGATTACTCACTGGTGTCATCTACAAATTTGTTGAGAAGCATGATAGAAGAAATTCTAACCGTTATGGCATGGTCGTTTAGTGATGAAATTAAAACAATGGCCTTGATGTTTTCTTATAAGGTATAAAAGATCGACAATTTATTTCATGTAAAAAACGTTTCTATTACTGGTCATGTAATAGAAAAAGTATCATATAAAGAGTCCTTAAACATCGATAACAAACTTAAGGAAACCCAGTGGCTGATACATGTACGTGTTTCCCCCCAAAACTGATTTCCCTATGAAGTAAATGCAATGTTTGTAAAAATTTATGAAAAATGGCTGCACAGTACAGCATTTTAATTCCAGAGTAGATTGAACCAACTAACCACTGACCATAAAAACAACTTCGAGAAAAAGTTATGTGCTAAAAGTATTATTGAATGTGAGACATGGAGGAACTCTGACAATCCAAGAAGAGTCATCAAAGAATTAACTTGTGCTGATTTTATCCAACATGTCAAAAAGCGTTCCAAGGTGTGAGTATTGATTACAGTGGGTCTATTTGTTTTCCAACGGGATATCCAGGTAACTTGATATTTGTGTCCGGTCCTACAGGGTTGGCCGTTGTGATCAAAATCGCATGTCTTTTGTGCATTGCAGGTGTGATAACAAAACAGTCGTTAGGTATACGACACATTCGAAGATCAAATTCTTTCCAGTACCTTTCTGTGTTTATGCGCATAAGGCTTGCGACAGGCATGCTATGGATTACAGGACTTTTAGGAGCCATTTTCAAAAATGAAGTAATGGAATACTTATTTGTCATATGTTGTAGTTCCCAGGGATTCTTAATTGCCGTTGGAAACTTGACAACAAAACGTATTTATCGTGAAATAAGGCAACGTAAAGAACCACTTCCTAGTGAAAGGGTATCGTCCAGTAGATAAACATTTATACATTTTCTGCTTTATCAGATTATATTACTGAAGAAAAAAAAATTTCATTTGCAAATATTTGACCTTATTTTGAAAATTAAAAATCCTGACAGTTTAAAATGCAAAAACAATAGACTTATCCACAATCAACATACAACACATGAAAGATTTAAAAAACAAGTCATGTTGAAATCAGTAAGAAATATGTAAGTATATATTTTCTTTGACTGTCCATTGTGTTTAAGTTGATTGAATGATGATTTTTTATAATTATTAATTGATTTTGGCTTCAAACTAGTTTTCAATAACTGGGAGTACTATCACGTTGCACTTTCTTGTTAATTTGACCTGTTGATATAATTTGTAATGTTTTTTTAGTTTTTGTTTTTTCATGTGTAAAATAGAAGATGTGGTATGATTGCCAGTGAGACAACTATCATCAAAAGACCAAAATGACACAGACATTAACAACTATAGGTCACCGTACGTCCTTCAACAATGAGCAAAGCCCATACCGCATAGTCATCTATAAAAGGCTCAGATATGACAATGAAAAACTATTCAACGAAAAAACTAACGGCCTTATTTGTATAAATGAAAATGAACGAGAAACAAAAATGTACCCCAAAACAAACGACAACCACTGAATTACAGGCTCCTGACTTGGAACAGGCACATACATAGATAATGTGGCGGGGTTAACCATGTTAGTAGGATCCCAATCATCTCCCTATCCTGGGACAGTGGTATAACAGTACAACATAAGAACGAACTATAAAAATCAGTTGAAAAAGGCTTAACTCATCAGATGGACAAAAATACAAGTGGAGGTGGTACATAAGTGTTCTTAAAAAAACGTTATATTGCTGGGTCTTCCAAGTGCTCCACGAAACCGCTTTTTAAATTATTAAAATCTATTTAATCAGCTTTCAAAGCCGAGCTTCAAAGTCATTGTGAAACTGATTATTCTAGAGGTGGCGTGAATTAGATGTGGATACTAAAACATTTATAATTTTTAAGTACATACAATCTAACTCTCTTTCATTTTGCAATAATATTAAAGCATTTGACTTTTCTACACTTTTTGAAATTTCGTGTCCTCAATGCTCTTCAACTTTAAACTTGTTTTGCTTTTTAACTATTTGAATCTTAGTGTCACCGATGAGTCTTATGTAGACGACACGCGCGTTTAGCGTATCAATTATAAGCCAAGTACCTTTGATAACTAATAATGAAAATTATAGACAGGTAAATGTGTCAATATTATTGCACAATAATATATACTTCGATCGTATGTACAATTAATGATTTTTTTTTAGTATCCAAATCACGATATTCACATTCACCTTATTTTTGTAGCCAGGTTTTGATTACTGATAAAATTCATAATAATAACTTATAATGAGAATTCAAGGACCACTTGGAAGACCCAGCAATATACTGTTGTTTGCAAGGACAGTTATGTAGTTAAGGTATCCACTACAGTTAAGTATATAGTTCTTCATCTTTGGTTAAAATTCCAACCACACATGATAATCAAGAATTTGTAAGTGTCATGAGGGTGTATGTTGAGTGAATTTTCAATACCTGATTCATTTATCAAGCAGTTTATATTATACGATTTACAGACACAAAACGAAATTATTTGTGGCTTTACCTACATTTACCGTGGACAGATGTTTGCTCATTTGAGTCTATAAAGATTAATGTTTCCTGCGTTTAACCATTTCCTTTCATAAGCCTCTACTGAATCCATCAGTATTTTGAAGATGTGTTTCCAATTGATTAATTGATTGATTTTGGCTCACAACATTTCGGATGACACAAATGCAGAGAAATGTTATTAGCAATGTTAAGGTCACCGATAATAACGATGCTAGGATTATGTATGAATAAAGAACTACCTAAGGAACAAACTAGAGGTTTAGACGTCTAGTCCGTAATATTTGAAATCCTGCAACATGTGCTTGTAATTGATAAAGTAAAGTTTAAGAAAAGGCTCTGTTCCCCTTTTCATCTTTTTTTTTAATTTAAAATGGTTTGAAAAAACTGTGTATGACTAAGAACCAATCAATATTTTCTTTTTAATCCTAAGAAAAACATTTAATAGAGGAAGCAGAATATTCTAATTTTTATGTCTTTGGTTTAACACAGTCGTGGGATCGATTCTTCAACCTTTCACTTTTAAAAGCAACCGTATAATCACGATCCAATAGAGTTAATTGTAAGTGAATATAAATCGACCAAACAAAACAGTACAATTTTCAAACTAGTACATCTTATATATTGCTAAAAAAATATGAATAAAGTTTGATGTCAGACAAGAAGATTAGATGTATCACTTGAAAAAAACAGACCAGATGTTTGTTGATTAATAATAGATACTTGTTGATTAATAAAATAACCACTGTAGCTTTTGGTTGAGGTCTTCCGGTTATATCGACCTCGGCATTTGTTTTTATTCAATTTGTTTCTCTAAGGTCGATAAAATATCTTATCGGCCACATAGAAAGGCTATAATGGACAAATATTCACAACGGGAAAAATCATTAGATGTGAATATGAGATTTGGAATAGCTACATATTAAATGGTTTGTTCTAGCCAACGGGTTAGGACTTTATGTGAATAGATTGTCGCTCTTCTTTTTCTATTTTTTTTTTATGTTGACTTTGTTCATACATTATATTGAATAATTCAATTTGTAAAAGTTAAGCGACTCCAAACGCAAATAATATATATAGAATATCAGGAGCAGTTAAATATTTTGAGCAAATACTAAAAATTTAAGATTAATTTAATAAATAGATACACATTTAAACTTTTGATTTCAGTTAATACAGTTATTTATACATCCCAGATATATGACATTTCTTCTAGGCCGTTGGCCTTGGTGAATATAAAACAATGTCAATAATTATATAATCATTCAGTTGAGATTTACGTACAATGCTGTTAATATTGCCACATTGCATAACGTTAGGCACATGCAATCAATAATCAAATATCATTTTACTATTTTCAGTAAAATCTAACTAACTGAGGAAATTTTACCAAGAAAAACAACATATAGAAATAGCAGCTGTAGGTAATTTTAAATTCATATAGAAGATTTTATAATCGAATACTGTGGACAATATATTGAAATTCTGAATTTTTAGTTAATAAACTATACTAGATGGAACCAATGTATTAAAAAATTATTGCCAAATATGGTATGATTAAATGCTAAATTAAATCAATCTTATAGTACTGGAAGACAACATTTCTACAGCACCTAATATGTATTATACAACATTTTTATTGCAGCGTTGATTAGGACTTAAATATACGAAAATGAAAAAATAATGTGTTATTGTTTAAGCGATCGTCTTAACTAAAAAGAAATAATAAATTATCAGACACTAAGTAATATAACATGTTTTAACGTCACGCAGAAAACAAAATATATACACTTTTCTTTCTATCATCATAACCATATTTAATTAAACATCTCAACACAATATTAATTAACAATTCTTAAAATGTAGCAGTTATCCAATAGAGATTTAACTTACAATTTGAATTTGTGATAGTTAATTTATTGTGATATTTTTTTAATTTCTGATGCTCTTTCAAAAGATACACAATAGTGTAATATTCTTATGTGTGGATAATATTTAGTGTGCTGTGACAAATTTATTACATAATTCAACATCTTAACTCCATATAAAAAACAATTTCACAACTTTAATGTACTAAACAATTTCACTATTTCAATTCACTCATCATATATTTTCTTATAAGCATCTACGAAAGTCAAAGGATACTAAAAGAATCAGTTCAACTAACAACATGAAAAGATGACTGACTTCCGTATTATTCACTCGGCGAAACATCTTATTAATAAACTGCATTTATCTGCAATAATGTTAATACTGTCTAAAAAAGAGAAGATGAAGTATTATTGTAAATATATCTACAGAACATGTTGAATTGGTGACTCTCCATTGTCTGCATACTGAGAACAATAAGATTGCCTTTTAGTAACATTTTTACTGCCCTACATCCTATAAAATTCACATTTTTTACTGCATTTCGCTACGATGCACCAGCGTTGTTCTGTAGCAATATATTCACTATATCGGTATGTCCATTTGCACTAGCCGCTTGAAATGGCGTTTGTCCATTATGTTTACACTGAGAGACATCAGCATTGTTCTGCAGCAATATTTCCACTATATCTGTATGGCCTTTCTTACAAGCCAGATACAATGGCGATTCTCCTTCACTGTTACATCGTGATATATCAGCCCCGTTCTTAAGTAACAGATTAACTATACTTGCATGACCTCTTGAACAGACAACATGCAAAAGAGTATTTTTTTCAAGACAGTCACACCGATTTATATCAACTGTTTTCTTTAGTAACAGTTCTAGTAATTCAGTATGTCCATTTTCACATTCTAATCTCAATATGTAATATATTTCTAAATCGTCAAAATCATAGCTTTCATCACTATTCTGCAGTAGCATTTTAATTATATCTGTGTATCCTCCATTATAGGCTGCATGCAATGAAGATTTGTTCATGTTGTTAGATATGCGTACATGAGATACGACAGCGTTGTTTTGAAGAAGCAATTTAACTATATCGATATTGCCTCCTTTACAGGCCATGTACAATGGTGTATCACCTAAACTGTTGTAAATAAAAACATCAGCAACGTTCGTTAGTAATAATTTCACTATATCTAAGTGACCTCCTTCACAAGCAATAAACAATGGAAAATCTCTATCTTGGTGAATATGAAAGCGAGAATCTCTACTTTGAAATTTTTGATAGGGTAATATATTCGAAGTTGTGCATGTCCTTTTTTACATTCCATGAGAGATAATCGAAGAGTCTCACTCTGAGTTAGGTTCACAGTGTTTTGTAGTAACAGATTTACTATATCTGTGAATCCTTTTGCACAAGCTACATAAAAGGGACATGTTCGAGATGATTCGCAACTTAACATATCAATTTTGTTCTCTAATATTACTTTAACTACATTTGTGTTTCCACTTTCAGTTGCCAAATATAAAAGTGACCTGCCTCTTTTGTCCCTGACGTTCACATCACATTTAACAGTATCTATCAGAAAAAGAACCATATCATTGTAACCAAGTGTCACTGATTCTATCAAAGGGAGTGTTAACATTTCATTCAAAAAATAGAAATCCGCTTCTGTAGTCATCTTCTTTAATTTCGGGACAAAATCTTTTAATATTTGTTTTGCTGTATCACTCTGTGCAAAAATTCTTATTAAGTTACCTCTAAACGGCTTATATTTTAATTGTTTATTATGAAAAGTGCTTGTAATGATGAATTCTTTTAGGTCACTTAACAATCTGTCAAAATACATATCCACGTTGTCTTCAGAGTTAATAATTAAATCGCGATTTAAAGGTGTTTCAGCGCTGATAGACTCCAAAATAAAGTGATCACGAATAATTATAGAAGGAGCATATTTTATAAAACATTCTGGAAGATACTGGCCACAAGTTATAGCTGCCATTTTCCTTATTCTGTCATGTATAATTCGGTACTCCGTACCAATTTGTTTTAAATTAGGTACCAACTAATGTAGTTAAACCAGTTTTTAAAGAATTTCTGGAAATTTCTTTGGACACGTCTATTTCAAATTCTTTTAAAATATCTTCAAGTTTGACCATTTTTTTCTCTGATATAACATTTAAATTTAGCCAATCTGTATTAAATCCATCATCATACAATATACATACAACCAGAGCGCAGAATTGTGTCTTGTTTTCAGTTAAAATGTGGCGTAAGTTATTCATAATGCTTTCGACAGGAGCAGTAAAAAGATTAACGACCTCTTCAGACGTTTTTTTGCCTTTTGACATTTTACAGACCAATGGAAAGAAATCAACGTTCTCCTTCATTTCCATTACATTATCAATCATGTTTTTTGGAAGGTATTTTTTCATCATATGTATTTTCTCCTCTTGCTGCAGACACAACTCTGGGGATAATAAATAACATTCTTTTCTGGTGAATAATTTAATAAGTTGAAACTGTGATTCTTTATATATCTGTAATCTACAGGAAACCAGTAATTTTTAATCTGCAACATTTTCACCAACTTCATTCTTTACAGTTTTTAATATTTTCTCGATCTTTTCTTCATTATCTCTACAATTTTTGAATGTCTGTATGTTCATCGATTCTTTCCCACAAATGTCATCAACAACAAACACTTGTTTCGAGTTTACATTATTATACAACATAATGTCTGTTGGTCCTGTTAAAACAGGTATTATCTCGTATCCAAAATTGTCACGTAAGTGTAAGGCAACATGATAAATGTTAGAAGATTTACCACAACCGGAGCTGCCAGTAACAACAATGCAATTATTGGAAGGTATCAATGAAAATATGTGACGTGTTCCTCGGGTTTCAAAAAACGTAGATTCATCATTCTCCCATTCTTTAATTTCTAGATTATGCTGGGCTACAAAAAATATGAATGTGTTTCTTATTTTGATTTATTAATTGTTTGGTCTATTTTATATTTATCATTTTATAATTAGCTTATAATAATAAAAAATAATATGTACTCACATGATAATGGTATAAAGCACCACAGGTAGTACTGCAGCTTGTTGTTTGGTTAATTGATAAGACATAGTTATCTCCCATGGATGAGAGTATATACTTTTTTAACATAAGCAGAAAGATGGCTTAGTGAAACTGTGGTTCCAACCAAAAAATTCAATGCATTTCTAAAATTTCCCAGGGAGTTCCTTTCACATGGTTTCATCATAGATCTCAAAGACACTTACAAGTAAACAAGCAGATACAAGTTTTATGGAACTAGAGGTTCTAAGGAGCCTGTGTTACTGCGCAGGATTATTTCACATGTTTGTAGAGCTCTCTTTTGCTAATATATTTTGCTATCTTTCGTATTTTTTTCACGATAATAATCAATTTACAGCTGCGCCATGAGCGCATGATTCGTCAGCCGCGTTTTAAAAAATAAGGTACCATAACTCCTCAATGTCATATCAGAAATAAAATTGAGAATGGAAATAGAGAATGTACCGAAGAGACAACAACCCGACCATAGAACAGACAACAGCTGAAGGTCCCCAACACGTCTTCAATGCAGCGAGAAATTCCCGCACCCGGAGGATGTATTTATAAAAAAATAATCGGAGGTTTTAGATACATGTATATATAAATCAGCAAAAGTCACCAAAATGTCACGAAAACCTCTTCAAAGCACTTTAAAGTTATTGTGTCCCGAACCTGGAAAATCGCTCTTTTTAAGGAATTAAACCCCAAACCTAAAAAACTTGAAATAAAATAGTTTTATGAATCCAAAGGGACCTCACGTCAATACACCATAATAGCGCAAAAAAACCCCAACCCCAGATATAAGATAAAATTGTCCTTAAAGAGCACGAGACCCAATAACGAGTCATTGTCTAATGGAACTTATCCATAAGGCTCTTCAAGCGACTTACAAACAAGTAAGAAGTTTTGATTCTATAAAACCAGGTTTCATCCACAGTTTTCCACATAAGAAAATGCGGGGACCACGTCAGGAATATGCCAGTTGTCATCCCTTCGTTTAATGTGCTTGAGCTTTAGATTTTACGATTTGATTAGGGACTTTTCTTTTGAATTTTCATTTGTGTTCAGTTTGTTTGTATTATTTTTTTTTAATAAAACTGGTAGAATGCCCTATAACTGTATGGTTTTGGGATAGCATACCAGGGATGGGGTCGATTACTTTAAATGTAATCGATTAAATTACAATTACTTTGCTTATAAAATGTAATCGATTGCATTACAATTACACCTTATTTCATATGTAATTGATTATATTAGACTACTTTTCTTTAAAGTAATCATGATTACTTATGATTACTTATAATGACATTGTATATTGCAATATTAAAGAATTTTTAATAACTTTTTATCCTCAAAAAAAAGCTAATTTTGGTGATTTTTATACGACCGCAAAAATTGAAAAAATTTTGGTCGTATATTGGTATCACGTTGGCGTCGTCGTCTGCGTCGTCGTCGTTCAAAGACTTTTGGTTTTTGCACTATAACTTTAGTATAAGTCAATAGAAATCTATGAAATTTAAACACAAGGTTTATGATCACAAAATGAAGGCTGGGATTGATTTTTGAAGTTTTGGTCCCAACAGTTTAGGAATTAGGGGCCAACAAGGGCCCAAACAAGAATTTTCTTGGTTTTCGCACTATAACCTTAGTTTAAGTAAATAGAAATGTATGAAATTTAAACACAAGGTTCATGACTACAAAAGGAACGTGGGGATTGATTTTTGGAGTTGAGGTCCCAATAGTTAAGGAATTAGGGGACAAAAAGGGCCCAAATAAGCATTTTTCTTGGTTTTCGCACCATAACATTAGTATAAGTAAATAGAAATTTATGAAATTTAAACACAAGGTTTATGACCATGAAAGGAAGGTTGGGATTGATTTCGGGAGTTTTGGTCCAAACGAATTAGGGGCCAACAAAGGACCAAAATTAAATTTTGATTTCAACAAAAATTGAACTATTTGGGTTCTCTGATATACCGAATCTAACCGTGTATTTAGATTCTTAAATTAATCTTAGATTAATTTTTGGTCCCATTTTCAAATTGGTCTACATTAAGGTTCAAAGGTTCCAAAATTAAACTTAGTTTGATTTTAACAAAAATTGAATTATTGGGGTTCTTTGATATGCTAAATCTAAACATGTACTTATTTTTTTTTTATTATAGGCCCAGTTTTCAAATTGTCCAAATCGGGGTCCAAAATTAATTTTGTTTGATTTCAACAAAAATTCAATATATGGGGTTCTTCAATATGCTAAATCTAACCATGTATTTAGATTTCTAATATTAAGGACCGGTTATCAAATTGGTTCACATTGAGGTCTAAAGGGTCCAAAATTGAACTTTATTTGATTTCATCAAAAATTAAATTCTTTGGGTTCTTTGATATGATGAATCAAACCATGTATTTAGATTTTGGATATTTGAATACCACAAATGGAAGGGTAATAATTTCCTTTGGGATTTATGGCTCAAACCGTTAATGAATAAGGTGCAAAAAAAGAGGGGAAAAGGGTTTCCAGATTAATAGACAATTACTTCAGTACAAAACATAATTTAAAAGCAGTGTAAGGTTGGTAATTGAAACTCATTTTTATATCTCACTTAAACTGCTCTTAAATTATGTGTATTGGAAATTTGCCAAAAACTTTATTATTAATAAATTCCATTGGAAATGTGCCAAAAGCTTTAGTTTTAATGAACTTCATTGGAAATTTGCCAATATAAAATATTGCGATGGAGTTATTTTTCATTGTCGAGAATAGTAGTTAGATCAACTTAAATCATGACTGTATGACATTTTATATTTTATGATGTATTCGAATGAGTAGTTATTGTTGAAAACTCCATAAGAAATTTGAATTGAGATCATTTTTGGAATAAGGGAAAGGGGGAGGTGAAAAAAAATGGTGGGGTTCAATTTTTCTTATTTCAGATTTCAGAAATGAAAAAGAAAAACTTCTTCAAATATCAAAGGATTAATATTCAAAAGCATACTGAATTGCTCAAAAGCAAAAATAACATTATTTTAAGTTCATTATAAAATTGAAAATTGAAATGGTGAATGTATCAAAGTGAAAAAATGTATGTAGACAACAACCCGACCATAGAAAATACAACAGCAGAAGGTCACCAACAGGTCTTCAATGTAACGAGAAATTCCCGCACCCGGAGGCGTCCTTCAGCTGGCCCCTAAACAAATATATACTAGTTCAGTGATCATGAACGCCATACTTATTTCCAAATTGTACACAAGAAACTAAAATTAAAATAATACAAGACTAACAAAGACCAGAGGCTCCTGATTTGGGACAGGCGAAAAAATGCGCCGGGGTTAAACATGTTTATGAGATCTCAACCCTCCCCCTATACCTCTAGCCAATGTAGAAAAGTAAACGCATAACAATACGCACATTAAAATTCAGTTCAAGAGAAGTCCGAGTCTGATGTCAGAAGATGTAACCAAAGAAAATAAACAAAATGACAATTATACATAAATAACAACAGACTACTAGCAGTTAACTGACATGCCAGCTCCAGACTTCAATTAAACTGATTGAAAGATTATGATTTCATCATATGAATATCAGGCACAATCCTTCCCGTTAGGGGTTTAGTATCATACCATCATAACATATATGAAAAAAACATATAACCGGTGTCATGCCAACAACTTGTTTTTGATTAAATGTGTTCCGATGCAAAGACCCTAAAAGTGAATCAATACTAACACCAAAATATGCAATCTTTAATGACCTGACAACTTTCATTCTGTGTCAGAAACCTATCCTGTGTCAACTATTTAATCACAAACCAAATTCAGAGCAGTATCCAGTTCGAATGTCGTGTCCATAATAGCCCCAACCGTTCCGGGTTCGTCCTCTACGGTCGTATAAAGCTGCGCCCTTCGGAGCATCTGGTTTTTAAAGTCAGAATTCATTTATCTTATTTAAAAGAATTTAGACAAGTACAGTGGAATATGTGTAATTTGATAACATAGCTATAGACAAGTGTTCTTTCTCTATGAAAAAGATATAGCTTTGTTTTTTTACAAATTTTAACCAACTGCCCAATTCACAAAAAAACTGGACAAATAATGAAAAATCAATTAAGTATAGTTGTATTGTCTGTGAGGACATAATTGACACATTCATAAATGATTTTACAGGTGTTAATCACTACTTCCATTTTTTTAACAAACAATAGGTGAGCTTGGGTATTTAAATTTTATTGTCTTAATTGCAATACCAATAAAGTTATCAAGCATACTTGACTAACACTATGCTGTTTATGAAAATCTTAATAGTTCGAGATATAATAGTTCGATGAGAGATATTGTTTGGTATTGTATCTGTACTTATTTATTTTATTTCATCAATAAATGCATATGCTTTTGTGAATGTCGCCCAAATACCGTAACACTCTGACATTTTTTTACAGTATTTTCTAAACAAAGCACATACTTCTTCAATATTTGGTAGTAAGAACCAACAAATCATAATACATAAAATGATATACAAATACCACATATATAGTAATATACAAGAGACTGACTATAGTTTAAATGTAGGTCTTTTTTTTTAAATAGCCCATTAGACAAATTTGTAAATATGTATGAAATATATAGAGGCGAGAATGCTCTTTATGTGCACAAAAAATGTATAACGACTATTTGCTCAAGTAGTTTATGTAAAAGAACTAGTAAATACATTATTGTTATTATATTATTTTATAAAAAATAGTAAAATCACAAAAATTCTGAACTCCGAGTAAAATTTAAAACGTCCTTAATGAAATGGCAAAGGCAAAAGCCCAAACACATCAAACATATGAAACAGACTCTATTTTAAAAGAGTGAAATCCATTTTATTCCTTTTTATAATCTTTTTCAAGGTTTACTATAAATTAATGCAGATTTCATTACAAAATACACAACTTTTACAATATTTCATGTTTTTATTCTCATAATTGATAAAACTTACAATAAATGTTCGGGAAATTTCCCAAAATATATGAAAGTTTTAAAATATTTGTGGTAAATATGTATATGACAACTATTTATTTGGGAAATGTCCCGAAATCATTTTCAATATTAAATTTTATGACATATATATGTTGGCAAAGCGTTTTATCAAACAGATCTGAAACACATTTCGGGAAATATCCCGACAAAAATAAACTAAGCACAAAATGTATAACACAAATGTCTACAAATATTTTGGGATTTATCCCGAAAAATCAAATGTTTACGCTGGATCTCATATGACTAATAATTTCTTTTCACATTTCGGGAAAAATCACGAAAATATAAAACTATTTTAATATCAGGCACACACTTGGTGCATAGATTTTTTTACCAACTTTGGGAAAAATCCCGAAACAAAATCTACAAGCTAAAATTATGCATTTTGATTTCTTTTAACTTATTTCGGGAAAAATCCCGAAATAAAATCTACAAGCAAAAATTGTGCATTTTGACTTTTTCTTTACCCATTTCGGGAAAAATCCCGAAATGAAATTTACAAGCAAAAATTATGCATTTTGATTTCTTTTTACCCATTTCGGGAAAAATCCTAAAATAAAATCTACAAGCAAAAATTATGCATTTTGATTTTTTGAAACATATTGGGAAAATCCTGAAAACCAAAATCTCTAAGATTTTACATCACAGAATTTTGATACATAAGAAAAATTTTATGTAAACTTGTTTCTAACATTTGTTGAATTATTATGATTCATAAAAAATATGTCTCACTTAAAAAAAAAGTATTTTGATTATAACCATAATTTTCATTATAGTTCAGAAAAAAAGTATTTTTTAAGAAAAATATAGGTTGCTCTCTATTGCATCATATTTGCAACATGCTATATTTAACAACATGCATATAACAGGTTAAACATAGAAAATAAAATGCTATTAGAATAACTAGTTTTAAAAATTATTTCTAAATTAAAAAGATTAAGATTTCTGAAGGTATGGTATACATGATAATGCATACATATGCAATTACTACGCACTAGTCAACTAATAAACTCAAATATAGAACTACAATCATGATAATGTTTACTAAATAGTGATTGCATTTAAGGAGCTTAAAAGGCACCAACAAAATTTACAGGATGTATGCCTATACAAATAAGTTGATGTTGCATTATAACATTTATACCAAAAGAACACAGTTTGAAAGATATCAGGAAGTATGTAGTCCTTTTAAAATAAACCATGTTTGTCATTCTTTTTCTCTTGTTTATCATCAAATCTGTGTCTTTTTAGACTCGCACCAATTTGTCCTTCAAGATTGCTATGTATCCTACAAAGAGAAGGATGTGACTTATTAGTAGAGTTTATGGTGTTGATCATTTTTACTACTCAAAGTTTCCCTCCCTGTAAAAAAATGCTGTACAATAGTTTTCAATAGCGCTAACAACAAAAAAGATGTGTTTTGATTGCCATTTTAACCCAATTTATCGGCTCCGACAGCAAAAAAAAAATCGATGTTAAACAAAAAAATAGATGGGGATCACAGATGATGCCCCCACTTGTATATATACATATTAAGTTATAAAAGGACATATCTGAAGAACAGTAAAAGTGACTCTTCCAAAAACACTTGATCTGATTTAGTGGTAATAGGTATTGTGTATAAGTTCCATAAAACTTGGTTTATGCAAACTTAATTTAGAGAACGGAAGAAAAAAAATCAGCAATTTTTCCACTTTCAAAGGGGCATAACTCTAGAAAATTTAGTGACAACCCCAAAAATCAAATTTGATTTGTATTTTGTTGTTATACTTATTGAGTAAAATATAAAAGCATTTGGGTGACGCAATTTAAAGTTAATGAATGGAAATAAAAATTTCAGCAATTATTCAATTTGTGAAGGGGCATAATTCTAGAAAGGTTAAAGTGACCCCCTTAAAATTCAAACTTGATCTGTATTTTGTGGTAACAAACATTGTGTATAAGTTTCATTGCATTTAGTTGAGGCAAACCAAAGTTAGAGAATGGAAACTATACATATAAGCATCTTTTTCATTTGTTAAGGGCATAAATAAAAAAGTTAGGTGACGCTGTCCCTGAATTCATACTAGATTTGTATTTTGTGGAAATAAGCATTGCTATGTATTAGTTTCATAGCATTTGGTTCAGAGGCAAACTAAATTTAGAAAACGAAAACAAAAATTCAGCATTTTATTTTGTAAAGGGGCATAACTCTTGAACGGTTAAAGTACATGATGCCACAAAAATTTAAACTTGATTTGTGTTTTATGGTAATAAGCATTGTGTATCAGTTTGAAAACATTTGGTTGAAGCAAACTGAAGTTTGAAAACGGTAACAAACTGTGGGAGGTATGGAAGGACGTACATACAGACGGTCAAGGGTAAAACTACTGCGGGTGCATAAAAAAAGGTCTTCCTTAGCATGTTCCTTAATTGCACAAATGAAGTTATTTGTGAACATGGATGATTATTAACAGCTAGCCAGCTATTGTGTGATTGCAATATATGTATATATAAATAAAATGCAATATTCAAATGTCATATATAAAAAAGTAGATGTGGTAAAATTGCCAATGAGACAACTCTCCGCAAGAGTCCAAATGACAGAAATTAACAACTAAGCCTGCTTTACTTGTCGGAAAATTTGACGCTTTTTTCAATGATCATATAAACTTGATCCATAAATGATCCATGAAAATGATGGTATGGTCAGTTTAACGGGTCAGGCAAATACAGCTTACAATCATTTAATGCACCAATATAGTGACCTTATTGCTACATAAGTGTCTAAGACACAGAGTATTCTATTTGTGAAACAGCACATTTTGCTAAAAATAACATATTTTGTAACAGGTCTTCCTATTTTTACAAGTAATAGAATTATTTATGATGATATTGGTTGTGAAACTCTAGCTGAACGAAGAGAAAGAAGGAAGTTACAATTATTCTATAATATTCAACATAATAATGCACCAGCCTATCTTTACAATTCAATTCCACCAACAATCCAAAGCACAGCTGTTTATCCATTACGTAATGGGAACGATATAATATACCCTTTTTGTAGACTTCCATTAACCCAAGAGTCCTTCATACCGTCAACAATACGACTGTGGAATAACCTTAATGTGGTGACACGCAACATTGACTCTTTAGGTAAATTTAAAACCTAACTAAAAAATCTTAAATTGAATTCAAAAGCCGAAGTACCAAAACATTATGACTTTGGCAATCGTAAACTCAATATTATAATAATAATATTGACACAACTTAGGTGCTCAGCTTCTTTTTTGAACTATGATCTTAACAGAGTCAACATTATTTCAAATCCGTCTTGTAGTTGTGGTGCTAAGTTCAAAGATTCACGTCACTTCTTTTTTTAATGTCCTATAATTATTCGAATATAAGAACCAAATTATTAAATAATCTACATTGGTTACCAGATAACTCTCTACTAAATTTGAACACCTTAACCTCCGGCGATAAGTCTTTAACTAATGTTGAAAATGAAAGCATTGTAAAGAATGTATATGAATTTATTAAAGAGTCTAAGAGGTTTCTAATTGTGTAATGTAGCACATTATAAAGTGCAAATACATGCATATTGTGTATTACCACTCACATCATCACACACCATCTTTTCAGAGTTCAAATATTTTATATATATAATGTATTGTTTGTATGCATGCTTTGTAAATGTTCTATTGTTATAAATTGTTATGGGAGAAGACTATATAAGTTTGATTAACTTGTGTCTCATCCCTTTTGCACATTTACGCAAATAAAACATGTTTTAAACTATCGAAAAAATAAATAAAACAAAACATGAAATATTGCATGTGTCCGAAGCGCCTTTCAGTTCAGGCACGCTTAAAGCCGAATATTAGAAGGCCATCAATTTATAAAGTACCGAAAAAGTTGATTAGAGGTTAAACAAACAAACAAAAATGAAATCAAAGGACAAGGTACGATAAGGCCTGTTTTTGGCCCCCCATTTTCTCATTTTTAAAATTCTATTTAGGAAAGATACGTTTCATGTTAAAATATTCCCTAATGTTTGAAGTTTGTTTGGATGAACTTCAAAACCACTAATTTTAGCAACTGGGTGAGGTGAGGGACGTAAACTTTCTGTTATTATTCAATTTGCAGGTGTTTTGTACAAAGAATTTTTTGTTTTCAAGTACATGCCTGCGCCAACGTGACCCATGATTTTTTTTTATTTCAATGTCATTATAACTGTTTTTGTTGTCTAAATCGCCATAATTTTCTCCGGTTCACGTAGGCGTACGCTATTAAATCTTAAGAAACAATGGCAAAAAATCGTAGTTTTTCCTTCTTTTGGCGTTTTTTATGCCCTTTTACCGCCCCGCCCCCCTCACCGCACCAATTTTCTGAAACTAATGGTTTTGAAGTACAAACAAACTTCAAACCTAAAGGAAAAATTAAATTTTAACGTGATAAGTAGCTTTCAAAAACAAAATGACAAAAATGACAAAATAGCGGGGCCAAAACGGAAGCGTATCTTACCTTTCTTTCTTTTCTTCGTATGAGCTTCCTATTATAAGGAACACCCCTTATCGGGTATTATTAAAATATTCAAATATTAAAAAAGGGGGAAGAAACAGGGATAAAATATATTACATCAGGGTAAAATCCAGTGATGGTGCACTAAACATAGACAGTGAATTGTAGAAACAAAAAAACAAGATCATAGCATATAAAATATAAAATTATTTACATAACAATGATAAACCGATCTACAGAAGTCATTTAACTCAAATAATTAGTCAATCATTTTACCAGCAAATAGGTTCTTAGAGTTTTATAACAATGGAAATTTGTTACAAAATATAGTGAACTATATATACAATAACATTAGTTTATGAAAAATTGTCTACTATTTCACTTTTTCAATGTCTATATTTCAGTATCCGTATCTTAATGATAACTGTCAGTGTTCTAACTTTTTCAGTAGAGATAATCTTTTGTAATGAAGCTAGAAGCAGAAGTGTCTTGTAAGCGTTTCCAGTTTAAGAATTAACTCTTCTTTGAATCCAAGTTGTTTCGTATATTTTGTACAGTCCAATACGAGTTGCGTAACTGCTAGTTTATTGTTAAATAGCAGTTCCCATGTTCCAGGAGGAGAGTTCTCAGTCACAAGTTGTTTAATGGGAGTGAAGTATTCTTTTCTCTCATTGCATAGAACTGGACATTGTGTAAGAATATGCAAGATATCCTCTATTTCCCTGTGGCATAGCAGGCAGATGGGGTCAATTGTATATTGGCTGAACTTGTGTTTGTCGGCTTGCACCATGTAAGTCCCTGTCAGCATCCTTACTTTAGTAGAGGCTTTCCGAATTTCTATCAGATTCTGCTCTACTGAGTCCCATACAGGATGAGTTGAGTTTGCATTGCCAAAGTTGAGGTTTAAAAATTTTAAAGAGGACAGTAGAGTAGTGGTTTGTTACACCCCTCCCCAATATCATACATGGGCATGACTCATTAACGGCAGATGTCTTTATTTGGGGTGTATAATATTTGAACCCCAACTAAATAGATATGTCATCACTTTATAAATGTCAAGTGTTGGGGTGTTATAGCTTTCGTGCTTCTTTGAGGGTGTGGGGTTTATAATGTTTGTGGAATATTCCGCCAATTTTTAAAAGTATCATAATATAGATGACAGATGTTGAGGGGGGTTTCTATCGAAGAGGGTCGGTATAAAAGCTCAATCCAATCTAAAAGACGTAATACAAAAATATGTGAGCTTGAAAGACTAGAGAGACTAACAGTTAATACAAGAATTTCTCTATTTGTGTTCAAATATTCAACGTGAAATTTGTGGTAAGAATCAACTCAAATATTTTGAAAAAATTTATATGTTTTATTAACCACAACATGACAAAAATATATTTAATCTGCTGATTACAGTAAATCTACATAATTGTTTAAAAGAGTTCCATAGATATAGCATAATTACAATGTATGTCCATATACTGATAGAATCCTGGGCACACACACACAGTCACACAATCAGGTTTTTTTTACATTGTCCTTAAGTTTGAGAATGTAACTTTTTCCCGATCACTGCTTTTTCTATTTGGTCTGTTAAGCGGCTGGCCTCCTTTAAATTATCTTCTATCTTCCCCTGTATTTTTTTTAATTCCTCCAATAAAGTTGTACCTTCATTTGTCTTCTTAGTTTTACATCGCATTCGTTTTTCAAGTTTAACTATTTTATCGTAGGGGACGGAGCTGGAAAAAAAATATGTGATATTAGGAAAAAACATGTATAAAAAAGGGGTTATTTGAATAATATACATGTATACGCGTGTTGATACATATATATGTACCTGTGTGTCTATATTTATAATATGTCTGTTGTGTTATTTTGACGATAATCCCACAGTTTTGGAATTTAATCCATTTAAATATTCTGTACAAAGAGGGATTACTCAAATTACATGTCATATAATGAATGATCCATTAACAATTAAAATAGACTTAAAGTGTTAAATATGATACACGTACCTGCATCCTTTTCCGACTGTCTTTCCAGAGAAGTTAAAAAGTGGAAATGTATGGGTGTCACCCCAATCTGGTGACTGACATTGTGTCTCCATCGAAATCGGGCCCTCGGAAACCATTCTATAACACAAAAAAATATATAAACTGTATTATGAAATAACACGTTTTCCTAATAATCTTTAAAGAGAGAATTAAATATCTTTTCATTAACAAAATGTTCACGTTAATAAAACAAAATTTTGACTAGTAAATAATTAATTTTGAGACTTACACACTTGGAGTTAAGCTTACAGTCTGTGTACTAAACGGTAGCCATGGGTCATTCTCACGGTATTCGGGACTCGGTAGAGTTGGAAATTTAAAATGCCTGGTATCTTCAATTTCTTCACCAAGATTGCAAACTGGAGGTGTCATGCTAAAGAGAAGGAAGGAATTCATCAGAATTGTAAAATAGCCCTTATTTAGAAAAGAATGTATGCATTTTGCAGAAAGTGAAATGTGTTATTTATATTAACTTTGACGAGATTTGGTTTTGGATGAGGGGGAAAGTTGTCTCATTTGCACATCATTCCATATCTTATATTTGGTACGAATTAAATGTTTTAGTCATAATCTTTAAGGGGGAGGGGGGGGGGATAAGTACCTTTTTTCGAAAAGATCGCAGCCGTCACTTATTTCTCTTAGGAGTTTTTCAAATTCATCATGATCGCGCTTTTCAAGAAATTCTTCTGCCATTTTCTCGATTTTGGAGAGTGTGTGTGTTGCTATACAAGTACGAATGTTTTTATATGATTTGAAGAAGAAAGAAATGACTTAATATGATTATTTTTAGAAAAAAGGTAACTTAAACGATGACAATAAAAAAAAAAAGCAGATGTGTTCCTTTTGTAAAAAATCTTTACGGTATCAATATTTCCTTTTGTTCTAAATATTGTTGACCGAACTATCCGTGACCCCAACTCTGTATTGGACTTGCATACTATTGTGAAATGTATCGGTATACACCTGTCCCGAACTGGTCATCTAAAAAAATTAATGTTGCATGTCTTTATTTCCCAAACGAACAAGTAATCAAAATTAATAATTTACTTGACTTTGTTTTAAAAGAGAGAGGCAGATGTCCAAAGAAATTGCGCCATCTTCGTTTTTATATAAAATGTTCACCACCTTATCAATGTAAAAAATTTGAGTGGTCAACATTCACAGTAAGAAGAACCAATGATTGTTTCAAATTTATTTTGTAACAAAAAGTAACGCCAAAAAACTATGAATAATCATATATTTCGAACTAGGTCTATCAAAATTGAAAAAGATGAAATTCATTTCGTGTACACTATGCATTTGACAAAGCATGTTTTAGAAAGGCACGTGTATACCCACGTATACACGACTAAGAGTAAATTTTTTGACGAGAAAGGGGTTTTAGAATTACTCCATCTGACTATGCAAAATCCTTATGAGAGAACAGTCATGTCAGATAGGGTAGTTTTTTTCAAAAAATTTAAAAGAGCCACTGGAATCTCAATGGTTACTGGTTATATTTACTTTTATGTTCTCGTTGTTACGAGACTAGATGGGGGGATAATTACAGCATACCCCTGTAATCGTCAAAAAAAATAATGCTACAAAGACATGATGCGCATAGTATACACACCCACCCAAACAAAAACAAAAAAAATCATGACCCGAAAAGGGTCGTGAAAAAATCATAATATCAGAATACCCCTCTCTCACTTCCCCCCTCCCCATCCCACTTTTGTTTTATCCCAAGAGGGGGTGGTTATGTTCGAACTTTTTTTTCTCAAACTCTTAGAGGTGATGACCCCGCGCTAGTCATATCAGATCAAGTTACCGTAATGGAGACTGCACGCGTTTTTTTCTTTTTTACTGTCTTTATTGGAATTATAGTTTTAAATACTGAGAGTTTGTGCACCCTGTCTCATACACGGTGCACAAAACTATCGTCAACTTTTTTAAAGTGTAATTTTCCCGGAATGTGCGTGAAAATTCCTCCCTACATTAAAAGAGTGGAATGTGGAAAGGGGACGACGATTGAAGTGGCAGGAGACGTAGAACTCCGTAATTGTGAAGGTAAGTTATGTAAACTTCAACCAATAAGAGAGAATCGGATTAGGGAAGGGTGGAATACTCTGTAAAGAAACTCAAAGACTTTATTATAAAAATGTTTTATTTCGAAAGACACTTTAATATTTGTTTAAAAAAAGGTATCACTAAAAGGCACAGTTATATGCAAATTAATTTACCATATTATCTACTCTATATAAAACACAATCGTAAAAGAGAAATAAAAAGGGGGAGGGGGGTACTATTGATGGGGGAGAGAATATGTTAAATGAAAAAAAAATAATGTCAACGTGGGGTCAATTTCTTTGTTTTCCCAAAACTATAGTATTCATACACTCTTTTTATTAATAGGAGTAATTTAATGTCGCAAAGCAATAAAAGAGGATTATCAGTGTTAAATGATTGGTAACAGAGACTGCCGGTTAATATAGCACTATCGTTCTATGCAATATAATGTGTCAGACATTATACACGAAGCTATAAACTATTATATCAAAATGAAACTAGGATTAGGGAGGAGTTTGTTCGAATAAAAATAAATTGTGTAAATTAAAATATGCCTTTTAGATGGTGAACCCAAATAAATATTATCAAGTGAAACCCTTTTTAACACATTTCATTCGAAATATGAAAAATGTTCCATTTTTTGTTTTTGTTTCAAAAAAAATAAAAAAAATATTCTTACAAACATGACTTCGTTACGTGAATGCTGTGTACATACACCAGCTGACAACAGATATAATAATAATAATAAACTTGATATCGTTCTTTTTAATTTTGACTTCCACATTGTTTTTCAGTGAGGACGGACGAGGAAGAAGAAAAAGAAGAAGAAGGAAAGGCATTAGAACCCCAGAACCTCCATCCCGTTTTACCTACAAGGGGTAATAGGGTTGTAGTGCCGGTGAAGGAGAACGAATGCCCTCCCCTAGCAGCAACAACAACTTTTATGGATGTGCTAGGTATGAAAAAAATTAAAATAAAATATTGGAAAGTTTTAATATTTGGAATTGTCAATTGTTTGAAAAAAAACAGAAACAGAAAACAATTTAGATATTACTACATGGTCTCAACAGTTATAGCATGAACGTGTGTGTGTGTGTGTGTTTGTGTGACAAAAGTTGAAATCTCTTCACTAATGATTTTTATATTTTATTTCAGACAAACTATTGAGCTGCTTGGGCGGGGTTGTACTTACCTTACTGATATGGTATTGCAAACGCCGGATGCGTCCAAGAACATCAAGAAGGCATCCGGAAACACCAGTAGACACACCTGTCAGTGATAACTTTCGGATGTTACGATATCCGTCAGAATCAACGAACAGTAGGATGTTGAGATGCGTCTCAACACCCAATGTCCGTGTGTGAACTGATACTTATTGTTTTTATTTCTTCATGTAGTATTAGTTATATTGTTTTTATATCATTTATTTTTATGATTTTTTTTTCAGTTTCAATATCTGTTCGTATAAGGCTACATTTTTAGTGTGAATCCTATATACCGTTTTGTCAACCGTAACATGTAAACACTTTTACAGTTATTTAAAAAAAACTACTTTAAGGTCAACAACAATGAGTGAAATACAATACCCCATTTTCTCGTCTAATACTCAATAAATTAATTCAAATCAAATGTTAACGGGATTTTTACGACTTGTAAATTATTTTTGATAGTGTTACAATTTTAAAGTTTAATAGCCAGTTATACGTTTGACTTTTGTAAATTTAATGTATATATATTGCTTTAAGCACGGTTTCATCTGTGAGGGTTGTTAGACGTTTACACTATCTCTGTGTGTGTGTGTGTGTTTTGAGAGATAAAAGAGAGTAGGAAAGATAATATTATTAGTGTTATAAAATCTATGTTGAAATTGAAAAAAAATAAAAATGTAAATATGAACTAGTGGTTTGTCTTATCTCCTCTAAATATATATGTGTATATATGAACTTCAATTGCCACCTTTTTGTTGTTATACATCTTACTTGATCGAATATATCATCACTGCAACATGTATCTGGTATAGTAATGATAAATAAGCAGGATTTGAGAAACATTCCCTCTACTATAATCTGAAGCTAGTTGCCCCCCCCCCTCTTTTATATCATTATTTTTTTTTAACTTTTTTGTATCACATTTCTCTTCTCAGATGGAAGGGTGTCCGATTCTAACAGACATCATAAACTGTTTTACGTCCACTGATCAACTGCTGATTTTTGTTCAAGCCTATGGTTTGGAGAACGATCCGTATGTTCAACTCCGCTTAACTCATTTAAGACAAACCAGTCCAATGGATTTCAAATGCATGACATGTGGAGAATGGTTAAGTAACCAAGAAAACTACGAGTTTCACATGTTATATCACGAGACAATTCAAGATTTTGACTTGAGTTTATTTGATGACACTCCTCCTGACAAAAATCATATAGAACCGACTATCAACTCTAATAAAAGGACCTTCTCCATTCCCGATTCATCTGACGTTTACACACCACCTCCAGCTAAAAAAGCAAGTTTCCCCTCCGACCAGTATGGTGCCGGTGACGACAACCCTACAACACACACATTTCACAAGAAAAGAGAACGCATCTATGCCAACAATGGGGCTACAGACATTACATATGAAGTTAAATTTTCTAATCAGTTGCAGAATAAAAAACTGACGGACATAGTCGACGATTTACACAACGTATTCGACGATGTTCTCGGTCAAGTCCGTGTAGGATCTCAAGACAACAGTCTTGCCCGACTTATCATCGAACATAATGGTTTAACGGACCCAATCGTCGTCCCTTTACAAGAACTTAATACAATGGATGCCTCCACGGTGATGGATGAAATAAGCAAAGTCTTGCAAAGCAATGAAGAGCTACCTGTAGACGATAGTTTTTCTGTTACGGTAGGGCGAATAGATATTCCGTCCGGTGGTGGTCGAGTTTATATTACAAAATTGACGGGTGACGATAACAGTTTACAACGTAAACGTTCTATTGTCAGTAGGCCTAGTGACACAATGTGCATGCCTATGGCAATATCGCTTTGCTTCCTGAAAACCTGTCGCGTTGTATCTCCTAGTGAATGGCGAACACTGACGTCAGACGACACAGAGTGTATGGTAGATAAAGTTCTGAAACACAGAACCACCCCGAAATGGTTCTACAATCATGTAATTGATAAGGGGAGAAAGGAATGTATTAATTTTGCGAAACGTCTCTGTGTATTAGCCGATGTCAGTACGGAAAAACAATGTAGCATTAATGACATAGAACGCTTTGAAAAGGTGGTGGACTTGCAAATTTTAGTCATTTCATCAAAACTAGGTAACAAATTCATTCGTGTTGGTGAAGGAGAAACGGACAGAAAAAAGGTATTTCTCTACCTTATTGAAGAGAACGATTGTGGACACTTTGCAGCCATATTGAGTATATCGGGCTTCTTTTCTTGTAGCTACTTCTGTACAGACTGTCTTAAACCGTACAGTGTCAAAGATCAACATTCTTGCCAAACGCATTGTACCGTATGCTGCAGTTTGGATTGTGTTCTGACAGGGAACAGTTTGTCTTGTCGGGCTTGCAATAGAACGTGTAGATCCATCGCTTGTTTTCAAAGGCACATAGAGGAAAAGATAACAAAGAAAGGAATTTCTTACACGGAATGTGGTAAAAAATACGAGTGTAAAACTTGTAGAAAAGTACTAGTCCGAGAGGAACGCCCACCCGAACTTCACCAATGCGGAGAATGGAAATGTGGGTGTTGCCATGATTATAAACCCGAAGAACATTTATGCTACCAGAGGGCAATCAATACCGAGAGAACCGACAGACAAATGATATTCTTCGATTGTGAAACGACACAAGACACACTCCTACAATGTGAAAACGGGAATCTACCATCCACTTCGAGATGCCAAAATTGTAAAGACAAAGAGGAAGCGTGCAATCAGTGTACACTTTGTCAAAACTGCGGCAAATCTTGGTGTGGTTCAAAAGAACATAAAGTGAATTTCATCTGTATGCAAACAGCATGTGACCACTGTAAAGACAAACAGATATCTAATGAACCAAAATGTAACTTTTGTGGTGTTCGCTGCTCGATGTGTGATAAAAAGGACAAGAAAGAATTTAAGAAAGAACCATGTTTCAAAACATGTGGTTTTAGGGACAAAATATTTCGCGGTGAACACGCCACTGATGCATTCTGTAGACGGGTTTTTACGGAGCAGTACACAAACGCAGTCGTGTTGTCTCACAATGGATCTGGTTACGATAATTATTTTCTGATTGACTGGTTGATAAAGAATTCTATTCGCCCAGACGTTATCTTCAATGGATCCAAAATCATGTACATGGCGATAAATCGGGGTTTAAACATCCGAGTTTTGGATTCGTTGAACTTTTTACCCATGAAGTTATCGAAAATTCCGAAAGCGTTTGGACTAAAGGAATTGAAAAAAGGCTACTTTCCTCATTTTTTCAATACAATGGAAAACCAAAATTACATTGGCCCATACCCGGACAGTACATATTACGGTTGCGACTACATGAGTAAAGATGACAGGAGTGATTTTTTGTCGTGGTACAAAACGAAAACAAACGAAGTATTTGACTTTGCTAAAGAAATGAAAGAATACTGTTGCAGTGACACGACGATCTTGAGGGAAGGAGTGTTAAGATTTCGTGATTTGATGTTGGAGGTGACAGGAACGGGGAAAACGAAAAACACACACGGACAAGGGGTTGATGTTTTAGATTATGTGACCATTGCAAGTGTGTGCATGGGTGTTTACAAGACTAATTTTTTAAAAGAACAATATGACGTGGAAGTATTGAGGCAAGACACTGACGATATCGACCAGATACCCATGACATTTACAGAGAAAGGATTCGACGTTTTAGATCATGACACTTGGAAGTCTTCCGAAACATTTCTCTCCGAAAATCCACAGAGTAAATTTGGTCAGCGAAAATTCGTCAAAAGTCCGCTGGCCCACGTACCATCAGAGGGATACACCAAAAGATACAATCATAGCAAAAGCTCGATAGTATGGCTCGAATGGATGATGAAAGAAGAAAAGATGTCTATTCAACATGCCTTGAATCGAGGGGAGTTTAAAATTCCTGGAACAAAGTTTCATGTCGATGGGTACTGTCAAGAAACCAACGAAGTCTTTGAATTTTTAGGGGTAAGTTTTTCCTTTGTTACGGAGGGGGGAGGGGGGGAGGCCGCCCGCCCGCCCGCCCGCCCGCCCGCGCGCCCGCCACCGCCGCCGTGAGAGCACAGATTATTGATACGCGTTTTAACGGATAACTTAGACACGCGTATTGAGGGAAACGTTACCATGGGGGCGTCACTTAATAACGCGTTTTTTCTTACCAAAAGGTGAACTGTCATTTACTGTTTAATCTTCTGTTTCAGTGTCTTTGGCATGGCTGTAAAAAATGTTTTCCGTGTGAAAGAAGCGGAACGAAAACATCATTAACGAAACAATCGATGGAAGAACTGTATGTGGTGACCAAAAAAAGGGAGAAGACCATACGAGAACTTGGCTATAGATATCGCAGGATATGGGAGCACGATTTCGCTAGTCAATTGAAATCAAACGAGGGACTGAAACTATTTGCGGGTAATCTGGATATCGAAGAACGTCTTGATCCTCGTCTTGCCTTTTTTGTAAGTATACCATCCTTATTTAAAAAAAATATATAAGAAAAAAAAATCATTTATCTTGATTGCTCTATTGTTTGTCTTTTTGTCACCATTTTTATTTTCTTTCTTCATTTTAATTATTATTATCTTTTTTTTTCATTTACAGGGCGGGCGAACAGACACGACAAAACTGTACCACAAAGTTGAAAATGAAGACAAAATTAAATACGTAGATTTCACATCTTTATACCCATGGACAAACAAATACTGTCGCTATCCATTGCATCACCCAGAGATCATTACTAAAGATTTTGAAGAGTTGGGTTCATATTTTGGATTATGCAAGGTGAAAATTTTACCACCCAGACACCTTTATCACGCCGTTTTACCTTACCGATGTCACGGAAAGCTCACTTTCCCACTATGTAGAACATGTGCTGATACACAATATCAAGGTAAATGCACGCATACTGAACAGGAACGAAGTATTACAGGTACTTATGCTACACCTGAAGTAATGGTAGCGAAAGAAAAAGGGTACCGAGTGTTAAAACTGTACGAAGTGTGGCATTTTCCGGATGATACACAGTACGATAAAAACACTAATTCCGGAGGATTGTTCACAGACTACGTCCAGCTGTTCCTTAAAATAAAACAGGAAGCCAGTGGTTTCCCCCCACACTGTCAGACAGAGGAAGACAAACGAGAATACATTCGATTGTATAAAGAAAAAGAAGGCATAGACTTAGATTACGACAGCATCAAGGTAAATCCAGGTTTACGTAGTCTTGCCAAACTGTGTCTCAACAGTTTCTGGGGGAAATTTGGACAACGCCTGTTCATGAAAAAACACCAATTTTTTCACGAAGCAGAAGCTGACAAATTCTTTCAGATCATATCAGACCCTACTAAAGTAGTCGAAAATTTCCACATTGTTTCAAACGACACAATACAACTAGAATGGACACAAAACTCTAAGTTCCCTCCTGTGGATGCAAAGACCAACATCTTCATCGCTATTTTCACAACGATGTGGGCTAGATTAAAACTGTATGAAGTTTTAGACATGTTGGATGATAGGGTGCTTTACACAGACACTGATAGCTGTATCTACGTAAGCCAGAAGGGAAAACCTGAACCGTCGTTAGGAAATTATTTGGGGGAACTCACTTCCGAAATACCGGCAGACGAGGGGCATATAGTAGAATTTTTGGTTCCGGTGGACCGAAAAATTATGCGTATCGGACACTCAAGACTGAAACGTGTAAAGTCAAAGGTTTTACACTTAATTTTACAAATTCTAACATTGTTAACTTTAATGCTGTCAGGGAGATGATCATATTGGACAGGGACATGTGCAAAACGTTAACTAATCCAACTAAAATAAGTCGACTACCTCACCAGAGAAAAATATTCAGCAGAAAAGAAAAGAAGAAGTATAAATTCGCGTATGACAAACGTGTTATTCTTGACAATTACGATACCGTCCCTTATGGGTATATATAAAAAGAAAGAAAAAGACTATTACACGATGATTTTATTGAATAAAAAATATCGTATATGTTGTAAAAATAAAGTTAGTATTTTATCCAACGAATCTGTTCTTTTTTATGTGATATGCCAGGAATGACGTCTCTCCTTCCCTTCCCCTGTACGAATAAGCCTCCCGTCTGTGTTAAAGGTTTTTTCCTCCGTTCTGCAAATAATCTCTTTGGTACATTCAGTTTCCTCAAAATGGCTTGAAACTCCGTACTTCCAATTGGTTTTTTTCTATGGAGTGTTGACACGACGTGGTGAATAAGATCTACAATGTGCGAGCCAGTCATTGTTTTCCCGTTTACTAATAATTCGCCTTGTTCATTATGATTCAACAGGTTGTTGTCTTGAGCTAAAACGAATCTGTAAAGATCGTTCGCGCGTTTCTTTACTTTTTGGGGTAAAGAACGATCTATCATTGGCATAAAGTTAGCTATGGGTTTTTCGTCGTGGTCGTTTTTCAATCTGTCCTTTTCACCCAAGTCTGTTTGATGGTGAGTTTCTGGTTGATTCATGAGACGTTCGTATCTTTCCCTAGACACGAGTATGAGCTCTTGTGCCATTACTGTTCGTTTAGAAGTGACAAAACCGGTTTAATCAAAAGGCAAGTCAGAGTAGGATGTCTCACTAAAATATTCCTTTTCCGTGTGTATGTGATCGATCGGGATGACAAGGAACGAATGTGAAGGATGTAAGATCTAAGCTTTCTTATATGAGAGGGGTTCACCGGTAAGCTTCCTCTGTATATATTTAATGCTATTTCCGATATGATATCGATTTGATCATTCGAAGCTGCCTGAATTAACACTTTCTGTTGTCTAGGGTTAGCATCATATACGAATTTCAGAAACGTACTGTATGAGGTGATCCTTGACGGCATCTTTCTTGTGAACTGGTGGTGTAGGTGTGCTTGTCTCCGGTTTTATTTCTTTGGGGCATATACAATGGTGACGTCATCAGTTGGAAATATCGAAGTACGCAAGCGGTACTTTTTATCCGTATAAGGGGATAAGTCGCATACCAGATATCCCCCAACTGAAACATAACTGATGGCTTTATCATAGGCCTCTTTGAAATATTTCGTCTCACCGGGAAATGCCTGACTTGCAAAGGCGAGAAGTTGTTTTTTATCTCTGTTATTGGCCATAAGTACAAAAATATGGGTATTCAAACTTATCGATCTGAAATGTGTTCCTTTTTCAAACAGATTTTGGGTTATGAAAATTACCGAACAGTTCCTGTGATGTGATAGCGCGGTTGACAGGTGTAAAGCCTCGTCACTCTTACTGATCAATCTCATCATGTCATCCAGTACAAGGACTGTGTGCTTGTCCGGGTTGGTCCATTCTATAATGTCACTTCTTGTGGGGAAGCCCTCGTACAGTAACAAATTGGGTATAGTTTGTTGAGCTTGGTCAAAAATGGGTTGAAACTCCGTATAACAGTAAACTATTTGAACCGGTGGGGTATTAAACATGACAGATGCTTGCCTTAGTAATTTCATTACAAATGTAGTCTTTCCACTTTGAGTCGCTCCCGATATCATGAAAGTGCAAGGACTTTGAAAAGGTAAAATATCGCGAGAAGTTGTCATCTTGACGTCCGGATAAGGTATGAGAGCATTTGACACAGGACAGATAATTTAACACGATGGACGCATGATATATTTTATTGACACAAACTATAATAAGTGTTGACAAAATTAAATACAAAATGGTCGTTAGCATAAACGTTTGAATCGAAAATATTGACAATACTATTTAATGAATATTTAAAACATAGATTCAACATGAGAAAAGTTAACACAAACAATCCACAATGAGAAGACGACTTTGGTTGCACTTGTACATTAAAACACTCGTATTGTTTCACGTAACAGTTCAGAAAATGTTTTAATTCTTCTCCATAGAATTCCGGTGGTTTTCCAAAACTGTCGAAAAACACCCCATGTGATTTACTTTCTAACACAATTGCCATCCAATGTTCCCCTGGCAGATCACTCGTATGGTTGTTGACGATGTAGGCACTGGGGTAATGTATTTTTCCTGTTGGTAAATTGTTCCTTGCAAATACTCCTTTCACCTGCATTTGTATACACGAATTGGATCGGATAGCACATTCTAGTTCGTTCCCATTCATGACTGTATATAGCGAACGTTTCGGGAATGGTCTATCTCTAGAAATGAATCGAATACTCCAAACGCTATGCACGTGACAGCAGAGGGTAGTCCCGTCTTGAATTTTATTTCAGCTCTCACGTTCCCATGCTTCACCAAGTTTATATAGTCATCTCCAAGTCCTTTCGGGTCCAATGGAAAAGCATACAAGGTGTACCCTTTTCCATAGTCTTCTCTAGTAATGGTGAGTCCTGCGTCTCTATTCATTTTTTCACAGACCTCAAATAGATTAGCGTATGCCGTTGCATACTGTCTATTATCCCCAAAGTCAAGTTTTAACGGTCTCGCTGGAACGCTCTCTCCGTTTACGTACAGTCCTACATCAGTTGCATTGTAATGGTTGAAACAGAAAGGGTTAGTATCGTACGTTCCATTTCCGCTTTCTTGTGAGATCAACCCTAAGACCAGAGTACTTGGGCGGATGTTGAACATATTGTCCCAAATAAACTCCCTTGAGTCTTTATTGATAGTGTTTCGTTTCACTTCTGTCCTTTGAAAATAGTAACGGACTGGTTTGGTTTCTATCTGTTTCATATGGTTAACAATAATGCCAGGATCGACTTTAATTTTGCATGCCTTATAAACACAATCTAACAACTGTAACTTGTAGGCGGGGCGTCTTCACCCGAAATGACAAAAAACTGGTCGCTACTACGGTAAAGTTTTATATACAAATCGACGCCTTGTATTAAATGGCGATCCAGTGAAAATATGTCTTCAAACAGCGGTCCCTCCATTTCAAATTCTCTACTGTTCTTGATAAAATCTCGACGAAGAATCAATCCAGTGTTAGCTCCGTTTTTTCCATCCGTATTCGCTAAATCACCGGAATCTTTCATGAACAATTGTGACTGAAGTTGTGATTTCTGTTCATCGGTCCCACTGGTAAGAATAGTGTTAATATAGGCTTTCCATGGGTAGTTTGACGTATTTAAAGACACTAGTTTATTGTTCATATACACATCCATTTGTGTCCACATAGCTTGAAGAGGCAAATTTACAATACTCGACGTATCGGTATCGTCAAGTGCCGTTCCATCGGCCTTGACAAGTTTTGCACGAACATATAATCTACTCCGTCTTAAATCCATGTATTCGGGACCTTGTCCAGAAACGAAAAAATCTACTGTAGATACATCTGGCGAAGTAAAGTTTGACATTGGCCTAGTTTCCGAAAAAAATATCCGATCAATAGCTACTTGATTTTTTGGTTCTTCAAACAAATCCAACTCCATCGGAATGCTAATGTCTTTATTTTCGTCGTTTAAATACGCCATTTCTTTGCTGCTCCTCTATTAAAAATGGAAGGTTCAGTTTCGAAATCTATTTTCCGAGGTTTATTCCTTGTAGCCCGTTTTTTCTTGCTCGGTGCACTGTTTTTAGCTTTCTGTTTTTTACCTGTTGCCTCTTTGAGCTTTCCAACTTTACTGTTTTTTGGTTTTGATTTCCTGCCTTTTATACCGTCAGATTTAGCCTTTTTTCCCTGTAGGACGTGAGGGTCTTTGTCGTTCTTCTGTTGTTTCAGTTCTGAAGCAGCACGTTCTTCGATTGCCACTGTTGGGGCTATTTGCTCCACCTTGGTTTCAATTTTAGGTAAGTTTTTCTTCAGAATGACAAATCGATGTCTGCTGTAACGTCTAGGAAAACCCTTTCCTAATTGATTATTGTGGTTTTTTTTTAAATGTTTGGCTTGATTTATGGTCTCTTCCCATACCAATGCATCACTGATGTAAGGAGATTTAGACATCTCTACAGAAAGGAATACTTCTTTAAGTGAAGTGTTACACAGGCGTCCAAATTGACAACTGAACACGGTTGTCCCTTGTCGTCTTTTAAATAGATGTGAACTTGGTTCAATTGTCCCAAACGTACAGGAACATAATAAGGAGTGTTAAAGATGATATGTGACCTGTAGTGTTTTTTCTTGTTAATAACATGTGCCTCCGTTGCGTCTTTACTGATGTAAATTTTTCGAAGGATTGGTTTCTCAGAAGATCCGACAAAACTCTCTTCACAAATGTTTGAATAGACGTAAACATCGTCTATATATTTTGACGAGCTTTTATAAGTGAGATCGATTTCTGTCAATGCCACTACCCAGTATGCTTCAAGATTTATTTGCCTATCCAATTGTACAGTGAAGTCGTGAGCCATGTTCTTTTCAAACAAATCGGAACCATCGGACGACTTGAGAACCATACGTATACTCATCTTGAACGAAAATGACGTTGTGTTAAATGAAGTCGTGTTATTTATTTACTTCTGGATGTCCAAAGCGGGAACCCATGAGTCGAACTTTTTAGGGTAGCCAAGCCAACGAACCAATACCTGTTTAACGCCATTTTTTTGTCGTCTTTTAACAACCTTTTCTATTTTCCATATGGTATCGCCATCCTTCCGTACTTTCTGAACTTCACTATCTTGGAAGGTCCCTTCTATTTCGTCATTTTGAAGGTCAACGACCTTATACAGACTAAGATTTTGTCGAAAATACCGACGAGAAATCTTGAATATCTCCTCTGTCCATTTCTGTAGATAGCCACGTTGAAATGGATGACTTTTGAATGTAAGTCGGACAAGATCATTTATTTTATACCTAAAGCTTTTTTTCCTTCTTTTGATCTCTGTTTTTTTAATAACTTTCTTTTCCCTTTTCTTAGGATTTCGGGCAAGATACGCACTTAAACGAACTTCATCTGCATTGCGTTTAGTCACATCAACCGGTGAGAAACCACCAAGTGTACGATGCGGTCTTGCGTTATACCCCTTGACCATATCTTGAAGGACATTTACGTATTTATACGTTTGGTTGTGTCTGAAATACCTGAATAAAATCGACTTAACAGTTCGAATGCTTCTCTCGACAATTGCACATTTCGTATCGTTAAGAGAATAATACGTGTTTACCCCCTGGCTCGAAAGATACTTCCGTACGTATTGGTTTTTAAATTCTTTTCCTAAGTCTGATCGAATGGAGGTAGGCTTCCTTTTTCCACTCATAATTGTTTTCAAGGCATTTAGTACACTGGTGTGGGTTTTATCCACAATTGGTTGTATCCATAGAAACTTTGAAAAACAATCAATAACAAATAATAAGAATTTGTTTCCCGAGTTGAAGGTTTGGAATTTATCTAGTTGGGCTAAGTCCATTTCCCAGAGACTATCTATTGTATCCACAACATATCGACTTTTTTTAAATTTGTGTACATTATTTCGTGATAGACTATAGGTGTCCTGGTCTTGTAGCCATTGCTTTATTTTGTGCCTTCCTATTTTAATTTTTCCTTCTTGTTTCACTATGTTATATAATTTGTCAGAACCCGTAAAGGCAGCAGCATGTTTAGGGTCATGCCATATTTTTTGCAAATAGTCCTCGTAGTTTAACGAACTCATATCGAATAATACACTTTATGTGAACCTGTTATTTATAACGATTTTGTTTTTTTCGTAATTTCCGGTTGCAGATTTCCGTTTTTTTTGTGACTGCAGTTGTCTTTTATACCGAATGAAACAAAGCTTTCGTAACAGTTTCAATAAATACAAAACATTTGATCTTTTTTTCCAAAATTTATTTATTATAATATAAAAAAATACATAAATAATCATAATCAATCAAATTTATCATGTCTTTTGTCTTAGTTCTTCACCAGCTCTTTTCATAGCACTGTTTATATTTGGTTTCAATCTCTGCCAATATTTCCATTGTTTAGGGTTGAACTGTATACCGCACTTTTTAAAATGTTTAACATCCACCCAGACTTGTTTTCTGATTGAACATACAGTGACTTTATAGTTTCCCGGGAGATCAAACTGTTCAAAATATCTACATGTCCTATTGTTTATCATCATCATATTTCTGTTCGTATGATCTATCGAAATCCTTTTACAGTCTGTCTGGTTATTGGATACTCTCCGGGACATTTCACTGGTTACAGCTAAACTTGATGACATCAGAGCAACAAGTACAACGACACCAGTCCATTTAATCACGTCTAAATGCATTGCATATTTTTCATACATGGAGTGGAGGAAATGTTGGACGCCAAACTTAACTGAGAAGGCATTTTACGCCCCATATTAAGCATTAAAGGTTCGTTTCGTTCTACAGACTCGAACGATATTTCTCTTGAATTCATGTTGTGTTCTGAACCAACAGGAGACGCAATGGATCACTCAGACAGGTTTAACGCTTTTATACCTCGTCCTTCATAAAGGTTCGGCAAATGGGTTACAGTTTGAACACATGAGCATCCCTTCTTGGTTTTGATGGTCTTCTGATAAAATACAAGGGGTCGTAGTTTCTATTTCAGGAACAGTCTCTCTGACGTCAGGAAATGTCCCTTTCAACGCTTCCCACTTGTCATATGTGAGAGAAATGCCCTTCTTTGTTGAAACTATCTGATTGGTTTCAGGTATCTTCCAGCGTTGTCTGACATCAACTGTTGGGTACGTTTTGTTAACAGAAACGTACACACCTCTACCAAGATGAAAAGTCATTTCAGGAACCCCTGTAACGTCATCAATCATCTGACTTATAGCCTCTTCGATTTCGTTAACATACATTTCTAATAGCTGCCATTGGTTCAGATCCAGTGCGATTCCCTTTTTTGTAGGAACATACACGTCTGCTGAATTCTTTTCGTATTTACGGATGTGAATCAACACCTTGTCACGCCATTCATTGACGACGACAAATATATCTCCTCCTATAGGTAACATGGCTCTATCTTTTGATACTTCTGATTTAATCTTTGACTCTTTCAAAAGATGTACTAAACTTGACTTGCCTTCATCAGTCAGTGCTGTACAAAAACATTCAAATGCCCTTGGGCCCCTTCTCTGAAGTGTTGTAATGAGTTGTCTAGTTTTCGAATAAGAGTTTGAATTCTGTAAAATTTCTTCCCTCATCTCATCTGTCAGGATCCCATTCTGGTACAAATGATCAACAACAAGATCTGTTGGTGTTTCTTTTACCAATTGCACGTAATTTCTCTTTAAGGACTGTCTGTGCTCTTCCTGCATGTTGACGATTGGATTGTATTTCTTATTCTGATACCCTGAACAATTCCAGACGTGTATTTATAATGATCTGAGAGAACAGGTGCTAGGGGGGGGGGGGGGGGCTGAAAATCTACGAATTGGGGGTTATAATATCTGAAGATCGTAAGTTTTTATACACCCTTTGTCTGTGGTCTTGGGATAAAATTGGGGTACATATCTTCTCCATTGTAAAAATACGTCGCCTGAATCGATCGGCATCAATGGCGTATGTCATCCAATGCCCCTTTCGTGCCTCACGGTTTGCAAACGACCAAACTATCATGGGGTGGATTTCTTTAATTTTTTCATCCGATAGAAAGCGAACCTACAAAGAATCAGATTTAAACAATAATAAATTTGGGGGCGAGATAGTTTTTTTCACAATAATAAATTGGGGGCGTAATAAAAACAATATTCAACATATGATATTTTATAATCCACGGCTAAAGAAATAAAATAAAAACAAAGAAAAAAAACACGGGGGGAAAATATTTTTCAAAATGTTTATTATAATTAAATTGGGGGCGAAAAAATATTTTACAATTCACAGTTTAGAAAAGAAAAAATAATAAAGACAAAACAATGTAAAAAAATATTGAAGGGGAAAACTTTTTTTTTTCATTGATATTTTACTCACCCTCTTAATTTCTTTTGAAAGAACGTTTGACATTTTACATCAATTGCATAGATAAAAAAATAACACGAAAGACTGATTTCTATATATAGTAATCATTTTTATGATTACATCTATTAATAGAAGAAGAAAACACAGGTAAATGTATTTTGAACCAACGGACTTTGATGACATGAAAATTATAACCCCCAACAGGTGTTTATAACGTGGTAATTATATTCCTTAAATCTATAAACCCCATCATATTATACACCCCAAATAAAGACATCTGCCGTTAATGAGTCATGACCATGTATGATATTGGGGAGGGGTGTAACAAACCACTACTCTACTGAGGACATTTGGTGAGCTTCCTCTTTGAGTCTGAGGGTCCAGAAGGATGAGATTTCTGTTTTAACTAATTTCTTCCAGGATAGTTTTGATGGAATTGGAATGTTTTTGTCAAAGATATCCGGTAGATTATATTTTGCTAGAAATAAGGCAGTTTGAAAGAAGAAGCTGTCTTTGTTGTCAAATTTCACTGCAATTTGTCTGTTGATGATTTCTTTTATTTTATTGTTGGAGCAGGTTGTAAGAGAATGTAAAAATGTCAATTTTCTCTTGTGAATTTCTGCTTCTACAGGGAGAACTCCGAGAAGTAAGTATACCGCAGGTTTTGCTGTTCTCGTGGCAAGAGTTTGTATTGCACGCAGTGTACCAATATGGAACCTCTCCAAAATCTGAATCTGAGTTTTTGTTAAAGAAAGGATTTCAAGACCATATAGAAGTCTTGGTAGCACATATGTCCTATATATTGTGTAGGAGATTTTAGGGCTTAACCCTTTCGCTGCCAAACAAATTGTTAACAAAACCCCTTCAGTGCCAATGCTTTTTTTGATTGTCTTAACAAGACCGCAAAAACGTCGACGTCATAGTAAAGGTATAATAGCGCCAAAAGATGTTAACTGCAAGTGGCGGGAAAATTAAACTTTTTTTACTAATAGTCCATTTTCTTACATATAATACCGATTTTTGACTCCGAAGTTATAATATTTAGACAAGTTACGTGACTGTAATAAGATATTCTGGTCCCGGTTCTAGTAAAAGCAACAAGATAAGGTTTTTTTTTTTTTTGAGGGAGGGGTCACTATTTTATGTTTTCCATGAAACATGAAAAACTAATTGCACCGATTTTAAGTTTGACTTTACTTCTTTTAGTTGCCCTCACTTGAACTAATACCAGAAATTCCCTACTATAGAGAAGGTAACCTGTCTAAAAATCATATACTCCCGAGTCAAAATTCGGTAATACGAAAAGATATAATGCAAATTAATTTGTCACTACTTATAAATTAAAGAAAGTTTGTCATTATTTTTGATGAACAACTTCATTATATGAGCTTGGGATACAAAATTCAAGATTCATATTAACATTTCTCAAGAAAGATATTTTATTCGTCGGTGTTACATCGTCTGTCGTGTTTCTTATATTTACTACATGGTTTATGAACAATTTTACGACAGAGAGCACACATGCATATACATGTTTCGGCCCTTTCCTGCAACCAGGGACATTTCGTACAGAACATACAGAACACTCTCTTCTTTTCGACCGGGCAATTTTCTCAAATGTCGTTTTGTTCTTATTATATGATCTTCGGAAATGTCATCAAACAATTAATTGTATAAAATAAAGACCTGATCGAACATTGCCAGAGTTTTTTTTAATAGGAATTTTCTATCGTATCTTAATATTAAAAATAATGTGTTCATTAATTCTTGACAACCGTACAATAATAATTTACTGTGATTGTAATTTTGAATGTATAATTGTTCACAAAGTTTTCATGTTGTTTGCGGTTTTGCTATCTTTTATTTTGGAAGACAAATGGAAGAAGGGATAAATAATAAATGAGTACAGACATACACCGATCAAAGAACATGTAGTTTACTAGGAACATGTTACATGTATCAATTAAAAGTGTCATGTTGACCTGGAATATTAATTTGGCCGGCACAATCCGGCAATACTCTTTTTTTACGATGCTATACAGGACATTGCATTTTCACACGATAAATACAATATTAAATATTTTTCCTTGTATCTCTTGTATTATTCATGTTTAACTGTTTTGCCTTTGAAATTTATATAAAAGTATGCCGTATAAAGCCTAGAAAAATTAAACGCAGCAAAACAAAAAGAAATTAACGAAATGTATTCCATGCATTAAAATTCTCTGGTGGCGTTTTAATGGAACATGGGCATAAATGTATATTACCAAGACAAACTTCTTCGTCGAATGAATTGTGAAAATCAGCACGATATAGGCAATGGTTTTGAAATTTCCCTGCAGTATTCTTTTATATGACCTACATTCTGGTTAAATAATGTGTGATCCCTCACTCAGGAGGATAACCACGGATAAGGATTAGCAATAATCCGATGGATGCGTTATAAACGAATCACGTCATTAGATTAATTACGTCATTAACATGTAGTGCACTTTTTGCGTACTTTTTCATCTTTTTAAGTTTTTGATTTTTTTTGCGCTTTTTCTAATCCGTTCTTTGTAAAGGTATTTGAATAACTTCTATCTTCTATATTTTATGTATGTAAAATTTTATTTTTTATTATATTCTTACAATTTTGGAAAGTAAATGCTTAAATATGCAGTTTAGGAAAGGTAAGCCTAGAATATATAAATATGCTAAATGGCCTACTGCAATAGCGTCGGGAAAAAAGAATGGATTTGAAACTCTATAGTTCTAAATATTATATAATTTTAAATATATTTATAAACGCATCCTTACATAATTTTATTTTCATAAATTTCATAAAAAAGCTCCCCTTTCATATCTTTTTTAAATATTGGTAAAAAAAACGCGCGAATGTTTCAAGACAGAGGAATTAAATTTATCACAAAAACGGCGACGTCATAGTACATTACGTAGTTCATAACATCATTTCAATCGGCGGATGAATCGGCCCTTTGGCACTGAAAGGAGTATGACTTTGGGCCGATCATCGGCCCTATGGCACAGAACTCGTTAATCCATTAGTACCATGCAGTCCTGAATTCATAAGGGCATATTTTGTTCTTCGAGCAGATTTGATACGGTCTTCTATATTTACTTCATTTTCTTTTTTGCTTGATCTTTTTAGGCCTAAATGAGTAGTTTCGTTTGAGAGTTCAATTGTATTATCTGATAAGTTCCAGGTGTTTGTTCTGTGATTCTTTGCAGATCCGTAGCAGATGACTTTTGATTTTGTTGGGTGGATATTGTAATGATGTTGATTTGCATATCTTCCAATGGTGTTTAGCATTATTTGTAGTTCTGCTGGATCAGAGCTTATCAGGGCGATGTCGTCGGCACAGGTAGGCGCTCCACAGTATATATCTCCCAGCCTGAATCCTGTTGCATTTTTCTCTAATTCTACAAGGAGATCCTCTACAAATATTTTATACAGATGAGTTGACAATATTCCACCCTGCCTAAAAGGTACATAATGACTTGCCTATATATTTCCTCAAAATAAAAATCGAATGGATCAATTGATTCGCGAAGTATAACGAGTTAAAAAAAAATCTACTAAAGAACTTTATTTATATGCCAACGCAAACATAAACAAAACTATTAGAAACATTGATTTTTATAATCTCAGTCATTTATTTTAAATTAAATTTGCACATTTGGGTAGCTTACATATACTGCCAGCGGGCCGATCTGGGCCGATTGACGTCACCTTTAACTGCCAATGGGCCGATCGGGCCGATTGACGTTGTCTTTAACTGCCAAAGGGCCGATTGGGCCGATTTAGTTGTTCTTTAACTGCCAATGGGCCGATATGGCCGATGGGCCGATATGGCCGATGGTTAAGGTTAATAAAATAAATATTGATTTTAGCAATAAAAGCATAATTTAATGATGTTCTGTCAATGCCATTTCATTCTCGTTTCATTTTTTCATTTTTCATGACGTCATTTAGCCATTTTTATGACGTTACAATGATGTCATGTATATTTAGCTATCATATCTGAATTTTGCTGTTCGTTAATTAACCCTCTTGCTGCCGACCGTTTTTCAAGGTTGCATTTCATATGCCGGAAAATACGACAGAACAACGTCTGTGACGTAACATGCCAAACAACGACGTCATTCGATATATGACGTCACGACATAATGACCAATACATTTGGGACCCACTGGAGAAAACATAACTCTGTTTTATCTTCGGTATTTTAAAATTGAAAGAGATACAGCATTGATGAGAAGCTTGCATAAATTTATCCATGGACATATGTGTCCCTCCGGCACTGCCGGTTTGGACATATGTGTCCCTCCGGCAGCAAGAGGGTTTAATCAATCCGTTGTTGTTGTTTTTTGTTGTTGTTGTTGTTTTAAATGTTTCACACTTTGTCATTTCGGATCCTTACTGTACGATATGGGTTTTGTTCGTCATTGTTGAAGGTCTTGAAGGACGTACGGTGGTTTACGATTTCATTCATCACGTCAAATGGTCTCAAAGAAGATGTTTGGTAATTACTACATTGGTAATCATACCATATCTTCTTATGTTTATATTGTTGATAATTTTAATAAGACATATTAGGTTGACCGAAGACAGATTGGCCTTTTTTATCATTTGGTCCATAAGAATTCGTAACTTGTGATCTTTCATTTTATATAACTACGTTTTTTTCAAAAAAATGTTTTGGGGTAATTTCTAGTTGAATAATAAGCAATTTAGTGCCAAATTTTCACAGGTTTATTTCTTCAATTGGTTATATTTTTGTTGTGGAGCTTTTTTATTTTCTATTGTGATTTTTTTTTGTCCATAGCCATTACGAAGTCAACGACGGTCAACGAAATCCAGTCTTTAGGGGATGACCATTTAAAATTTTGAGGATGGGAGAATGGGGGTGGTAGGAATGTGAAAATGAATATTATGGCATTATGAATAACGAGGCCCAAGTCGTTGTGAAAATGAATATTTTGTCCAACAAAATGCATTACAATAAAGGGTATAAGTATGAATGAAAACAATTTGTACTAGCAAAAAATGAAAAAAAGAATATCAATCCGGAAAACTGTCTCCCCTCCTCCTCAGAAGATCAAATAATCGCCTCTATACATATTTAACAAAATCCGCTTGGTAATGTACTTAGCCGTGACCAATAAGGATGAGCACCGAGTCTTGGCAAAGGGTCATGTCCTGAAGTCGTTTTGATTTGTTCATGTTTCTGACTTTTCAAGAAACATCCCGAGACAGGAACGGACATTATGTAAAATATATTAAACGAAAAACAGAACAATCTTGTGATGCATTGATAAAAAGTTTTGCTAATTTGTTTGCTTTTGATAAAGATGTAGCTCGTGCAAGAATACATGTATAGTAATATCATGCCGATAAGACAACTGTATGTACAATTATATGATGCTTACCGGTATTTCAATTTGTCCGGAGCCCGCTCATTGGACTTAAAGGCACGCGAAATTGCCGGACTTGAACTACATGTATATATACAAGCCAAGATTTTGGTCACATCACACAAATTCAAGAGCCACTCAAATATAATATTTTACCAGTATACAAGTAACTTTGCATACAATATTCTAAACATGATTTAGATCAAAGCATTCTCCATCAAATGGTTCCATTTTGTTATACCTATGTCAAGAATATACCCTAGCATGGCTGTCTAAAATTTCTTATTTATTTCTGACATCAATTTAAGTCTTTTATCACTCACTCCTACAGATTAAACGTTTTTCTTTTTATCAAATCTGCATGCAGTGTTACTTGTTTACCCGAAGAAATTGACAAAAAGTTAAGTTCCCGAAAAAAATATAACTTAAAAGTATTTTTTTTAAATTTCCTCTGTTGTATTAGTTAAAACAGTATACATATATATATGTATAGTTGCCGTCAGGTAAAATTAATACCATGGTTATGGTCGAAATTTTTTAACTACCAACCGCATTCATTCGAAATTACGTGTTTCAATTAGCGGAATGAAAAATCTTTCCAAAATACCAGTACTGTCCTAGTAACTTTTGTTGTGATTGCACTGTATAATCCTGACCTTCAAATTATCGAAGATTATTTTCCATTGTGAATCCGCCATTGTGGTTTCTATGAGGATCCTTTATTTGCATAACATTCGTTACTCTCATAAGGGCTGCATTCGTTTGCATGATTATTATTCCTTTCGAACGTGTCCCAATTGATAAAAATTTCATAAATAAATTTGACCTGATAATATAATACTATTTTTAAGGCAAAGAATGCGTAATTAGACAATATTTTCTTGATTTATTTTTGAAATTAAACGCAACATTCAACACTCCTGTCTTATTTGTGATGCACAGTTTTTATAAGAACATGAAGCAACAGTTCCATAAGAAAAAAAATTCAGACTCGTCAAAAAAAGAAAAACCTGACTATCCAAGTAAATTAGGTTCGGAGTCGAACTCACTTTCAAGCAAGATTTTTCAGATTTTGTTGAAAATTAGTACGCATTTATATAATTCGTTGGAATCTTCAGAATGTTAAAAAAAATATATAAATAAGAAGTTTTTATACTTCCAAGTTTGTGTCAATTACGTGCAAAGGATTACTGAAGGAAAACGAGTCAGAGAATATGCTTTTCCCACTTTAAATTGAAATTTTCCGAAAATCTGTCCACAGAAGTCTATTCAAAAATAATATTCTGTTGCTGTTAACATTTTCATTTTAACTATAGGAATATATTAGGGGGTCACCGGATTCATATTTGCTGTCTTCATCATTTATGTATGAGTAATAGAATTTTACGACGTTAAAATTATTTTTTTTTTTTACCTTTTCCACGCTACGAAAGTGAGACTGATTATTTTCAACTGAAAAAAAGGAGTCTGGTGACCCCCTTATATTTTCACATAATTTTAACGGAAATGTTTAATAGCATCAACCCATAGGTTTTGATCAAAATTCTGTAGAAGGATTCTCAGAAGGCATCAAGGGTAAATGCAAATCTATTTCACTAATATTCGTAATCGTTACATTCCACACATATTCGGGATATTGTAGCCTATTATAATTATAAAAATATTATTTACTTTTGAATATTAAGAATTAAGTAGTTTGTACATTAGTATATGCCAAACAAAATTTGCATCAATTCAGTATATTTTGAACTTGATTTATTGAAGATGACTGATGTGTGTAGCGTAACGTTTACACTACATTTGTACAAGGTTTTCAATGGCATTCGTCGACGTTGTAGTAAAATTTAGCAACGTCATAGGTGTAACGTTATTTTGGATTTGAAAAATTTTGGCAGTGAAAAGGTGGAAGTACAATACGGGGATAAGAAGAGGTTTAGAGGAAGGATCATGAGAGTTCCGAACAGAATCTTTCAAACACAATTTTATCGCTTCTCTTCTCCCTCACCTTTACCCCTAGCGAAACCGAAAGTAAAAAACAGAGTTTGGGTTTTGGAATCATTCTCATGATTCTGTATTTAATGTGAGCAGAAACACGACGTATGGTGGCGTACAACATCAATTTACCAGCATAATGGTTTTACATTTTGACAGGTAAGGCAGCAACCATTTGATTTTCTGGGGGGGGCTATGGTTTTTTTTTTTCTGTACAAACTTTTTTTTTCGCCTGCGGCGAAAAACAATCTATTTTTTTCGCGACAAGTCGAAATCAATTTTTTTCTTTCAATTTTAGCATTACATATAGTGGCAGCTGAGGGTGAAACAAACATTTTTTTTTTCCCAGAATCAAAAACAAATTATTTTTTTCTCCAAAAACTGGAAACAAACTTTTTTTTCCAAAAAAAACCATAGCCCCCCCCAGAAAATCAAATGGTTGCTGCCTAAATGGACAAGAAATCATTTTTTAACATCCAGAAAAAAAGAAAGTGGTTTTCTAGTCCAAATAATTATGACGTCTTGGAAGGCTATTTTAAAGTTTTGCTTTGACGCCTTCCTTTCGATGTAAGGCGTCAAAGAAAAAAATATAATAGCCTTTCAAGATGTCATAATTATTTGGACTAGTGGTTTTCCGAAACTATATGTATACCATGTATACCTAGTCCAAATAATTATGCCGTCTAGAAAGGCTATTTTTGATTTTGCTGTTACGCCTTCCTCAAAAAGCCGTACTAAAACGGCATAATTATTTGGACTACTGTATACCTAGATTATATATTTACAAATTTTGCAAATAATTTTATTCACTAATCAATTGCTAATCAATCACAGTGCCCCATATAATGTATTGTTATATGTTTATCACAAACTAAATAAAAGCCATAGACAACTTGTCAGTATCACACTCAATAATTTTATTTCACTTTTGCTTAGAGCTTGTGAAGAAATTCATGTGGTCAAGGACTAGCTCCGTAACCGTATATAGCTCTCAGGTTCTTATGAAATTTTTTACTATTTGCATACTTGTCCAGGACATATTCAAGAGATCTCGCCCCACAGCAAAATCAGCCCAGACCAAATTTGCAACACTAAAATTGAGAATGGAAATGTCGAATGTGTCAAAGCGACAACAACCTGACCATAGAGCAGACAACAGCCGAAGGCCACTAATGGGTCTTCAATGTAGCGAGAAACTCCCGTACCCAGAGGCGTCCTTCAGCTGGCACCTAAACAAATATGTATACTAGTTCAGTGATAATGGACGTCATACTAAACTCCGAATTATACACAAGAAACTAAAATAAAAAATCATACTAGACTCCTGACTTCGGACAGGCGCAAAATTGCGGTGGGGTTAAACATGTTTTTTGAGATCTCAACCCTCCCCCTATACCCCTAGCCAATGTAGAATCTCTATCAACTTTAGCTTATATATCTACAAATGTTAAGTAAAAGTATAATGGTTGCATTATTTCATGCATCAATTGTAAACAAAAATATCAGGTGTGCAACACAGGGCCAAGTGAGCTTTTCTCATCACTTTGCGTCTGTCGTCCATTGTCGTCGTCGTCTGTTAACTTTCACAAAAATCTTCTCAAAAGGTTAACAATGATTAAGTTCTAATAAAAATGATAAAGTTGAAGTGTTTTGTGAGGTATTAATTTGATTGAAGATAATAAGCAATTTGCACATGAAAAAGTTGTGTACTTTTCACTAATCATGCTAATCTGAGGAACTTACAGAATATATGTTTTGATATCTGTAATTCTTCAATTGAGAGCAAATTATTAAACTTCCTGTCCTAGAATAATTTTGAATTTACCATTTTGTATGCCCCTACAGCAGTCAGGGGACTAACTTGAATGAGTGATTTTTTAAATCACTGATTCAAGTAACATTATGTCCATAAAGGTTGGAAGTAAGAGTTGTCTTTCTTTTATAATCTTCTATTTAAGTAGTACAAATTAATCACTAAACTAAGTGATTTAATTTTATTGTAGCTTTAAATATAGAATACTAATGATCCAGGGACTAATTATGTTGCTAAAATGATCAGAACCAACATCTGTGTTGATAGGATGACCAGGTCATTTCAGGTGATGACCTTGTACTAAATCTAAGATAATGATAAATACAAGTTTAAGTATCATACCTCAATTTCCTTCCAAAAATTCACTTCTGTAAGTACCAATATTTTAATAACCCCCAATTATTTCAACATCCCCCTGAACAGTGAAATTTTGATCGCTAACAGTAGAATTTTATTACATAATCCAAGATCAAACCTTGAATTTTACAGGAAAAATACTCCCACTGCTGGGAAAAATCTGATTAGAAAGTATCAGTTCACACATGTAAAGCCATCATTATTTTAATAACCCCCACTGATTTCACACCCCCCCCCCCACGAACAGTGAAATTTTGATCGCGAACAGTAGAATTTTTTTACATAATCTATAAGATGAAACCATGAAATTTCCAGGAAAAGTACTCCCACTGCTGGGAAAAATCTGATAGGAAAGTATCAGTTCATTATGTAAAGCCAAATAAGTGATTTAAAAATCACTTATTTCAATAAGTCCCCTGACTGTACAGTAGTGGAGGGGGCATTAGGTTTTACTGTACACCTTGTCCATCTGTACGTACATGCATGTGTACTTACGTCTGTTAATGTACTTTCCAAAGTTGGTTTCCCTAATCTCTAACTTAAGTTTGCCTCAACCAAATATTATAAAACTTATACAAAATGCATATTACCACTAAACACAGATCAAGTTTAAATTTTGATGGTGTCACTTTTACTAAATAAAGTTAAGAATGGATAGATAGAGTAATGTTCCTTTTATATAAATGTAAAAATTGCTCTATTTGTTGGTTCCCTTTTCTAGCTTGAATTTGCCTCATGAAACTAAATGTTATGAAACATATATCATGTATATATATATACACAATGCTTATTACCACAAAACTCAGATCAAGTACACATTGGTGTACAGTAACACATGTCACATTTACAATTCTCGAGTTATATCCCTTTATAACATTACAATGCAAGCGTGGCATCATCTCTATCACATGGACAAATTCTCCATTTATTCAAATTTTTTTCTATAATCATATATTATAAAACCTATCTTCTCATGTTTTATTTTAAAATTCTATCTTATAGATTTCTTTCTATTCACAAAACAGAGGAATTTTTCATAAATAATCCATTTTGGCAATTAACACACCATGCACACAGGTGCAACTTGAAAATAGCAAACTTACCCATACTTTTTACTGTATTTTTAGCTCACCCCCTGGCCCACAAGTGTGCTTTTCTCATCATTTGGCGTCCGTCGTCCAATCGTCGTCCGTTGTTAATAACTTTTACAAAAATTTTCTCCTCTGAAACTACTGTGCCAAATTTAACCAAACTTTGCCACAATCATCATTGGGATATCTAGTTTAAAAAATGTGTACGGTGACCCGGCCAACCAACCAAGATGGCTGCCATGGCTAAAAATAGAACATAGGGATCAAATGCAGTTTATGGCTCATTATCTCTGAAACCAAAGCATTTAGAGCAAATCTGATTAAACTGTTCATTAGGTCAAGATCTATCTGCCCCGAAATTTTCAAACCATCAGGCAACCCGTTGTTGGGTTGCTGCCCCTGAATTGGTAATTTTAAGAAAATTTTGCAGCTTTTGGTTATTATCTTGAATATTATTATAGATAGAGATAAACTGAAAGCAGCAATAATGTACAGCAAAGTAAGACCTAAAAATAAGTCAACATGACCAAAATGGTCAATTGACCCCTTAAGGAGTTATTGCCCTTTATAGTAATTAAGTCTCCCAAACAAAGTTTGGAGACTTATTGTTTTTGCTCAGTTCTTATTATTTTTATTATTCTTCTTCTTCTTCTTTTTATGGCACCCTCAACGGAGTTGGGGTGACGTATTGTTATTCTACGTTTCTTTTTTTTCTTATTTTTCTTTTTCTTCTTCCACACATTTTGTCCGTCGTGTTTCTCGGAATCCAATAGACCATTGTTGATGGAACTTTACTATAATGAGGACCCCCATGTAAAGTTGTGCACCTTGGTATGGAATGGTAAAAGATGGCCGCCGTTTCCATGGAAACAGCACAAATACGAAAAAAATCAAAGTGGTCCAAACTGGAAGAAACTCCACAGGAATATTAACTGGCATGTGCTGATTTCCAGTTTGACTTTGGAATTTTCAAAATGGCTGCCGTTACCATGGAAACAGCTAAAATATTAAAAATTCTAACTCTTTCGTTATAAGATCCAACTGGATGAAACTTTATGAAAATGTTCTCCAGTATGCCAAGATGTCAAGACAATATATGGATAGTTCAAAATGGCCACCGTTGTCATGGAAACTGGGGCCAAGTTTTGCATTGACCCTATGGAAAAATGCATAAAATCAGCATTTTCTCAGAGAGTAGTGCACCAAAGTCAATGAAACTGTATTGATATATAACATGACATGTGGCAATGAGATGTACGCTTTTAGAATTTTGGAATTATCTACTGTAACCATGGTTGCAGCACAAATGTTCAAAATTTCCAAAAAAAATTAAGTGCTGCAAACTGGATGAAACTTTACAGGAATAGTGACTGGCATGTGCGGAGTTGCATTTTGAAGTTGGAATTTCCAAAATGGCCGCCGTAACCATGGAAACAGCAAAATTGTCCAAAATTTCAAAATGCTTCAAACTTAATGAAATTTTGCAAAAATGATAACTTATAAGGGTAGATGCCTTCTTTGACTTTGGAATTTCCAAAAATGGCTGCCGCTCGCCTGGCAATTGGGGACGAGGGTGCCATCCGTTATTGCTAGCAATTACAAATCTAGTTATGGCACCCTCAACGGAGTTGGGGTGACATATTGTTATTCTACGTTTCTTTTTTTTCTTATTATGGCACCCTCAACGGAGTTGGGGTGACATATTGTTATTCTACGTTTCTTTTTTTTCTTATTTTTCTTCCACACATTTTGTCCGCGCGAGTTCTTGGAATCCTATGGACCAATGTTGATGGAACTCTACTATAATGAGGACCACCATCTGAAGTTGTGCACCTTGCTATGGAATGGTAAAAAATGGCTGCCGTTTCCATGGAAACGGCACAAATGCGAAAAAAATCAAAGTGGTCCAAACTGGAAGAAACTCCACAGGAATGTTAATTGGCATGTGCTGATTTCCAGTTTGACTTTGGAATTTTCAAAATGGCTGCCGTTACCATGGAAACAGCTAAAATATCAAAAATTCTAACTCTTTCGTTATAAGATCCAACTGGATGAAACTTTATGAAAATGTTCTCCAGTATGCCAAGATGTCAAGACAATATTTGGATAGTTCAAAATGGCCGCCGTTGTCATGGAAAATGGGGCCAAGTTTTGCATTGACCCTATGGAAAAATGCATAAAATCAGTATTTTCTCAGAGAGTAGTGCACCAAAGTAAATGAAACTGTATTGATATATAACATGACATTGGCAATGAGATGTCTGCTTTTAGAATTTTGGAATTATCTACTGTAACCATGGTTGCAGCACAAATGTTCAAAATTTCAACAAAAAAAATTAAGTGCTGCAAACTGGATGAAACTTTACAGGAATAGTGACTGACATGTGCAAAGTTGCATTTTGAAGTTGGAATTTCCAAAATGGCCGCCGTAACCATGGAAACAGCAAAATTGTCCAAAATTTTAAAATGCTCCAAACTTAATGAAATTTTGCAAAAATGATAACTTGCAGGTGTAGATGCACTCTTTGACTTTGGAATTTCCAAAATGGCTGCCGCGCGCCTGGCAATGGGGGGACGAGGGTGCCATCCGTTATTGCTAGCAATTACAAATCTAGTTATGGCACCCTCAACGGAGTTGGGGTGACATATTGTTATTCTACGTTTCTTTTTTTTCTTATTATGTCACCCGATCGACAATGTCGGGTGACATATTGCTATTCCTCTGTTTCTTTTTCACTATTATTATGGCACCCTCAACGGAGTTGGGGTGACATATTGTTATTCTACGTTTCTTTTTATGGCACCCTCAACGGAGTTGGGGTGACGTATTGTTATTGTACGTTTCTTTTTTTCCTTATTTTTATTATTCTTCTTCAACACTTTTTGTCCACACAGTTTCTCGGAATTGTATGGACCAATGTTGATGGAACTATACCATAATGTGGACCAGCATATGAAGTTGTGCACCTGACTTTGGAATGGTCAAGATGGCTGCCGATTCCATGGAAACGAAACAAATGTGAAAAAATCCAGTTTTTTGTTTTGGTGAACTATTTGGATACTATTTAACTCAGAATCATTATATTTTAATACAATGTAGGTGCCCACTATATACAGGTGTTGGATGATTTTGGCACTCATTGGAACTACTATGTTGCCATGGAAACTACTCCAAAAAATTCAAAAATCTCAAAATGCTCCAAACTTCACGAAACTTCACAGTAACGATGAGCAACATTGGAAGATGTGGAATTTGGCGTTGGAATTTCCAAAATCGCTGTTGTTACCATGGAAACAATGCAAAAAGGTCAAAACTTTGAATTTTAATAGAACATTCTAGAACATCAATGTTTAATTTATTTTAGAGACATTAAATGGTATATGATTGTATATGATTATGGAGGGAAAAAATTGCAGCATATTCAAAATGGCCGCCGTTACCATGGAAACAGCAAAAATACAAAAAACTTCAAAATGCTTCAAATTTATTGAAACTTATAACAAATGTTGCTCAGCTAATGTAGACTTGACTTTTGAGTTTGGAATTTCCAAAATGGCCGCCGTTACCATGGCTACCGCTCACCTGGCAATAGGGGAAGGGTGCCATCCGCTATTGCTTGCAATGGCAAATCTAGTTTTTCTTATTTTTCTTCCACACATTTTGTCCGCGCGAGTTCTCAGAATTGAACAGACCAATGTTTATGGAACTCAACTATAATGAGGAACCCCATTTGAAGTTGTGCACCTTGCTATGGAATGGTAAAAGATGGCCGCCGTTTCCATGGAAACAGCAGAAATGCGAAAAAAATCAAAGTGGTCTAAACTGGAAGAAACTCCACAGGAATGTTAACTGGCATGTGCTGATTTCCAGTTTGACTTTGGAATTTTCAAAATGGCTGCCGTTTCCATGGAAACAGCTAAAATATCAAAAATTCGAACTCTTTCGTTATAAGATGCAACTGAACGAAACTTTATGAAAATGTTCTCCAGTATGCCAAGATGTCAAGACAATATTTGGATAGTTCAAAATGGCCGCCGTTGTCATGGAAACTTGGGGCAAGTTTTGCATTGACCCTATGGAAAAATGCATAAAATCAGCATTTTCTCAGAGAGTATTGCACCAAAGTCAATGAAACTGTATTGATATATAACATGACATGTGGCAATAAGATGTCTGCTTTTAGAATTTTGGAAATATCTACTGAAACCATGGTTGCAGCAAAAATGTTCAAAATTTCAAAAAAAAATTAAAGTGCTGCAAACTGGATGAAACTTTACAGGAATAGTGACTGACATGTGCAGAGTTGCATTTTGCAGTTGGAATTTTCAAAATGGCTGCCGTCACCAAAGAAACAGCAAAAATGTCAAAAATTTCAAAATGTTCCAAACTTAATGAAACTTTCCAAAAGTAATAATTTACATGTGTAGATGTACTTTTTGACTTTGGAATTTTCAAAATGGCTGCTGCTCGCCTGACAATGGGGGGGGGGGGGGGGGGGACGAGGGTGCCATCCGTTATTGCTAGCAATTACAAATCTAGTTATTATTATTTTTCTTCCACCTGGTTTTGTCCGGCAGTTTTCTCAGAGCCAAAGGGACCAATCTGAATGATGGTGCACTATAACAAGGAACCCTGACTGTCCAGTTGCAGTGCAACTTTGGAACTAAAAAATGGCTGCCATCACCATGGAAACCGAAAAATAATGGAAAATTCCAGTTTTTGGTTTTGATGAATTATTTTGAAATGCATTAACTTAGAATCATTATATTTTGATACAATGTAGGTGCCGGGCATATACTGGTTTTGGATGATTTTGGCAATCATTGGAACTACTATGTTGCCATGGAAACGACACCAAAAATTTCAAAAATATCAAAATGATCCAAATTTTTTGAAACTTAAGCATAACGATGAGCAACTTTGGTAGAAGTGGAATTTGGCGTTGGAATTTCCAAAATGTCTGCCGTTACCATGGAAACAGTGCATAAGTGTCAAAATGCTCTAAAAACTTCAGGGTTTGATGAATAACTTTGGTATGCTTGAACTTAAAATCATCAAATTTTTATGCAATATAGTTGTCCACTATATACAGGTTTTGAATGATTTTGACAATCATTGGAACTACTCTGTTACCATGGATACAGGATCAAATATCTCAAAAAATTCAAAATGCTCCAAAATTGATGAAACTTAATACGATTGTTGACTGGCCAGTCTGGATGAGACTTTTGACTTTGGAATTTCCAAAATGGCCACCGTTACCATGGAAACAGCAGAAATATGATTTTTTTTAAAATCCTCTGAATGTACTGAAAATTTACAGAAAGATGTATTGCCATGCATATATGTGCATTCACTGTTAAACAATTTTGAGGTGGCTGCCGCTTAGTGGCAATGGGGGGAAGGGTGACATCCGCTATTGCTTGCAATGGCAATTCTAGTTATGGCACCCTCAACGGAGTTGGGGTGACATCTTGTTATTGTTCGTTTCTTTTTTTTCTTTTTATTATTATTATTATTATTTTTATTCTTCCACACATTTTGTCCATACTATTTCTCTGGATTGGCCAGACCCATGTTGATGGAACTATACCATAATATGAACCGCCATGTGAGGTAGTGCAAAAGACATTGGAATGGTAAAAAATGGCCGCCGTTACCATGGAAACTGAACAAATGTGAAAAAATCCAGTTTTTGGTTTTTGTGAACTGTTTGGATTTGCTTTAACTCAGAATCGTCATATTTTAATACAATGTAGGTGCCCACTATATACATGTGTTGGATGATTTTGGCACCCATTGGAACTACTATGTTGCCATGGAAACTACACCAAAAATTTCAAAATTCTCAAAATGCTCCAAACTTCAGGAAACTTCACAGTAATGATGAGCAACATTGGAAGATGTGGAATTTGGCGTTGGAATTTCCAAAATCGCTGTTGTTACCATGGAAACAATGCAAAAAGGTCAAAACTTTGAATTTTCACAGAACATTCCAGAACATCAATGTTAAATTTATTCTAGAGACATTAAATGGTATATAATTGTGGAGGAAACAAATTGCAGCGGGGGTCTGACTTTGGAATATTCAAAATGGCCGCCGTTACCATGGAAACAGCAAAAATACCAAAAACTTCAAAATGCTTCAAATTTATTGAAACTTATAACAAATGTTGCTCAGCTAATGTAGACTTGACTTTTGAGTTTGGAATTTCCAAAATGGCCGCCGTTACCATGGCTACCGCTCACCTGGCAATAGGGGAAGGGTGCCATCCGCTATTGCTTGCAATGGCAATTCTAGTTATTTTTATTATTCTTCCACACATTTTGTCCATCGTGTTTCTAAGAATTGAGAGATCCAATATTGTTGGAACTATAACATAATGAGGACCCCAATTGAAGTTGTGCACCTTGCTATGGAATGGTAAAAGATGGCCGCCGTTTCCATGGAAACAGCACAAATGCGAAAAAAATTAAAGTGTTCCAAACTGGAAGAAACTCCACAGGAATGTTAACTGGCATGTGCTGATTTCCAGTTTGACTTTGGAATTTTCAAAATGGCTGCCGTTACCATGGAAACAGCTAAAATATCAAAAATTCTAACTCTTTCGTTATAACATCCAACTGGATGAAACTTTATGAAAATGTTCTCCAGTATGCCAAGATGTCAAGACAATATTTGGATAGTTCAAAATGGCCGCCGTTGTCATGGAAACTGGGGCCAAGTTTTGCATTGACCCTATGGAAAAATGCATAAAATCAGCATTTTTTCAGAGAGTAGTGCACCAAAGTAAATGAAACTGTATTGATATATAACATGACATGTGGCAAAGAGATGTACGCTTTTAGAGTTTTGGAATTATCTTCTGTAACCATGGTTGCAGGACAAATGTTCAAAATTTCCAAAAAAATCAAAATGCTGCAAACTGGATGAAACTTTACAGGAATAGTAACTGACATGTGCGGAGTTGCATTTTGAAGTTGGAATTTCCAAAATGGCTGCCGTAACCATGGAAACAGCAAAATTGTCCAAAATTTCAAAATGCTACAAACTTAATGAAATTTAAAAAAAATGATGACTTGCATGTGTAGATGCACTCTTTGACTTTGAAATTTTCAAAATGGCTGCCGCTCGCCTGGCAATGGGGGGACGAGGGTGCCATCCGTTATTGCTAGCAATTACAAATCTAGTTATTTTTATTATTCTTCCACACATTTTGTCCATCGTGTTTCTAAGAATTGAGTGATCCAATATTGTTGGAACTATAACATAATGAGGACCCCCATTTGAAGTTGTGCACCTTGCTATGGAATGGTAAAAGATGGCCGCCGTTTCCATGGAAACAGCACAAATGCGAAAAAAATCAAAGTGGTCCAAACTGGAAGAAACTCCACAGGAATGTTAACTGGCATCTCCTGATTTCCAGTTTGACTTTGGAATTTTCAAAATGGCTGCCGTTACCATGGAAACAGCTAAAATATCAAAAATTCTAACTCTTTCGTTATAACATCCAACTGGATGAAACTTTATGAAAAATGTTCTCCAGTATGCCAAGATGTCAAGACAATATTTGGATAGTTCAAAATGGCCGCCGTTGTCATGGAAACTGGGGCCAAATTTTGCATTGACCCTATGGAAAAATGCATAAAATCAGCATTTTTTCAGAGAGTAGTGCACCAAAGTAAATGAAACTGTACTGATATATAACATGACATGTGGCAAAGAGATGTACGCTTTTAGAATTTTGGAATTATCTACTGTAACCATGGTTGCAGCACAAATGTTCAAAATTTCCAAAAAAATCAAAATGCTGCAAACTGGATGAAACTTTACAGGAATAGTAACTGACATGTGCGGAGTTGCATTTTGAAGTTGGAATTTCCATAATGGCTGCCGTAACCATGGAAACAGCAAAATTTTCCAAAATTTCAAAATGCTCCAAACATAATGAAATTTTACAATAATGATGACATGCATGTGTAGATGCACTCTTTGACTTTGAAATTTTCAAAATGGCTGCCGCTCGCCTGGCAATGGGGGGACGAGGGTGCCATCCGTTATTGCTAGCAATTACAAATCTAGTTATTATGTCACCCGATCGACAATGTCGGGTGACATATTGCTATTCCTCTGTTTCTTTTTCCGTATTATTATTATTTTTCTTCCACCTAATTTTGTCCGACCGCTTTCTCGGAACCAAAGTATCCAATCTAAATGATAGTTCACTATAACAAGGAACCCCGACTTTCGAGTTGCAGTGCAACTTTGGAACTAAAAAATGGCTGCCGTTACCATGGAAACAGAACAATTGTGAAAAAAAACAGTTTTTGGTTTTAATGAATTATTTGGATATGCTTAAACTCAGAATCATTATATTTTGATACAATGTAGGTGCCCACTATATACTGGTTTTGGAGGATTTTGGCAATCATTGGAACTACTATGTTGCCATGGAAACTACACCAAAAATTTCAAAAATATCAGAATGCTCCAAATTTAACGAAACTTTACAGTAACGATGAGCAACATTGGTAGATGTGGAATTTGGCGTTAGAATTTCAAAAATGTCTGCCGTTACCATGGAAACAATGCAAAACAGGTCAAAATGGTTCAAAAACCTTAAAGTGGCATTTACTTTCTTAAAATGGTAGGTCAAATTGATCGAAACTTTGATGGTATGGTCTCTTCCATGTACCAATGTGGTATATGCCATTAACTTTTGGGAATGGTCTCTGTTGCCATAGGAACAAATCAAAATGTCAAAAATTTCAAAAGTTTCAAAATACTCCAAAATTAATGAAACTTAATAGGATTATTGACTGTCAAGTCTGCATGAGACTTTTGAAGTGGGAATTTCAAAAATGGCTACCGTTGCCATGGAAACTGGAAAAATGTCAAATATTTTCGAAATGCTCCAAACTTAATGGAACTTAATATTATTGTAAACTGGCATGTATAGATGAGACTTTTGACTTTGAAAATTTCAAAATGGCTGCCGTTGCCATTGAAACAGCAAAAATGTCATGTTTTTTATAAAAATGATCTAAATGTACTGAAAATTTACAGAAAAATGTATAGCCATGCAAATATGTGCATTCACTGTTAAAAGTTTTTGAAATGGCTGCCGCTTAGTGGCAATGGGGGGAAGGGTGACATCCGCTATTGCTTGCAATAGCAATTCTAGTTATATTTATTCTTCCACACTTTTTTGTCCATTCTATTTCTCGGAATTGGCTTGAACAATATTGATGGAACTATACCATAATGTAGACCACCACATTCTATAGTGCAGTGGGGTATGGCACCATCAAGATGGCTGCCGTTGCCATGGAAACGAAACAAATGTGAAAAAATCCAGTGTTTTGTTTTGGTGAACTCTTTGGATATGCTTGAACTCAGAATCATTATATTTTGATACAATGTAGGTGCCCACTATATACAGGTGTGGATGATTTTGGCACTCATTGGAACTACTATGTTGCCATGGAAACTACTCTAAAAATTTCAAAAATCTCAAAATGTTCCAAACTTAATGAAACTTCACAGTAACGATGAGCAACATTGGAAGATGTGGAATTTGGCGTTGGAATTTGCAAAATATCTGTTGTTACCATGGAAATAATGCAAAAAGGTAAAAACTTTGAATTTTCACAGAACATTCCAGAACATCAATGTTAAATTTATTCTAGAGACATTAAATGGTATATGATTATGGAGGAAAAAAATTGCAGCGGGGGTTTGACTTTGGAATATTCAAAATGGCCGCCGTTACCATGGGAACAGCAAAATTATGAAAACCTTCAAAATGCTTTAAATTTAATGAAACTTATAACAAATTTAGCCTAGCTAATGTAGACTTAACTTTTGAGTTTCGAATTTTCAAAATGACCTCCGTTGCCATGGAAATAGCAATAATTTTCTAAATGGCTGCCGCTAGCCTGGCAATGGGGAAAGGGTGCCATCCGCTATTGCTTGCAATGGCAAATCTAGTTCTTCTTCTTTTTCTTCCGCCACTTTTAAAAAATGAACTTGTCCGCAGCGTTTCTCCAAAACTGCTTGTCAGATTTACTTAGGGGTTCATAGAATGTTAGACTAATATGTCTAGGTGAGCCATCAATCTTTCGTTTGTGCATTTGGGTCTATTAAGGGGTATTTTGGGGGGCAGAAAGAAGGGAGGGGTTTACTATAGAACCCTATAGGATTTTTTTTTATAAATTTTTCAAATGAATATAACTTGAAAACTGTAAGTGATAAACACACGCAATCTTCAGAAATGATCATAGGACAATAAAACAAATCACATGAAATATAGGGTGAGTCCCTGGGGGGTCATCCCCACCCCGTTCAATTTGAGAATGTACTATTATCTTGTAAACGGTCCAGATCCCCACCCCTAAACCATATATATTCTTGAATGGGTCGATAAAACAAATCAAATGAAATTAAATGGAAGTCCCCGGGGGTCATCCCCACCCTGTTCAATTTTAGAATGTGCTATTATCTTGTAAACGGTCCAGATCCCCACCCCTAAACCATATATATTCTTGTAGGGGACAATAAAACAAATGAAATGAAATAAAAGGAAAGGAAAGTTCCTAGGGGTCACCCCACCCCCTCTTGTTTGAAAACTTGTAAACGGTCAACATCCCCACCCCTAAACTATATATATTCTTGTAAGGGACAATAAAACTAATCAAATGAAATTAAATGGAAGTTCCTGGGGGTCACCCCCACCCCGTTCAATTTGAGAATGTACTATTATCTTGTAAACGGTCCAGATCCCCACCCCTAAACCATATATTTTCTTGTAGGGGACAATAAAACAAATGAAATGAGGTAAAAGGGAAGTCCTGAGGGGGCCATCCCACCCCCTCTTGTTTGAAAACTTGTAAACGGTCAACATCCCCACCCCTGAACCATATATATTCTTGTAGGGGACAATAAAACAAATAAAATGAAATAAAAGGGAAGTCCCTAGGGGGTCACCCCACCCCACGCTTGTATGAAAACTTGTTAATGGTCAACACCCCCACCCCTAAACCATATATATTCTTGTATGGGACAATAAAACAAATCAAATGAAATGTTGGTAAAGTCCCTGGGGGTCACCACCACCCCCTCCTGTTTGAATACTTGTAAATGGTGGAGATCCCCACCAGTAAGCCATATATACATGTATTCTTGTATGGGACAAAAAATCAAATCAAATGAACATGGGACCATATGAATGGCGAGTTATGGGAGCTTTGTTTGGGAGACTTCGTAACAGCATCCTGTTACAATTACTTCTTGTTTTTTAACAATTTTTATAAATTTTGTACAAAATATTTTCTACTGTAACTACTGGGCCAAGTTCATTTTAGATAGAGATAATTGTAAGCAGCAAACATTTCAGTAAAGTAAGATCTACAAACACATCACCATCACCATCACCAAAACCCAATTTTGTCATGAATCCATCTGTGTCCTTTGTTTGATATGCACATAAACCATTGTAGACCAAGGTGAGCAACACTAGTTAAGAGCTAATAAAATTTACAAATTGGCAAAATGCTAGTAAATTCAATCTGAGGAAATATTTAGTTATGATCAACCTTAAATAGGATGTGCAAATATTACAATGTTGCATACACATCATATATTAAGAAATAAGAAGGTATGGTATGATTGCCAATAAGACAACTCACCACCAAGCAATCAAATAACATAGAAGTTGAGAACTAAAGATCGGCAATGAGGCACCAGCTCAAAGTCGGCTCTAAAAGGGTAAAAAAATGACAAATGATAAAGTTAAAACTATTTAAACAAGAAAACTATAACCGCCTGATTTTAAGTATGTACCTAACTATGAAAAGAAAAAAACATATGATAAACAGCAACAAACGACAACCACTGCTTGAATGGCAGGTTCATACATTAATGTTACATGTGTATTATCGATCTGACATGAGGGAAAATAATTTGAAAACATCAGACTAAGGGAACAACCATTTAACTTCAAGGGGGTTAAAGTTTTTTATTTGAGTCAGAATTTATCATCGCACACACTGTTTTAAAAAATTTTCAATGCTATCAATCAAATTATTTTTGTTCAAAAATTTTATACAATACATGGTAAAGTCCAGATTCAGAATATTTTTTTTTCATCTGCTTCTGACAGAACACAATAATTTTTTTTATCAATTTGGGAATCAGAATATATTTTTAACCATATAACTAACCCCACCCTTGAAGTTAAATGGTTGATCCCTAAGTGTGTGTTGTCTGACCTTTATGGTCCTTTTTACCCTCTGTCTACTTTACTGGACAAATGTTTGATGTTAATTTGTTCTTTATCACAATATTATTGCACACAGAATGAGAAAAGTTTGTTCCAATTGCATAATTTATGGGTAATATACAGAGATAACAACATACAAAACTAGAGATTGAGCATTATATATAAATACCTGTTGTCAATTGTTATCAAAGGTACCAGGCGTATACTAAATATGTGTGATATAATATACATGATAATTCAGGGCTCACACTTCCATGCGATTAGGGCTAAGAAGTTGCTTTCCCGACCGTCACTTCGCTTTCTTGGACCCACAAAAGCGAAAACAAGTCGCCCTGTTGTTTACGATACTCACTTTCAGTCGCATTCGTCATCGAACATTTACAATTTTTACCAAGTTGATGTAATTGTTGTCTATTTTTTTTAGCTATTGTTGAATATATTAAGAAAAGGAATATAGCTCTCTCAAGAATGACTTTTTGACTGGATTGAAAACAACAAAATGGCTGAACCAACAGAGCTGAGGCCAATAAAACGGTTGATACCTCCTGATTTACAAAAACAAATAGAAGAGATACAGACAAAGGTTCCAGGAACAACAGGTATACAGAATATAAGTAACATTTTAAAAACCTTAAACATGTTAAAGAATTGTACAATGTAATGGGATATCTCATATATGATATTGGATTACTTTTTACATTGTTTTATGAATAAGAATACCTATATATATATATATATATATATATAGCCAAAAGGAATATATTTTTTTACCAAAATGAATAATTAGTCCCCTACCAACGAATTCAAAGGGGTCTTTAGTTTTGCAGTTCGACTATCTGTCATGCTAGCTAGATGATATGGATTTGATAATTGGTATATTGTTTATCAAAACAAGTAACATATCAAAGGAGTAAGTTCGGTAAGGGCCATATTTGGCCCCGATTATAAAATTGAATTGTACAAGATAAAATATGTTTGAAATTGTCTTAAAGACCTGTTAGAAAGTAAAATTTAACTATTTGCGTCAAAGTTTTTTTTTTAAAGCGTTGATTTCTACATCCAAAATAGGTCAAAATAAGAGATTTTGACGAAATTTGACAAAAGTGGCCAGATTTCAACCAAATTTAGGACCAGGAAACATAGAGCGCAGGCGTCGACAAACTAAATATTCAAGTTAAACATGTGAAATGTCATTACAAACATTGTGTTCAAAAATCTTTTTTGTCGACGTATGCGCTCTATGTTTCCTGTCCAATAATCAATGCAAAATTTACCAATTTTCATTGATTTTTCGTGGGAAATCAAAATGAGTACTGTCTGTGACGTCATCAGTAGAACGCAGGAACGTAATTTTTCAACAAATAAGCGTATTTCCTATCTAGTCAATGTATTAGCTATGATTCCTTGTGATATTGGTCAATTAATCCTAATTTGAAATTTGAGGTAAAATAGAAGGCCATTTTAGGATCTTATCAAACCTGCTCCTTTGAATTTTATTCCCGTCTGATGATTTTGTGCAGAGTTATGGTCCTTGAAATATTCTCAGAATGCTTGTTTTCATATTTCAATATTTTTGCACGGTATTGGGCAATACCAAGAAATCTTCAATTGCATAGTATTGCGCAAAAGCAAGAAATCTTCAATTGCACTTCATGCTATTTCTTATTTTTCAAAATGTCATAGTTATTGCATGCTCTACCAAAAAACGAAAATGAAGAAAACTTTTATTATAGAGATTAACAGTCACTTATCAAAAGCAAATTTTTATCAAAATATTTTTAATAAATAAACAGCAACATTTCCCAGAAATTCTAGTGAAAATGTTTAAAACGAGTGAACACAAAAATTTTTGTTTGTGACGCGACAGTTATCAATTTAAACTGAATGAAATACTTAAAATAGTGATAATTTGAAATTTTTTGGTATCATCATTGTACTACAATTTTTATTAATACTAATTTAATATCCAATCAGAACAACTCATACGGTGTCCAACATTATTGACAAACATCTCTGAAACCCCCCCCAGCTTTTTAGAGGTTCTACGTTAAAATATTCAATGTAAAATAAAAAGTCAGTACATGTTTGTATGAGGCTGAAGAATAGCAATTCTTTAAATTATAAACAGAAAAAAACACACTTTTTTTTATTGAAATGGATATACTGGTTTTGGGAAATCTCTATTTAAGCTTACCACTTTGTCTTTGATCATGTTGATTCGACAATCAGGTTTCTGTTTTGGAACAAGTTTAGGGGAAAGGGTAAAAATGAGGTTTACAGCAAAACGTGAATCAGGATGACAAAATATAAAATATATTTGCCCAGCCAAAATATGGTCAACTTTGAAAATGTGTTAAGTTTAGTCCCTGTTTTTGACTTGGTTTTACAGTATTAAATAAGTTAAAACATGCATTGCATACAAAAATCATCACCTTTTGATGTAGTATTCTGTAAAATGGTCAAAAATTGTTTAACAGAACAACTTTCTCTTGAAAGGAACAGTTTTATACATTATATATTTCAATTTGTTTCTTAATAAGTAATCAAATTCTCTTGTTGTTAATTTCATTTCAAAAACGGAATACATTAACCTAAAGAGGTGACAGGATAAACTGTATTTTGTTAACTACCGGTAGTCAAATTTAATAGTCTTGTTAATTTTCTTCTAGGCCCACCAGGAGATTTAGATGAGGAGAAGAAAAGATGGCTGATAGTGGGGATCTGCCTACACTCGATTATATCTCCTCTGCTGAGAACATATGTAGATCCTATCATTAGTAATTTATATAATTCACTGGTTTCCAGCGATTCCATTGATACACAGGGATACCATAGGTATCTTAAGAAATACCCAGCAACAAATAGATATTTTCTCAATTATGAATCTATTAACAACAACAGGACAATGAACAAGAATTACAGGAGCTATGATTACAGAGTAACGAGCCATGTGGATTTGTCAAAGTTGTTCTTACAGCCTAATATGGCTCATTACTCTGGCATTGATGGGTCATGTGACTCATCTGCTCTACTTGGAATGGTCATTAACATCAGTTCATTTCCGAGAGCTGTACAGACTGATACTGAAAAGGTATTATGACTTATTAAATTTCAAAACAAACGATATATCAGTTTAAAGCGATAAATACATGTTTTATTGCAATATATATGTGTTTTAATTTTTTTTAGGGGGCATGTAATTGCATTTTCATCAATATTTCAATTTGTTTTCTCCTAAGAATAGTACACTATACATTATAACTCAGACATTTTATGAGCTTCATTTTTCATTATTGTGTTTTGCTAATCTATCTGCTTATTATATATTTTACTTAAACTGGGGTTATTTTCAGATGTCACCCTTATTCTAGAATTTAAGGTTGAAAATTTACATCATTTATATGCATGTTTGTGTTAAATGGTTGAATTGTTTTGCAATTTCATGATTTAACTGAATATATTCATGTTTGATAGTGTTCATTAAAGAAATTGAAAAGTACTTATGATGATTAAGTCCTAATAGATTGTACTTTTTCCATCAAATATTTAAGAAACAATTGCTTGTCATGTTGACCAATAATAATGGCTTTTCTCAAATTATATGTATTTTTTTATAGATACGATCTGACATACGTAATCCCTGGGCTCATTGTGACTTCACAAAATGGACGACAACACAATATACAGATGCATTTCAGTCTATGGGACAATTAGTTAAGGACCTTGGACTAAGTAGCAGAGAAGAGAACATAGTTTTGGGAGAACTGAAAACATGGGCAACAAATGGTACAGACCTTCTAAAATTCAAACTGACCATTATTCCGTGCGTTCATCGTGTATCGTGCGTGTTGCGTGCGTGCATCGTGCGTGTATCGTGCGTGTACCAATCGTGCGTTCATCATTCATCGTTCCGTGTATTTTCCGTGTAACGTGCGTGCATCGTGTATTCTTAATCGTGTATCGTGCGTGTATCGTGCGCTCATCAATCATTCATTCTCAACCGTGTATCGTGCGTGTATCGTGCGTTCATCAATCATTCATTCTTATAACCGTGTATCGTGCGTTCGTCAATCGTGTATAATTGTGTAGATCAGATAACGTGCATTTGTGAAACGTTCATCTCTAATTGTGTAACGTTCATACATTGCGGTTTTTATATGATAGTCGGTTATAGAGCTCACCAAAGCTTATATTTTTTCTCACGGTTAAAGTATATGTATATAAATAATTTAAATAAAATGTACAGTCATACTTACTTTCTTGTAGACACTTAATTAACTTCATCGTACATAACGTTCATACAGATTCATGACTTTTTGTGTAAATATTTGATCATCTATAAATATTTTGTGGTTATTCGGTGAATCTTGGCTGGAACTGACACATTTTTATATAACGATACATACGTACAAACAATAACATGATATTGACATTTCTACGACAGAAGAGCTAAAATTGGAATTTCTATTCAACTGAGCGAAAATGGACTTAAAAATATACTGTTGGCCAACTGTTATTTGTTAAAAATATTCTGTCAATTAAAAACAAATGTGTTTTTGCAAAATTTAAATGTGGGGTACCTCCACTAAAAAAATAGAAACCGGAAAGTATGAAACAAAAGTAGTCCACGAGATGACATGTGTTTTAGCTCTACTATTGAAGATGAACTTCATGTCATTCTTAAATGCCCATTATATGTAGTTTTAAGACAAATATTATACATTTTAATGAACAATTTAAACCGCGGCTATAATTATCAGATAGCGAAAATTTTATATTTTTATTTAATAACGGCAATGTTGCTGCTATAGTCGCCAAAAACTCCAACAATATTTTAATGAAAAGAAACTATACAAATCCTTGGTTGTAAATCCTAGGTAGATTATAAGTCTTCGCTTGTTTGGCAAATTCCTATGCTACTAAGATATTTTCAAATATTTAAATTTGGATAAATACCATTAACAGACTCTATTTTAAAAGAGTAAAATCCATTTTATTCCTTTTTATAATCTTTTTCAATGTTTACCATAAATTGAATGAAGATTTCATAAAGAAATACACATTTTTTACAACATTCCATGTTTTTTATTCTTATAATTGATAAAACTTACATTAAATGTTCGGGAAATTTCCCAAAATATATGAAAGTTTTAAAATATTTGTGGTAAAAATGTATATATGACAACTATTTATTCGGGAAATGTCCCGAAATCATTTTCAACATTAAATTTTATGACATATATATTGGCAAAGTGTTTGAACAAACAGATCTGAAACACATTTCGGGAAATATCCCGACAAAAATAAACTAATTACAAAATGTATAACACAGATGTCTTTAAATATTTTCGGGATTTATCCCGAAAAATCAAATGTATATGCTAGGTCTCATGACTAATAATTTCTTTCAACATTTCGGGAAAAATCCCGAAATCATTTTCAACGTTAAATTTTATGACATATATGTTGGCAAAGCGTTTGAACAAATAGATCTGAAACACATTTCGGGAAATATCCTGACAAAAATAAACTAATTACAAAATGCATAACACAGATGTCTTCAAATATTTTCGGGATTTATCCCGAAAAATCAAATGTATGTGCTAGGTCTCATGACTAATAATTTCTTTTCACATTTCAGGAAAAATCCCGAAATATAAATCTAATGTCAGGCACACACTTGGTGCATAGATTTTTTTTACCCATTTCGAGAAAAAATCCCGAAAATAAAATCTACAAGCAAAAATTACGCATTTTGATTTATTAAACATATTGAGAAAAATCCTGAAAAAAAAAAATCTTTGAGATTTTACAACACAGAATTTTAATACATAAGAAATTTTTTTATGTAAACTTGTTTCTAACATTTATTGAAATATTCATAAAACATATGTCTCACTTAAAAATTTTTTTTTGGATATTATGTATAACCATACTTTTCATTACAGTTCAGAAAAAGCATTTTCTAAGAAATATAAAGGTTGCTCTCTATTGCATCACATTTGCAACATGCTAAATTTGACAAAGTGCATATAACAGGTTAAACATACAAAATAAAATTCCATTAGTCTGATTAGAATAACTTGTTTTAAAAATTATTTCTGAATTAAAAAGACTAAGATTGCAATTACTATGCTCAAGTTAACTAATAAGCTCACATATAGAACAACAATCATGACAATGTTCACTAAATAGTGGTTGCATTTAAGGAGCTAAAAGGCACCAACAAGATTTACAGGATGTATACCTATACAAATAAAATGATATTGCAATATTACATTTATACCATGTATACCAAAAGAACAGTTTGAAAGATATCAGGAAGTCTGCAGTCCTTTAAACTATGTTTGTCATTCTTTTTCTTTCATTTATCTTCAAATCTGTGTCTTTTAAGACTCGCACCAATTTGTCCTCAAAGATTTCTTTGTATCCTACAAAGAAAAGTCAATTCAAGTTCAATATTCTAAAGTCCTTCAGGCATATTAATATTCATGATTCCCCCCCCCCTCCCCCCCTGACATATTTTGTTCCGTCTTATAATCATGATAATAGATGAGTTTGTTATCACAGGTCCTTTCATAGCTTACTGTATGTCATTTGTTTTCTTCAATAATTGAAGCCTTAATACTCTGATGATGTTTAAATTTTGTTCTTATAATTATTATGGCAGTTGTTTCCTTAGCAATCATACTGCATCTTTTTTTTCTAATCTGGTGTTTTCATTTTTTGATATATATATGTGTGTGTGTTACTTTACCAATTCTTACCTACAAACAAATGGGGCATTAATCGGCTCTGACAACCAAAAAATTAAAAAATTGATGTTTAACAAAAAATTAAATGGGGAATGTATCAATGGATCACAGATGATGCCCACGCTTGCATATCATATAAAGTTATAAAAGGACATAACTGAAGAACAGTAAAAGTGACTCTACCGAAAACACTTGATCTGATTTAGTGGTAATAGGTATTGGGTATAAGTTTCATAAAATTTAGTTTATGCAAACTTAATTTAGAGAAAGGAAACACAAATCAAGCAATTTTTCTATTTTCAAAGGGACATAACTCTAAAAAATTTAGTGACAACCTCAAAAGTCAAACTTGATCTGTATTTTGTGGTAATAAATATTGTGTACAATTATTCATACATGTCATAGCATTTGGTTGAGGTAAGCTAATTAAAGTAAGTGAATGGAAATTAAAATTTCAGCAATCATTCAATTTGTGAAGGGGCATAATTCTAGAACGGTTAAAGTGACCCCTTAAAATTCAAACTTGATCTGTATTTTGTGGTAACAAGCATTGTGTATAAATTTAATTGCATTTAGTTGAGGCAAATCAAAGTTAGAGAACGGAAACTATAAATATAAGCATATTTTTCATTTGTAAAGGGGCATAACTACAGAACAGTTAAGTGACACCACCCCCTTAATACATACTTGATCTGTATTTTGTGGTAATAAGCATTGCTGTGTATTGATTTCATAGCATTTGGTTCAGAGGCAAACTTATAAAAGTAAGAAAATGGAAACAAAATTCAGCACTTTTGTTTGTTTGTAAAGGGGCATTACTCTAGAACAGTTAAAGTACATGGTGCCACCAAATCATTCCATTATTGCACAAATGTAGTTATTTGTGAACATGGATGCTAATAAACAATTGGTCAGCTAATGAGTGATTGCAATACGTATATAATATATATATATATATATATAAATGCAACATTCAAATGTCATATATCAAAAAGATGTGATATAATTCATTATTGCCAATGAGACATTTACTCTCCACAAGAGCCCCAATGACACATAAATTAACAACTAAGCCTGCTTAACTTATGATTGTAAATTTGTCGGTTTTTTTTTTAATAATATCACATAAACTTGATTCATGAAAATGAAGGCATGGTCATTTTAACCAGTCAAGCAAATACAGCTTACAATCATTTCATATACCAATATAGTGGCCTTATTGCTACATAAGTGTCTAAGAGACAGAGGATTTTATTTGTGAAATAGCACATTTTGTTAAAAATAACATATTTTTGCACAATTACAAACTTTCAAACTTACCGTTCACATCTTCCCATTGTAATTTAGACTAAAAAAGACCTTGAACTTCACAGAGAACTCAAAATCAAAGACCTTTCTCTTCCTATTTGTCTAGGCTAACTGCATGTCCTACAGATATGTCAATCTGAAATAAGAACAGAATGGCATAAACCTTCGATCATGCTGAAAATGTTCAATGTGGATTCATTATTATTCATGGGATACCAATTTTCGTGGTTTTCATTGAAACAGCTGAATCACGAATTTAAATGTTAAACGAATTATAAATTTGCCATCGGGTTGTATACAGACTATGAAAAAACCAAACAAAACAAATACAAAATTTCTTTAATCCACGAAAATTGATACATGTGACCACAAAATTTAAATGAATCCACAGCATTATCCTTAGCATTTTTTTTTACACATGAACTACTTGAAGGCACATTTATTTAATTTAAAATTGTGATATGCACTTATGGATAGATAGATATTAAATTAATTTCTATGAAATTCTGTCTATGAAATCAGGACAGAGTTAGGATTTTCACCTAAATAGGTGGATATTGGATCAATTTCTATGAATTTATGTCTAGAAAAAAAACAAAGTTGAAAATAGATAAAATATATCATTCATTACGAATAATCAATCGAATTCTTAAGCAGAAAACTTCAAACAATATTCAGGAAATACTGGAATCTTATCAAAATAGATTCTACAATAGGTGACAAATTCAATAAAAACCTATCAATCAGGATTCAAAAGAAATAGAAACATTTGGTGAATTAGTTAAACATGTTAAACAGCTATACAATTATTTATGTGAACTAAAGAGTTCCTTCTAACATTTAACTGTGCAGAACTAATTAATGACATTAATGTAAACAACACATGTAAACTGTAATTCTGATGAAGACACTTCTTTACTATGAAAAACTTAAATTAGCAGGGGCCCAATCGCCAATGGCCCCTATAATTGGTGTAAGCTACTTAAATTTCTGCTTTTCTATATTCGACCATTGGAAGAAAAATGAAATATAATACTTCCATAAAAAAAAAATCAAAAATCAAAAAACCGAAGAAAAAAATATTTGGTATTAATATATTCTTTCAAGGGCAATAACAGCTTTGAAGGATCAATTGGCAATTTAAATAATACAAGCTAGTCCTATTCCCAGATCTTACTTTGCTGAACATATTTATCACTTAAAAAAAAATTAAAATTCCTTCTTTCTATTATTATCTGCAAAAAAACATAACTTTTGGTAAAATAATTTCTTAAGGACAAAAAATCCTATAAAGGATCAATTAACTATTTTGGTCATGATGTAAGCTTATTCGCAGATCTTTAACTTAGCTGAACATAAATAAATGTCTCTACATCTATCATACTTCCTGCATGAAACTTGAAATTCTGCTAAAATTTTGTCTATCAAGGGCAATAACTCATATAAGGATCCACACTAATATTTTGCTGTTTTAAATTTATCTTTATGATATCTATAATTGTTTTCAATATGACAATCATTGTTAACAAGAACATATATATAACATGTATAAATTGTGGGAACTTGCTATTGCAGGAGCAATAACTTCAAATAGCCAAGGGTTTTCAAGATTGATCTTAATTTTAAAGGCAGGTTAATCTTGAAATGCTACGTTAAATATTTAAGTTATTGTTTTTTTACCAAACTATGCAGTGTTTCTTAATTGACAAGATAACAAGAGGCTCTCAACATGCTCAAGAGCCTGAATCGCTCATCTGTATTTCAGAGAAGATTTTAAAATGTTATATATAATTAGCAAACTTGATCAACAAATTGTGTAAAATTGACTTTAAAGGGCAATAACTCCTTAAGGGGCCAATTAACAAAACTGCATTTGACCAGTATGTTCTATTTTTAGCCATGGCGTCCATGTTTGTCAATGGATCAAAACTTCGGATACAATTTATAAACTAGATACCCTTAGGAACATTTAGTTAAAGTTTGAAGGTACATGTATTTGGCCCAGTAGTTTCAGAGGAGAAGATTTTTTAAATAGTTTACGACGACAGACGACATAGGACGCCAAGTGATGGCGTAAGCTAACATCGGGCCCTTCGGGCCTCACTGAGCTAAAAATTACAAAATATATACTAGATACCCTATTAGGATCATTTAGCCAAAGTTTGGTTAAAATTAATTAATTACAGTAGTTTCAGAAGAGAAGATCTATGAAAAAGTGTACACCAGACATTAATGGATGATTCAACAATTAATGCCAAGGGATGGCAAAAGCTCACATGGCCTCTTAGGTCAGGTAAGCTAAATAGAAAATAAAACTTTTGACAAACAAACAAAAAATCATAAGTCAGTGGCATTATTTAAACAAGTAACATTTAAAACTGCCTATATAAGTTATGTTGAAAACCAGGCTATTTTCAATACTACTTATATATTAGGTAACTTTTTTCTAAATATTATTTTTATAGGTGTCCAAAAATGCAGATTTTACTAGCTTTAACAAATTTTCACAGTCATCTGGTTATTTTCCCCATGAAATATAAATTTCTTCTGAAACACTAATTAACTTGCTGATGCACTTAATTACCACTTATCTTTCATATGGATACTTCTGGGTAAATTTAGATTGGTCTCTTCAGGGACTATTAAATTATCATTTTCCTCCAAAATCTTGAAGGTAGACTGGTATAAATAGAAAGTTAACATACTTGTGAATTAATTAAGATTTCAAGTTATTTATAAAGTTCTGATAACCCAAATCAACTACATGTGTTTCTTAAATAAGTGTTATTACTAAAAAAAAAAATGTATAAAATACTTTACTTATTCAAGTAATGTTTTTGTCATTATTTATAAACCTTTATCTCCATACTCCTCTCCAATCTAATAAATTCTTTATTTTATCATATAAAATTATATAAAAACTCATTCAAACTACATTTAATCTATGCTTCTATTCAAATTTAAAATAACTCTATTAACATGATTTTAATCTTTATTGATATTTGTAAACAAAATAATTTTATTCAGTCAATCACGGATGTATGCAGTATAACTGAGACTAGCATATAATTAATGCACTTGTTAATCCGTTTCATGATTAACAGTTCATACATAATCTTATTATTTTCAAAAACAAAAATTACTTATATATAAAAGTAACGTGAAAAAACTACTTGTTTAAGTAACGCTCCTGACTGTTTATAATTTTTCAATTTCAGGTTCTAAGTTTTGTATTTTATGTATGAATCATAGATATATGTCTTTCTCAGTTTTTCTCTTGATTGTCAAAGTTTTTAATTTTGTAAATTATTTGGCCTTTCATTTTTTTTTTTGAAGATCGAGTTACTTATGAGTCTTTTGCAGACAAACTCATGTCTGACCTAATCACAATTATCAGAGTATTTGTCATTTATGTGTTTATATGGCTTGATTTATTAAGGTCTAGATAGGGGTTCTGTATACATGTATCTTTATTCTTTAAGACATGTATATATTAAATCATTTTTCTTTAATCTCTATTTTTATATTTCATTTCAGCACCCTGTTAAATTTTCTAATATTTATTTAGTTTTAGTTTTCTTTCTTTTCCCTATTATTTTTTTTTACCTTAATTCTGTACATTTTGCCTGTTATTCTCCAATTTGTAAACCCCATCTAAACTCTCATCCATGTCAAATATACTTTCAAGTGGTACATACTTGTACAAAATTCTTGAATTTTAAATTGTAGGGAATTATAAAATTTTATCAAAAAGGGAATGCCCAGGCCCATTTGCCCCATCCTCCTTAATCCTCCTCAAAATAAAACTTTAAGGAGACCATACACAAAACAACAAAAAATATACAATTATCATAATTATAATTCGCATTATTATAGTATGAAATTATTACTTACAATAAAATTTTCAAAATTCTATTCCTGTATGTCATCATGGTCATTGTGAAATACAATACTAACATCCTTCTAATTATTTCACTATTATTTACACTAATAGACCTATTCCCATTATACTTAATTAAGTCCATTGAATCAATGACATATTGAATGCGGTGAGAGTATATACATGATATATATGTATAACATTTACTGGTGTTTTTATATTTAAGTACAATACACACAACATGTACAAGTAAATGTGGACTGTTTTTATCCAAAGATCTAGGAAGACATAAAATGAATTTCTCTTTTATTTCATTGGTTACTATATGGATTCATATTGATGTCATGACCTCGTTACTTGGACATCATAAAATGTGTAGAGCAAAATAAAATGTAGTTTGAAATTCATCAAGAATACACATCTTATAACTATCTTCAATTCATTACAATTATATTGTTTTTGTGGTGATTTTGTGAAGAACCATGCAGTGAAAGAAAACAGTTCAAAGAAGAAAATGGCAAGTTATTTTAAAAATTACACTTTGAAGTTTAGATACAGTAATATAATATAAAAAGATAATGTCAACAATTCTCTATCAAATATTTCTTTAAAAGTTCAACAACAGTGGGTTTGAAGTTTAACAGTACATTGTAACACATCATTCCCTAATTAATGCATATTATGACTATATACAAATGTATTTAATGTCTTGAAATAACTGGCTCAGGATAGTTTGAAGTGAATATTTTGACATATATATCATATACATGTACAAATCTAAATTAAAAACTACGTTCAAACCTATGATTGCGTTGGATTAAAACAGCAATTTATACGTGTGCATGAAACAAATTTCGTTGAAGAAGGGTCTAAATACAGCACAAACAACGTTTTCCAAAAGACCAAAAAAGTGAAAAAGTATATTTTAACAAAACGCATTTGACTAATAGGTGGTATATATATATCGGATACATTCCATGTTCATGCCTTATATATCATGTACTGTATGACAACGTTAAATAAAAACTCAGGAGGAAAGGTAACAGGGAGACCCGGCCACTGAAAGCTTTATTTTTGTGAAGCCCAGGTGGTCAAGTGATGTAGCCTGTCCGATAAAGTGCAGGCGATTTGGTGTTACAATATCTCAGTAGCATGAGTTTGAATTTCTCTGAGAGCTAAAAAAAAAAACAATTTGCAAAAGCAAATTAACAGATCTAACATTGTTGGGTTGATGTTTAGAAAAGTTTATATATATATACATGTGCTTGATTTATATATATATATACATGTGCATGATTTAAATTATATTGTGTATGTTTTTTTAATACATCGTGTTCTTTACTAAAAAAAAAATTGTATCGTACAATTTGTACGTAACTATATTGCTGATCAATGAAGTCTGTTTAGTTTCTCTCTATCTTTATGATCTTATTTAGCTCTTGCTTCAAGTTCACACAAAAGAGTATTTTTCTGATCATTTTTGCATTTCAAAGTTTCTCTCTATCTATTATTATAGTTTTCAAGATAATAAGCAAAATTGGACGGAAAAAAATGACCTTTATTGCCCCTACTCCTTTGAATCTATTTCATATATATTCCATGTACATGTATTTGGACCAGTAGTTTCAGGTTACAAAAATTTACGAAAAAATCTTTAAATAAAATATAACTCCTTCAGGGGTCAATTGACCATTTTGGTCATGTTGCCCTACTTGTAGATCTTACTTTGCTGAACCTTATTGATGTTTATAATTTATCTCTATCCATATACATAATAATATTCAAGGTAATCAATGTTATTTTAGTAAATCAGCTGAATATGTGCTTATACCAGCTGCACATGGTCAATCAATTAAAAGCAATAAATTTCTTCAGTTTCTTAAGTGACCACAAATAATTGCTCCCAATCAAGCATTAAATTTCTCTGACCCTAAAATGTTGTGGAACAGTATCATTATATTAATCACAGCTTTATTCTGTTAAGCTCCTGTACATTTAGCATGTCAGTTAATACATCAGATTGAATTATGCTGGCTGAAATGGAAGTTATCAGAATAAACATAATGTTGGAAGAAAATATTTTAGAATATTTAGGAACTTTTCTACAAAATCTCCACAGATCGATACATGACAAAAACAATAAGAAAATCCCTTGAAAACACATAGAGAAAATATAATAAAAATGTGTCAAAAACTAGTGCAAAGAATAAATAAGGTAGCTTTGTTACTCTAATAATAGTTGTTTCCAGATTATTAGGGTTGGTGATATGATCATGATGATGATTGATATATTTCACTCCATTCATCTAATTTTCATAATATTAATTTTTATGTTTGTATATATATTCAATAACAGATTTTGATACATGTTTGTCAAAAATTAACCCCTAGGGTCGAAATACATATAGGGGCCAGTTAGTCCTAACTAGACTGTATTAGTATACTCATATATATATTGGTCTGACCGTACACATATGGTCCCACCACACGAATATAGGTGTAGATCAAATACTCATATGGTCTGGAACATATACAAGAGGGTTTGGATGGGGTTAAATGATTAAAGAATAATGCCCTTAAAAAATTAAGATTAGAGAATAACATGAATAAAGGGCAAAAAAAAATGAAGATTAGATAAAAAAGGGGTTAATTTTTGGAAGATTAGAGAAAAAAGGGGTGAAAATTAAATGTTTACAGAATAACAGACCCCCCCCCCCCCCCCCCATCCAAAAACTCATACAATATGAAGTTTTTGATATAGACTGAGGTTTTAGTAATAATAACATTATGCAACTACATGCAGACTATAATATGAAAAAATCAGGATGAAATTTGAAAAAGGCCAGGACAGGAGTTTGAAGAATTAACAAAAATGAGGGGATGAGACACTTTGCCAAAAAAAAGGCAGGATGACTATTAAGATCTATTTATATGTATGTAAAAAAGGGCAGGATAAACTAATGAACTAGACAGTTCACTAGTACACTCTTCTGGTAGGGTTGCTGTCTTTTTTGCACATTCCCCATTTCCATTCTCAATTTTAATACAAAAAAGGCAGAGTGAAAAATACATAACAACTAATAGAATGCAGGACAAAATTTTTCATCCTAACTCACTTCCCCCCCCCTTAAAAACCAAATGGTAGGTCCGTTATCTACATGTATACCTTTCACCTTGCAACCTGTGTTTTTATTTTACTTTCAACATGTTTTAACTTTTTAATTTGACGTTCAGCAGTGGCGAATCTAGAAAGAGGGGGCCCACTGTCTGCCTAAGGGGGGGAACGATTCCGTCACGCTTCAGTGATTCCCTATAGAACCAACCAAATATTTTCTGAAAAAGGGGGGGGCCTGGGCACCCTGCCCCCCCCCTAAATCCGCCTCTGTTCAGTCTTACAAGACTCAGGTGCCTCGTGCAATGTATTCTGCTAATTTAAATTTATGTGCATCGTGATTTTCAAGTGCTTATTTTGCGTGCTCAGTATTTTTCAAATAAAATTCAAACACTTAAATTGGCAGGGATCGTCAAGAAATACTTTTTTAAAAGCTGTAAACCAATTATTTATAAATGTGTATACTAAATCGGGAATATCAAGTACACAATGTAAAACATAAAGTTAATATATACAAGAAGCAGGGGCAGATCCAGCCATTTTGAAAGGGGGGGGGGGGTCCCAACCCAGGACATAGGGGGGAGGATGTTCCAACTATATGTCCCCATTCAAATGCATTGATCGTCAAAAAAAAATAGGGGTTCCAACCCCTGGAATAGGATCCGTCAATGAGAAGACTGTGACTCAGTCAGAAAAAGGTTCACAACAATTTAAAGTATTTATTTTTTGTGCAACGTTCATGAAATAATGTCTTATTTCACGTTTTTTACGTGCTAGCACCCCCCTTACCAGGGGGTCTCATTGGGGGGTTCCGATCCCGGATCCCGCTTACTGTTTTGTCCGATTCCCGTATCCCGCTTACACTATGTACGTAAGCAATTCTATTTTTTTTGTCATTTCCCGGGTCCCGCTAGACCGCATTTCCCGTTTTCTCGACACAATAATTTGACTTTCATGTGTCACGCTTACAAAAAATCGATAATCCCGCATCACGCTTAGACCCCAATGAGACCCACTTACCACCCACTGCACACTTAGTGACCTACCCTTATCCTAGTCCAAATAATTATGACGTCTTGAAAGGCTAAATATTTTTTTTTCTTTAACGCCTTAAAGAAAAAAATTATGATAGCCTTTCAGTAAGGCGTCAAAGAAAAAAAGTATAATAGCCTTTCACCACGTCATAATTATTTGGACTACCCTTATCTTATCCCATCCCATCCCATCCCCCCTCCCCCCAAAAAAAAGGACAAAACGAAACACCCAGTCCTTCTTTAAACGTAAATAATGCTCTCACACTTGTTTTAACTAAATGTTTACCATATAGGACCATATATACTGAAATCACTTCAACAACAGGCTGCTGTCGTACCGACAAGCAAAGCTCTGCATCTTCAAGTTCAAGGTCTTACCTGAACTGGTTCCCAGATTGCATAGCTACATTGGATAACAGACGTTCTTCTGTCTGGACTGTTGTAGAAGTTGAACTTTACCAGTTTGAAGGTGAGGATGTTTGTTCTATCCACAGACCTGTTACCCGTCACCTATTCTGTAAATTCCACCTTTTTCAGACGAACCACTTCGGTTTTGGGAATCCTCAGGTTACCTGACAGTGACAGGTATGGGGAAAATCTGGATTCATCATTCAGAATATTTTTTTGTCATTTGTTTGACCACAATAATGTCAACTGGTCAATGCTTATTAGATAGAGCAATTATTTATCTTACACAGTTTTAAAAAAAACAATTTAAAATTCAGAAATAAAGTTATTCATTTATAAATCAATCTACCAAATACATGAAATATATAGACCCATTCAAGTGCACCTTTGGCTTTGGGTCCAGGGTGTTCTTGACTTTTGATGTATTCAAATTAAAGTTGTGTAGGACTCTTTGTAAACAACAAATGATTATGCTGGCATGAACATATCATACTTGTATTAGTGACTTAATCACAATGAAAATCTGCAATAGATCAAACTAAGTAAAAGTCTCTATTTTTTTTTTACATAAATCTAAGCTTTACTTTCAACAAATCCAAACCAAGCCTCTTCAAGATAAAATATAGTGTGAACCAATAAATGATCAAATATTTAATTATCTTATCTGCCTACAAACAGTTGAATATGATACTTAAGATGATTTTAGGAAGATAAATACCACTTATGGACCTCATTGTCTCCTTAATGAGGTCTCTTTTGGTCAATTTATACCTCTAATTTCCTTAAAATTTTAACTTTTCAGGTCAATAAGTAAAAATAATGAGGTAACTTTCACTCAATCATTTATGATAGAAATGTTATCAGAAATGAGTAACTGAAGTATTTAAGCAGAATGAACAATCCATATATAAGTTAACTGTCTCCAAGGAGGTTTCAATAAGTCCTTACGTCAAAATTAAATTTACGCAGCATTCCAGAGAGGGACATAAAAGGCTTCTCTTTTAAAGAATAATTTGTCGTTACAGCATTAAAAATAATTTCATTAACTTATAAACATATATTTATTTAAGTATTTCCTAGGAAAATGTTCTATCATAGCAGAATATAAGAAATAAGGAGAAAAAGCACCCCCCTCCATATCTATAATACTAAAATAACGAGGTCCAATTTGTCAGCCGGCATGGGATAAAAACGACAAATCAAAGAATTCAACTTTATATATAGCTAATATAGGACAATGGTGTTGATTAAAAGTTACACCACTCCAGACCCTTTTGTTTTCCACGTAATTAATATTGAAATTAATTAACAAGTTCCAATACCAATACCAATAGTATATTCACCTTTTACCTATACCTTATCTGTACGTTCTGCATCTGACAGGCACACCACCAAATGGTGTATTTAGGATTTGCTATATATACAAGGGTCATAATCACAAGGTTGACAATGCTAAATTCTATCACATTGTTTCCTATTGTAGTATTTTAATCAGTATGACTTTAAAAGATGATAATATGAATACTAAAAATCTAGACTTAAAATAAGGCGTATAGGTTCAGTTTACAATTTGTTAGCCGGCATGACGCAAAACAGCAAAACCAAGAATTCGACTTTATTTATAATTAATATTGGACAATGCTGTTGATAAAAAATTACTCCATTCCAGGCTCTTTTGTTTTTCAAATAGTTAATATTACCAATAATTGATAAGTTCCAGGTCGACGGTTTCTAACAGAAAGATTTTGAAAGTAAAGAAAACTGTGCATCTTATAATCAGCATGACTTTATCAGATAACTAAATATCCAGGCTAAAATAAGGCTTACACATAGTTATATACTTTATTTGAGTCAGGGACCAGCGATTTCACGGGTGTGTTCTAGTCTTATGTAAAATTTAACACAAATGGACACAAAAGATACTACACAATATTTGACCTTCGTTCTAATAAAAATAATCAAATATAAATTTTGATCTCGACTTTCTGCATTTTCGCCGATCTGCATATCATTTTTTTTATTATTTCACATGCGTATTTGTCTTGTATTTGTGCCAAATTACACGTCCCCATTCAAATGCATTGATCGTGCAAAAAAAAGGGGGGGTTCCAACCCCCGGAACCCCCCCTCTGGATCCGCGCCTGGGCATTTCTTTTTTTATCTTTCACTTGCGTAGATTTTGTCTTTCATTTTCTCCAATTGTGTACATGTTAATTAGATAGGTGAAAGTTCTTTTTCAGCACCATTTATGAACATTATGTTTTCTGGTCTGTGCGTCCGTTCCTCCGTCTGTCCCGCTTTAGGTTGAAGTTTTTGGTCAAGGCAGTTTTTTATGAAATTGAAGTCCTATCAACTTAAAACTTAATACACAATGTTCCTTATGATATGATCCTTCTAATTTTATGTCACAATTTTCAAAAATTGAGTATTCAGATAAACAATTATTCCTAGATGTTTTGACATACTGGCAACGTATGCATGGAACTAATGTCTGGATGATTCTCGTAAAATAATGTCCGATCTTGCAATGAAGTTAAAATTTATTTATACTGCTTATTTCACAAAATCTTATAGTAAAAATAAAATTATGACAAAGGGTCATTGTCGTTTGTCATTTGTTTCATTTCAAATTGTCTAAAGGAGAAATGACAAACATTTCCCCTGATCTCACTGAAGCTAATTACCTAATTTATGATAATGTCCAATTGAATTTAAATATCATATATATACAGGTTTACATACCTATATATGAAGATGTCAATCTTAATTACAAAGCTTGAATAAACATTTAAACAAACAAAGCAAGGAGGCCAACCAAAGTTTTACCATACATGCATTAGGAAATTAGCTGTAAGGCAAAACATAATAATAAAATTAATACTCAGCGAATGTGAAATAAAATCAAAATTGTCGGTGGTAAAAACTAAATAGTTATAAATTTAACTTAAGACAAAAAGAATTGCTCCAAGAATAATATCCAACATTAAATCTCTCCCTTTCATTTAGCTTCAACTATGACCGGAAAGATTGAAAACAAATTTTGATTTTTAATACCGGCAACAACCTTTGTTTAAATTTCCAAAATGAGCAATTTAGATTTATAATATTTTATCCTGTTGGAGAAATCTTACTTTGTAGTTTTCAACGGAAAATTATTTCTAAAATAATTTTTGAATTAAAAACTTTTTTGTATTTAATATTTACTGTCTCGTTTATTCAAAACACTTGAGATAGTACTTGAATCAGCACCACAAATAAAAGTTAACAGGTCTAAAAAAGTAAGAAACACATCATATCTACTCAATAAAATATAATATAAAATTATTATTGATTTGTGGGTTTCTTCTGTATAAAAGATGAAACATTTATTTATTATTCAAAGTATACTGAATTTTATATGAAATATATACTAAATTTTATTCAAAATATACTAAATTTTATTCTAAAATAAAATGTAACAAGTTTACTATAGCCTCTTTTTTGTATATATTTTTAAAATAATATAAAAACATACAGGAACAAATTTACTGTCAAATTTTAGAAAAACACCTTATAATTACTAAACAAACAACTCAATAATTAACAAAAATAAAAGTTGGCTAAATGAGAATGCCTTATTTTAAAAAGTTGGATAAATGAGAAGACACCGTAATAACAGGGATTGTATTTTATGATAGATTTATAACATCTTAGAATAAAAAACTTTAATTCATATATTATACTATAATTTGAATTTCCTTATATCTTAAACAGTCAGGGGACTAAATACTGAAATAAGTGATTTTTAAATCACTTATTTGAGTAGCAAATTTGAAGTTTTGTCACAAATTGTGATTTTGAAGTTTTACCAAAATTTTAAACTGTGACATAGGTTTAGATAATATCTTTTCATTAATAAACTTAGAAAAAATGAACTTTTTGCTTCTTTTATGTAGCAAGGTTTATGCCCTTGATGCTATCATTTATCTGCAAATTCTATTTTAGTTGAAAAAATGCTATAATAATGGCTTTACATAATGAACTGATACTTTCTAGTCACAGATTTTTCCCAGCAGTGGGAGTATTTTTCCTGTGAAGTTAGGGGACAGTTGAAATTAGTGGGGGTTATTAAAATAATGATACTTAAATAAGTGATTTTTGGGAAGGAAATTGAGGTATGATACTTAAACAAGTGATCTTAATGTCATTATATATAAAATCCTAGATTCAGTACAAGGTCATCACCTGAAATGACCTGGTCATCCTAGACAAAACAGATGTTGGTTCTGATAATTTTAGAAACATAATTAGTCCCTGGATCATTAGTATTCTATATTTAAAGCTATAATAAAATTAAATCACTTCTTTTAGTGATTAATTTGTACTACTTAAATAGGTGATTATTAAAGAAAGACAACTCTTACTTCCAATCTTTATGGAAATAATGTTACTTTAATCAGTGATTTAGAAAATCAATCACTCATTTAAGTAAGTCCCCTGACTGTTAAATATTCAGAAATAATGAATCACAAACTTGATGCAATAATTAAGTTTGTCTGAATCAGGAAAAATAATGGTATAAAGACGTTCGTTCATGATTTTGTGTGTCCGTCTGTCAACAGTAGCGAATAAGTTCATTATGGTAGACTTCTAAAATTGACACGAAAAAAAAACACACTTCTAGTCTGCTATAGTCAAATACTCTGTAAGTTAGCCAGTGCCATCTTTCATTTTTTGTATTTTCAATAATTATGCTAATGAGGGACAGAGGACAAAAACAGATTTTCATAACAAAAGCGGCGTGAAAGGTTATTTCAAACAATTTTTCATTCCAACGGATGGTGTTTCTGAAGGTAAATAGTATGCGGCAACAGCATCATAAGATCTGATACTGATACATGCATTTAATCTCTTGTATTACCGGATGATAAAGTAGGTGAATATATTTGCTATTCTTGGAAATTTAAATGTGAGTTTCAAAAGTCCAATTTGCGATTTTTTTCAAATAGTGGGCCAGCAAGAAAAGTTTGTACTATGACGTCAGATGCAATGTTCTAAAGAAAGACAACTCTTTTCTTCAAAACAAACGAGAAAAAAAAACATGAAAATTACTCATAACTTTTTTGAAAGGTCGGTGACACACACTTTTTTTTGCTTTATTTTGAAGATTACATACACATGGCACTTTCCTTTTTGAAATTTTGTATGGATAAATCACTGGCAGAAATTTTTTAATACTGGAAACATTTTTCATTTTTCATTTTTATTTTTGGCGGGATGAAATAAATCATATTTTTAAAGATCAAAACAAATTATACGAGTTTTAAATTTTTGAACCTGTTTTGATAGATACAAATCTATTGTTTAACATGAAACAAGAACTATGCTTGTAGGTTTGATATAAAGGATTTTTTTGAGAGTTTAGATAACAAGCAAATATTATGTTAATATTCAGGAAACGCGAAACTGAGGTTGCTATAGTGACAAAAATAAGTCGGTGACCCCCAATTTGTTTCATCACATTTTGTTCCTCAAATCATGAAATACCTTCACACAAAATTTTAAGGAAAAATCACTGGTAGAAATGAATAGGTTGTTTGGTCTTTAAGTAACAATACCTAATTTGTTTCTATCAACCACTTTGACACTTTTTTACAGAAAATGTAAATATTTTAATTTGTCAGATGCTGTGAAAAAGTGTCCTTCAATTGGACATTCTTTTATGATAAAGTACTATTAAATTCTGTGCTACAAGGTTGACATTCAATAAGAGGACTTTTTCACAGTGAAATCTAAGTGTCCTTTAAAGGGAGATAATAAAAAAGTCACTTATCTTTAATTCTGCTAAGTTTTTTTTACCTATTCTGCATCAAGCAAATGAAAGATCTAGTCGATGAATTATGACTTATTGGGAGCCGTCAACAAGCACCAAATCTAAAGAAACTTCTGACACGAGCAAAATTCAGTACACAGAACGAAGGTGGCAGAAATACAAAAATGGGGGGATCCCAGATGTGGAACATTCTAAATGCTAGCAGTAAAACTCTGAAATCAGGCACAGCAATTAAACCGAAAAATATTATTTATTGTGCCTGTCCCGCTTGTAATCAAAACTACATAGGTCAAACCATTTGATAGAGGAAGAGTTCACAAACAGCTGTCTGGACAAAGGTCCCTTCAATTAGAAACTCTCCATGTTCTGAACACTTTGACCAATGTGGAAAGGGAAAATTTAAACTATATCCCTTTCAGGTCAGGTGAGCTTTTCTTATCACTTGGCGTCCATCGTCCATTGTCGTGCTGCCCCTGAATTGGAAATTTTAGCGAAATTTTGCCGTTTTTGGTTATTATCTTCAATATTATTATGGAAATAGATAAACTGTAAACAGGAATAATGTTCAGCAAAGTAGGATCTACAAAAAAGTCAACATGACCAAAATGGTCAGTTGACCCCTTAATGAGTTATTGCCCTTAATATAGTCAATTTTTGTCAATTTTTTTTTACAAAAATCTTCTCTGAAACTACTAAGACAAATTTAACCAATCTTGTCCTCAATTATCATTAGGGTATCTAGTTTAAAAAAATGTGTTAAATGATGCCATCCGGCGAACCAAGATGGCCAACATGGCAAAAAATTGTAACTACGGGTAAAATGCAGTTTTTTGCTAAAATCTCAGAAACCAAAGCATTTTAAGCAAATCTGAGGCAGTTAAATTTGTTTCGTTAGGTCTAGGTCTATCTGCCCTGAAATTTCCGTCACAAACATGCAAAATGTTGTTGGGTTGCTGCCCCTGAATTGGTAATTTTAAGGAAATGTTGCAGCTTTTGGTTATTATCTTGAATATTATTATAAATAGAGATAAACTGTAAACAGCAATAATGTAGAGCTAAGTTAGACCTACAAATAAGTCAACATGATGAAAATGGTCAATCGACCCCCTTAAGGGAATACGATACAGTAGCAGGGGCAGATAATAACGTTGTCGAAACTTGTCATGTTGTTTCCGCGACGTTGTTAATCAGAACGTTGTGATTTCGCGATGTTTCTAATAAGAACGATTACATTTTGCGACGTCGCTTTAGATGTATTCACATTTGCGGAAAATTCATTGACGTCATAAACCCGGTTGGGCAGATTTGAAAAAAGTACCTGCTAAAAAAATTGTCCATATCACAAGAATTGTTATATTTATTCATTATTAATTAAAGTTAAGAAGTAAACAGTATTAACTTGAAATGAGAAAAAAAAATCAAATCCACATACAAAATTTTATATGTGTTTTATTTCATATAGGAAATGAATAAAAGATATGTAAATAATAATACGTCGCTGAGACAGAAACCCAACTACACAAAAAGCCCAATAAGTAATTTAGGTATCAACGTACTGTCTTGATAAATATTTAGTATCTACACTATTTGGCAAACTATAAATCGTACGGAGAATTTCACTGATAAATTTAACAGACTATCAACGAAATGACAAAATAACATAATAAATAAAGAAAACGACTCATACTGATTCTGACTTTGAATATGTACATTCTTGACAACGTTAAACGGCAATTTAGAATTTAACCAAGTGCATGTGTATGAAGAAGAACTGTCAGTTAAAAAGAAACAGTCATAAGCACGGTATTATAGAACAAAGAATCCGTTGATGTGCTAAGTATATCCTTATGTACATATTGAGAGAAAAAAATGGCACTCAGGAATTAGGTATCTGACTAACCAGGGAAGTGTTCACACGTTGCAGCTCATGATGTTAAGCTGTTGACCAAAGACAACAAATATGAAGTTACTCTGTGAGGTAGTATCTTAGATAAGAAAAAAATATTTCTTGGACCACCGGACGGACGGACAAACAATGTGGTTGCACCTACTCCTAGATTGGAGGTATTATTCAGAAAAGTAAGGGAACGGCCATTTAACGTCAAAGTTAGAAAGGGAGGGGGGTAATGTTTTTCCCCATAAAGAAATGTTGTGGTCAAGCAGGTGACAAAATTAATTAAAATTCTGAATCCAGATGTTTCCTGTTCCTTAGGCTATATTGTCCAATTTGTTCAATTTTGAAAAAAAAATTGATTGATAGAGTCGAAAAACGAAAACTGAAAAAAAATGTCTTAATAAATGGTTGCTCTCTACGTCATTAATTATATGTACCATAATAAAAGAGATTACCCCGAAAACAAGCTTAGGTAACTTATCTAATGATACAGAATCATGCAATTTCATGCTCTAATACCGACGGCTGTACTTCCAATAAATGTTAAACTACACCGTAATTGACTATGTTGAATAATTACGACATAAATTTGTTCAAGACCGCTCTAAATATTCACTTTTTATATATGTTCAGAGTAGTGCCTAAGTTGACCCGATTTAATGTGGGTATGGTTTTGTTTTCATATAATGCCTATAGAGTAGGCCGTTAGTTTTTCTTATTTGAATCGTTTCACATTTTCATATCGGGGATTTTTAAAGCTGAATAATTACATTAGATGTATGTTTCATTATAATACTTTATTCTCATTGGCTAACTGCACATCACGTGTTATTCCGTAAGCAGTTGCATTGCTCAATACAACTTTTCATAAAAAAATATGTAAAATACGTGTTTTCATGATCATAGCTATAAAATGTAATTATAAGTATTGAATGCCTCTTTTGTAACTTTATAGGGTTGTAAAAGCGTTGACCGTGCGCACATTTTTAGAATGAAGCGCTTCCGCGCTTCATACAAAATGTGCTTCAGTCAACGCTTTTACACTCCAATAAATTTACAAAAAGAAGCATTCAATTCTTAACTAATCGGTGTGGCTTTTGTTTTTGTTTTGTTGCAGGCCGTATAGTGACCTTTACTTCATTTATCTTCATCATTTGTCCTGATTATAATGTTTTCACATTGTGTCATGTCGGGGCCTTTTGAATTATTACTGAAAACTATTATATTCAGCTGTGTTGTCTACATGAATTGTAGGACTTATGCACATTTTTTTTTTATCAGATTTAACTTTTTTGTTTTCAAACGTTTCTTTTCTAAAAGTAATTTACTAGAATACTTTTTGTCTAGCCTTCGATTTTAGTCGAAAAAGCGAGACATAGCGATCCTACATGCCGTCGTCGTCGGAGTCGTCGGATGCGTCCACAAATATTCACCCTGTTGTTAAAAGGTTTTGAAATTTTAATAACTTTTTAAACTATTCGGATTTGTACCAAAGCTTGTGTATGATCAATGGATAGTATCTAGAAGGAAATTTTGTTACATTTTGTACCTGTTTTTCCGTATTTTACTAATAATTTGACTTAGTTTTTCTTACATACAGTCTGCAGTTAAAGATTTAAAAAAAAATATTAGATTCATAAACTATTCTGGAATTTTACCCCAACTTGGAAAAAGCTTCTTACAATCTAAAGATAGTATCGAAAGAAATATTTTTATTTTTATTTTTTTCTGCTTTTTTGTTGAGTCTGCTATTAATAGCAAAAGTAGGCGAGACACTGGGTTCCGCGGAGCCCTTACGAATTTTTTTATCCAAGTATCATAACAATTCATAAAGGTTTGGCAAATATTTTATGCTATATTACGGATAACCACTATATTACGGATAACCAGCTTTATAAATTTTGATGATTAATACCATTGCTTTCGAAAAAAAATCTTGGATATACCACTGAACTTGACAGCGTAGTTGTGACCGGCGGGAAAGTTATCATGACGTTGTTGCGATTAAAACTTATTTTAACGTAGTTTAGCGCCTTATTGGCAAACGTCCCGTTTGCCATTAAAAATCAATGTTTATTGCTTTTATTGAAAAAACAAGCACATGGACCCCCAGTTTTTTCTTTTGCAATCAATTAAGTAATGTTAAAAGAACGCTTCGCCAAAATTTAAAGGAAAAATCAACGATCAAATTGTTTCTGCACCTCTGAATAGAATCACAAATGTTGTCAATTTCTTTATTTCACTAATAGTGATATAAATTCAGAAAATAAAAATTTAGTTTAACCTTAAATTTGTTACATTATGTTGATGCCATAGATCTAGGGATCATTTCACAAAAAAACTGGTTAAGTTATGACTGTTCGTTCAAAAGTATTGTTACTTTCCGTAAAAGTCCTTATTTATGGAATTTCTGGGTTTTTACCTCAAATATGCAAATTTCAAACCAAATTATCTGAAAAAGTAAGTCATGAAGGTATATTTTTCTTTGCATATTTCGAAAGTACACATTAAAATTGACCTTGTACCAAACTTTCAAGAAAAAATCAACGAGGGATCTCTACTGTATCGTATGCCCTTAAGGAGTTATTGCCCTTTATAGACAATTTTTAACAATTTTCATAAATTTTGTAAATCTTGTAAAATTTTACAAAATAGTTTAACTACTGGGATAGATTCATAGGTTCATTAGATAGAGATAATTGTAAGCACTAAGAATGTTCAGTAAAGTAAGATCTACAAACACATCACCAGCATCAAAACACAATTTTGTCATGAATCTATCACTCTGCTGTGTCCTTCGTTTATGATATGCACATAGACCAAGGTGAGCAACACAGGCTCTTTAGAGCCTTTAGTTTCAGATGTGGACCTAAGATAAAATTCCACTTGAAGCCAAGGAACGCAATTTTATTTAACTGTATAAGCCGACTTTTAATAGGAAGTGAAATTCGGTCTGTGAATAAGATTCCGTAATATAAACAAACTACCACATGACGTTGCTATTAGGTAACATCACAAGTTGTTACTAGTAACGATAACAATTCTGTCTGATGAACTGTAAGGGATGCAGTGAAAGCGCTATCAGAAACAGTGTTCGATTTATAATGTGATTTTTTTTGTGTTTTTTATTTTTATGTTCTATGAAAATTTCTTCATACATTGTTGGTCATCAAAAATGTGTGTCATTAATATTTACATGTACTTGGGACCTTTTGAATGTTCAAAACTGTTCTATTTGCTTAAAAGTAATCTGAAGCAATTTCTAGACAAGCTTCGATCATCAGGGTAAAAAGCCTTGTGACCTATATATCGATTAATCAGTTAAGCTAATTCTTTTTTTTTCATTAATAAAAAAATTCTACAGATGATTAAGTATATATAACTTATATTTATTTCAAGCAAACTATAAGAATGTTTATAAAATTTAAAAAAATCACAGAAAAAAAAAATTGCATTATTTGTTAAACATGTTAAAGGGACAGTATGGACTCAGTTCATCATTATGATTGGAGCTCATGTCATGTGCATGCTGTGTATATTGTATAATAGATTATTATGTCTTGTCTATCTTAAGTTTGGTTAAACTGCCTACTGGGAAAACATTATTACATGTTTACATTCCCAATTACTACTATAAGTCAATTATGTGTGAAAAATTTCAATTTCATGGGTTTTAATCTCGGTTTTAATCCCCCAGGATGTGAAACATTAGAATTTGTGTATATAAATGAAGAGATATGAAAATTTTATCCTCAGTACTGTATGTCCCAGTTACTTAATTAAAGACAATAGAAATATTAAATTAGGGTTATAAATATCCACCCCCCCTAAAAAAAAAATGAACATTGAGAAGTTCTCACTCTGATACATATTTCAATGATCAATTTAATCATCTTTTATAAATTAGATGTGAGGACATGCATGGATAGTTTTAAAACTCTTAACTTGGAAAAAGCACCTGGTTCCCTTAAGAACACAACATTTCAGGGGGAGGATGCAGAGCCTCTATATATTTACTCTTCTCCTTATACTGATTTGTGAACATGTAAAAATAAGGCAGCTAATGCACTTATGTAACCTCAACAGCAAAAATGACATATGTATAATTTTATTTACTTTTTTCAATTTCTGATTGATGTGTTGTAAATTTTCTGTTAGAAACTCACAAGACTCTCTATCTAAACTAGTGTACGTGACAGTAACACAAGACTGTTTTATCTTAATTTTGCATATTTTTTTTCTAGGTGTACAACTGCGCAAATGCAATGTGACCTAAAAGACAGTATAATAATGGACAGATGTAAGTAATGATAAAATAGTCAATGATATGGGAAATGTATGAAATTGTAAGAAAAAGTTGACAGGCATATTGTTTTACACCTGTCCCTCAGTCGGTCAGTTATCTATACATATAGGTCAAAGTACAGCCTTCAGCAATGATCATACTGCATAGTCATATATTAAAAAGGCCCTGAAATTACAATTGTAAAATAATTCCAAACTAATGACCTTAATATTAATATACAAATAAAATAACAAAAAAACATATATGCAACACAGCAACACAGCAACAAACAACAACCACTGATTGTCTAGGTTCCTGACTTGGGACAGGCACAGAAGATAGCAGGATTAAACATGTTAGTGGGATCCAAGCCCTAATAAAATCATATTTTAGTTATTCTCCTCAAGAAAATCTAATATACCCGTAATGTAATTAACATCAACCATTGTCAACACTTTTAAATGTTGTACTAAACTTTATATATAAAGAAGATGTGGTATGATTGTCAATGAGACAACTTTCCACAAGAGACCAAATGACACAGAAATTAAAAACTAAAGGTCACTGTACCCTCTTCAACAATGAGCAAAGCCCATACTGCATAGTCAGCTATAAAAGGCCCCAAAATGACAAATGTAAAACAAGAAAACTAACGGCCTAATTTATGTACAAAAAAATGAAAAAAAGACAATATGTAACACTTCAACAATTGACAACCACTGCATTACAGGCTCCTGACTTGGAACAGGCACATACATTACATTGTACCTTAATATTTTAATTCGCATATTGGTATACAATCTATTGTATGTTTTTTTCTTTTTTTCTTTAAAAAATTATATGCAAGTGGGGGCATAATCTGTGTCCCATGGACCCAATCATGACATTTACTTATTCAGAGAATTTTGAAAGGAATAAATAATGAATAATTTTTCATAATTTTTTTTCATCTTTTAGAAAAGTCGTCTCCTGAAACAACTGAGACAAATCTACCTAAATTTGGCCACACTCATCATTAGGGTATGTATATATAGTTTTAAATGTGTTTGATGACCCTGCCAACCTACATGGCAGACATGGCTAAAAATAGAAAATAGGAGGAAAATGCAGTGTTTACTAATATACAGGGTGTGGAAATGCTATGCCCGACTCGCCCGACTCGTACATTTTAACACCCGGACAAGTAATTATTTTTGTCTTGGTTGCCCGTGGACAAGTAAAATAATATACATGACAAACTTCAAATTCAGCAAAAATATAGGATTAATTTCAAAACGTATAAAGATGTTTATTTATGTAAAAGAAACCAATAATCAGCGAGTAAAAACATCAATGTTCATGACGATAAATATTACATAACTCAGGAAATAGATCGATTACCAAAATTAGTAAAAATAAGTATGCAAACCCGAGTCGCGTAATATTGAATTGACTTTGTCCATTGACCCGGGATCGTCGATTATTTTTTATCCACTATTCACCGAATGTGTCAATTCTTAAGATTTTGAATCGAGATTCAGATTGATGAATACTTTTAAAATAAAACATCGGGCAAATAAGACAAAAAGAATGACGAATCAAGTCGAAAGCATGAAAGGCAATCGGAGATGGTCAAGGTGTAAAAACAAATATAGGGAAGCGAGAATAACAGACATCGTGAATATCAGATTATCCCTTTGAAAGAAATTCAGATAATAAGTTTTGTTTTTGTCTTATTTATCGACCAAAGGCAACCTTATGTGTTGTCTAAGTGGTAAATAGAAGTGTTTAACTACCAAGAAAAAACCAAGTGTGTCAGTTGATAGAATTAATTAGTTAATCTATTATTTAGTTTCCATTTCTTGACTCACTGTCCTCTAAATTTAGTATATTATGTAGTGTACCTACTGGCTACAATTTTTATTAAAAAACAATGCTGAAAACTTTACATGTCATTTCATTTAGTTGGTTTGCTTTTGAGTTTCTGTCCCATTGATGTTATAAACCCATTTCCAACATTCCTAAATTTTTACACCTATATATAAACCAATTGATTTCACTGATTTGTTTGGGATGAAAAACAGTGCTAAGAATCATATATTAACTAATAATAAAATACTGCAATATTTATTGGGACCATCAGGGCAAGTAACTTTTTTCCGGACAAGTAAAATTTACAGTTTTACTTGCCCAGGGACAAGTGCTCACAACAAATATTTCCACTTCCCTGTTATCAATGGTTATATCTCTGAAACTAAAGCAAAAGTATAACAGTTGCATTATTTCATGCATCAATTGTAAATGAGAATATCAGGTGAGCGATAAAGGCCCATTGGAGCCTCAACTTTCTATAGCCATTATTGTTATAGCTGGTCAGTGGTCATAAACCTATGAAAATAAGTCAATTATTTAACCTCAGAGCACTACCAACAGATTCTTATCCAGTGTATTTGATCATGTTGATGAATAAATTTTATTACAACTCGTTAACAGGGCAAGATATGGAAATTTATTTTTCTTCTGGTTTTATAATATTAAGAAAAAACGAAGGAAAATGATATTTTGATAAACATTAAACATGTTGTTGTCGTGGTTTTGTGCTCTCTTGAACCATCAGATTATTACTGTACTGCAATAAAAAAAAACATTAAAGAATATCAGGGATTTACGGGAACTTGAAGTAATTGAAAACTTGTTCAAATCCAAAACTGCACTTTAACTTTACTTTGCATCAACCATTAAGTGTTGTGAAATGTTTACACAATGCTTGTTAACATCAAACACTGATCAAGTCACTTTCGTCATTCTCATATTATCATGGATATGTTACTTTTTTAATAGGAAAAAGGATATATATTAGAGATATATTTACAAGCAGGGACATCTGTGTTCCATGGACACATTCTTGTTTTATTTATTACATATTTTAGTGTATTAAAGTAATTATACTGCTTCCACCTTTCAATATTCTAACAAAGCTCTATCTCATTAATGGATAAATAAATGATACTAGTCAAGACCTCAACAGATAATTTTTTTTTCATGTTCTCTGGTCGTAAGAACCTGTTGGCCACACACATGAAGATTTTCATTGATCCTGCTTTCAGCTAAATATCAGAAAAATTAAGAACAAAGGAAAATATGCTGAAACTGTACAGTCACCGGTCAGGATTATTTCAGAAGTGAAATGATTATACAATTTATTTTACTGGTTAATTCCTTTGATTTGTAATTTTAAACAACACACAGAGGCTTTGCATTATTGTTTTACAAGAGAGACACCAAAAGATGCGGTCAACATTTATCATTTTTATCAAAATACGCTCAGGACAAACCATGGATACACTTAACTTGAAATATGGTGCTTTCATACCAAAATTGCCTGGAAGTAAAAGAAATAAAGAACCATTCATGTCAGCAATCAGGGGATAAGATGAAAGAATGCAGAATAAGGTACTGTCATGTTCAGTCTTAATACGAGTCCTGCTTCTCTATATACATATGCTTTTTGTTATGCCCCGTCGTAGCGGAGGGGGCATTAAGTTTTATCCTTGTATGTTTGTACATAATATTAGATAAAGGAAGATGTGGTATGACTTCCAATGAGACAACTCTCCATCAAAGTCACAATTTGTAAAAGAAAAACAATTATAGGTCAAAGTACAGTCTTCAACACAGAGCCTTGGATCACACCAAACAGTAAGCTATTATTAATTTAAGGACCCAAAAAATTACTATTGTGAAACCAGCTGTCAAACATGAAAACCAACGGTCTAATCTATATAAAAAAAAAGAGAAAAGACAAACACCTATAGTGCATGATTTTCTCACTGTGTTGAAGACCCATTGGTGGACTTCGGTTGTTGTCTGCACTTTGGTCAGGTTGTTGACATATTTCCCCCAATTCCATTCTCAATTTTATGAAGAAGTTATTGAACTTTATTCTTGAAAAAGAGACGGAGGTATCATGTTCACATGGCGCATCTGTTTATTTGTTTTAGTTCACTATAAACTTAAGTTTGCTTAACCAAATGTACTGAAACTTAAACACAATGCTTATTACCACAAAAATCAGATCAAGTACTCATTTGGGTACTGTGTGTCACTTTTACCATTCTTGATTTATGACCCTTTAAAATGTTATATGCAAGCAGGGGCATAATCTGTGTCCCATGGACCCATTCATCATTTATTTATTCAGAAAACTCTAAAAGGAATAAATAATCAATAATGTTCATACAGATAAAACATATTGTTTTAAGGATTTTAATCTGTTTATTAAGTCACATGCAAACTCAATATTGCTCCCCTTTTAAATCTCGATCAGTGTTTGTAAAAAGAAAAAAGTAACATAAAAGAATGCAGGTTGCCAGGAACATTCAAATTGGAGAAAGGGAAAAGAACAAAACTCTACGCTAAATAATTTTGAAAACTTATTGGATATACTATCTTTATTTATAAAAATGTCAAAAACATTATGTACATTATGATCATGTTGATTGTGTGAAACGTCACACAAGGCAATCAAAATGGTCAGGGGGGAAAAGTTTTATTATAAATGTCAAATGGTTATAGTCTCAACCTATCAACATAATCAAAATTGTTGATTTCACAGTTAATATTTACCTTTAGCATGTTCAGCAGAATAGAACGTTTTTGTTATATTTTATTAAATGTTAATTTACTTTGCTCTTATAGGCAGGAATGAAAGGAAGAGAAAGCTAGGCATCAGTAAAGAAACAGATCAATTTATAATATGTAATAATTCCATCTCAATATAACAAACATTGCACATGCTATGAAGATTTATTCACATGTATACTATGATTTGTAGTTATATTTTATTGTATGTATTTGTAATATTAAAAGTACATGTATTTTACTTTAGAACAGTATTTTAATTTTTATATTTTGCTGTGGAGAATATCAAAGAAATTTAGAAAAACATAATTAAAGATAGTTTCTTCCATGTTTTCTGTGACAAAAAAAAATGTGTAAATTAGGAAAATTAAATGAGGCTACATTATTGAATATTTTTGAGTTTGAGTTTTTTTTTTCATTCCTATTTCAAAATTTCATTGGCATTTGAAATAATGAGTTGAAACTAGTTTTTATCAATTATTTTGTTTTCAAGATGTACAACAGTAGAGAAGGTTAAGGTTTTGTGTACAATAGTTTACTATGATGTAATGGTCAAATAAACTTGAAACTTTGTACTTTCAAGTGTTCATTTAAGTCAGTGTTTTTTAAACAATTACAAATAAGTTACTGAACATGGAAATCTGATTGTGGAAGCAGAGTATAATGTGTTATCGACACATATATATATATATATCTCAATCCCATAGAGCATCGCCTTCTCACTCAGTAATGGCATATTGACTTTGAAAATTTCCTTTGTTTACACTGAAATATTTGTGATAAGTCCAGTTTAAGGAGAACCACTAAAAGTAGGTCAGGGATAATTTATATGCAGTTGAATAAGCTTTTGGACAATGCATGTGCTTAGGGATTTTAATAATCCTGAACCCTAAATCATGGTTTTATAACTTACAATCTTTTTCAGTTTTCTGTTTATATGTTAAAGTTTATGCTTAGGCCAGTTTAATATCGACCACTTATAAATAGGATTTAGAGGATGCATAGGCCCCCTATTTTGTGGGACAAATTTGGTTGATATTATATTTAGGGAATTACTGAAGCATGACAAAAGGGATGCAGTATAGAGTAACCTTATTATTTCTAAGAAATTACTTTTTTTTTTTAAAGAAATGAAAAGTATGGTTATAAACATATTTTTTATGAATTAAAATTTTAACACATGTTGGAAACAAATTTATGTAAAAACTTTTTTTAATGTATCAAAATTATATGTTGTAAAATCTGAATGATTTTTTTTTTCTGGATTTTCCCCAATATGTTTAAAAAAAACAAAATGCATAATTTTTTCTTGTAGATTTTATTTCGGGATTTTTCCCGAAATGGGTTAAAAAAATCTATGTAACAAGTGTGTGTCTGATATTAGATTTATATTTTCGGGATTTTTCCCGAAATGTGAAAAGAAATTATTAGTCATGAGGTCTAGCATATACATTTGAATTTTCGGGATAAATCCCGAAGTATTTGAAGACATCTGTGTTATACATGTTGTACTTAGTTTATTTTTGTCGGGATATTTCCCGAAATGCGTTTCAGATCTGTTTGCAATTGTTAAAATGCTCTGCCAACATATATGTAATAAATAATAATGTTGAGAATGATTTCGGGACATTTCCCGAATAATTTGTTGTCACATACATCTTTACTACAAATATTTTGAAACTTTCATATATTTTGGGAAATTTCCCGAACAATAAATGTAAATTTTATCAATTATAAGAATAAAAACATGGAATGTTGTAAAAAATGTGTGTTTCTTTATGAAATCTTCATTCAATTTATGGTAAACATTGAAAAAGATTATAAAAAGGAATAAAATGGATTTTACTCTTTTAAAATAGAGTCTGTTCATTATAAATATCATTTTTGTCTTAGTTTCTGATGGTCACATGCACGTTATGTTATTTCATTGAGAAAATACAATATACAAGATTGTCGGGTAAATGTGGATTGTGGATTAAAATGTTAAATGTCAAATATGAATTAACAAATTAAACTGAGGCGAATTAACACGAATATGTATATTCTCTTCAACAGTGTTTGAATTCTCTTTTCTGAATTTCATTTAAACTAAGCTAAAATGTTTTGTGGAAAATTGAATAAAAATAAACATTATATGTTTTTGAAGGCATTATTTTAATTAAACAAATATAAGATCACGCAAATACATCATGTATTATTTTAAATTGAGGAACTTTTAAAACTTGAAATTGGATTTACAAGTTTAAGATATAATCTTGTTTTTTGTTTTTTTTTGTTTTTTTTTTTATATAAATTAGTTAAATATATGGTATTATCAGTCTTTACTTGAATGGAATAAATGCATTGAAATTTAATGAACTGATGAATAGTAAAAATCTTTCTGATCTTAATAACTTGTGCAAATATATAAGACTTGTAAATATTCATTTAGGCTCTCCTGGGTAATTCATGTACTTGATATCATTTAGTTTAATATGTATATCGTAATATATGATATGTACCTCCTCTTGCTTTCGTATAATTTTGTATGTTTGTACATATGAACTATGTAATTATTGTGTGTATCTCTATACCATTGTAATTTGGTTTGTTGAGAAATAAAGATATATATTTAATATTTAATAAACATGGAACACTTTCACGGATTCATTTTTTATTGTGTTTATGGTTGCCTATCAATGACACCGTTTTTAATGTATGTCTAAAAGATTATTATCCGAAAAATAATTTACAATAGTACGTTGTTACTGACTAGGTTGGTCCCCTCCGTAAAACATTCAGTATGCATTCGGAACATACATATATTAAGGTATTGCCAAGAATTTCAATAACGGCCGGGAAACAGACTAGTTAACCTTCTATGATTATTAAAGAATGACGGATGTTGTTTTTTTATCGGTACGTCTAAACACTGCTAAGGAATCCTTAGTGCACTAAGACTTTGACTATACAATGCCGCTAAGGACTAGAAGGAGTGCTGTTATATGTATTATTTTTATATATCATGTTAGAGATTGTATTTAATGCATAAATTTCAAAATTTACAGAAAAATAATCATAAATAAACGAAATATTCAACATTATTTAGACACGTGCCGGTTTTTCTTAGATATGCCGAAAATCAATGAACCGTTTGACACGTGCCAAATAACATATATATATAGCAACTGATTAAACAATGACGATCTATTTTATTTTAAGTGATTTAAAACAATTGTATCGAAAAGATTTATGCTTCGAATATTTATAATTAAATGTGTTGTTCTTATTTAAATGATGAAAAAGACAAATAATTTTGCTGTTGTTTTATTTCTTTTGCAACAAAATTGTTTGCCATAGGAGCACGACTTTGATGTGCGCCAACTTATAAATAAGAGTGTGGTCAGCTTGTTAAAATGTTTATGTAAGATATACGGAAACAAAATAAAGGAATATATATATTTATAAGTGTTTAGTTTTTATTTTAATTCCGACAAAGATGCGTGTAAATACAAATGGCTTCACTAAAAATATGAGTAAATTCCGAAAACCATCATAAGAAACAACTATGTTAAGTTTCATGAAATGGATAAGCGGTACTCAAGTTACAGTGCGACATGCGGACGGACGGACGCCGGACATTTATATACCATAAAACGTCCCGTCAAAATGTTGACGAGCGTATAAAAAAGCGTAGTGCGCCCGTATGTCAAAAGAATTCTGATTTGTATGTTTTTTGTCGAGTCTTCGACTTTAGTCGAAAAAGCGAGACTAAGCGATTCTACATTCCGTCGGCGTCTTTGAATTTTTAATGACCCTTTCTTAAACTATCCTGGATTTCTATAAAACTTGGACAGAAGCTTGTTAATAATCATAAGGAAGTATCAGGAAGTTTTAAAACATTTATTAGATTCATAAACTGTCCTGGGTTTTTACCAAACTTGGACAGAAGCTTTTTTCAATCAAAAGATAGTATCAACAGGAATATTTTATTGATTTATTTCCTCATTGTTGTTGAGCATGCGATTTACAGAAAGAATAGGCGAGACACTGGGTTCCGCGGAACCTTTACGATTTTTTTTTAACAAATTGTCTGTTTAACATATTGTATGAGATAATTTATGAAATAATTACTGTGGTGTGTTCATTACTCACTGTTGAAGGCCGTGGGGTGACTTATGGTGAAAACGTCTGTGTCATTTTATTTCTTGCGATGAGTTGTCTCATCCCAAATCATACCACATCTTTTTCTTGTTATCAAAACTTCAACATGTATTTTCAAAAACTTTAAGAACGATTGTACGAATATGTATTGAAACCTAGTAACCAGCTTCAACATGTTCATGTGTGGACAAGTATCATTTGCTATAAAACACGTATTCAAAATGGCGATTAACTGGAAACAACAAAGTATACAACAATTTGTGAAAACGCTCCACGAAGAAGTCAAGCTGACGACGGACGACGACTAAGTGATACCAATATACGAACGCAAAATTTGTATGCGGTCTTTTAAAAACCGACATTAGATCTATTACTCTGTTGACAAATTAATCATTTTACTTGAAATTATTTCAAAATACACTTGAGAAAATACTTCTTCGTTCTGATTTTTTTTTCAAGAATAATTCATTTATAAGTATCCAACTTTACCGATCTTGTCGATTAGATAGGAGGATTCCCGTGTAATCAGTTATGTAATTTGACACGTGTAAGACGGTTCATTGATTTTCGGCATATCAAAGAAAAACAGGCGCGTGTCTTGATAATGTTGAATATCTTGTTTATTTATTATTACTTTTCTATAAAATTTGAAATTTATGCATTAAATATCGATATATACCATAATATGAAAAGAAATTACATGTAACAGAATCCCATCTAGTCCTTAGTGGCATGTTATAAGTTCTTAGTGCACTAAGGACTCCTTTAGACGCACCCGTGTTTTTTTTTACCATGGGGTGTTTTTTGTTCTGTTACTGAGGAGATTTTTTGTCCTTTATGAATCCATATGACAAAGACTCCAATAAGGATAAATTTTGTTTCATAGAAAAATTGATAGTTTTTATCCAATTTTTGTTCATTTTTATCGGATATAATAAAATACAAACAATTAATTGAAGTTTCGTATGCATCTATCAAGACCAAGCAATTTTTGACTAGTATAAAGGGTTGCCTTTGTTTTATAGCTCAAAACGGTATTATTCGTTTTGCGTTACATTGGGTTGAATAATGAAATAATAGCTCAGCACACTTCGGCGCAGACCAGCAGACTTTGGCGCAATGGAGTGCGATGTTTTATAAAACGCGGGATATCTTAATTAAAGTCTACATATGTGCAATTATTATGAGCAGTATATTTGTTTCAATGTCAGTATATAAAGCATTTACTATAGTGTTATTGCCTATGGATGTTATAGTTCAAGTCGCTGCGTTTTTATTGAGAGATCGTCCTATTTGATGTTTTGCAAGTGGAAATTATTCTTGCTTCTACATGTATCGTTACTTTGTTCCTCTATGATATCCTCATTTACCATTATATAATCATAAGAATAGTTTGTGGACCCGTATGTATTTAGGGAATGATACTCAATCGTACGTATAAAAACAAATCTTTCGTGTATTTCCCGTTTCACAGTCCTACATGTATATTGAATTTTACTCACAACTCACTAAGTTGATACCAGCGCGGGGTACATGTATGCTTAAACCTCTTATTCTTGGATTGCTGTCTGATTGACGAATACCCGTCATTTTATATATTTAGATTTTTTTAATTTGTTTTTGAGGGATGCACCCAGTTGCACTTTTTCATTTAAGATATATTTCCGTGACGTAACCTCGATAGATTAGTCACACCACTAAAAACAATAAGGGAAATGAAACTTCTTTTCGCATGTTGCACTTTGGGTAATAGTTCTCTTCGACAAAATACTGCCTTGAACTCAATTTTGGTATGAATATAAAGAAGCCACAATTTGGTTCTGAAATGTATATTTTTGTAAACACCAAAAGCTAGGTAGCATATCCCTTAATTGATACAGGCTCTTAAATTCGACAATGTTTAGAGACAGTGCTAGGGCTGTTAGCAAGTCAAGGTCACTAATTTCTCATCATCCGTTTAGAGATTTTCTGAAAATACAATGGCTTTTGCCTTATTCGAAACTAAAACATTAGCAAATATAACTGGTGGCCTTCGGCTGTCAATTGTTCTTTTCGGGTTGTTGTCTCTTTGACACATTCCCGATTTTCATTCTTAGTTTTAAAATAAAATACTAAAAATACTATTTACAATTGTCAGTTCAAAATACATTTAAGAAGTCAGTGCGATGATACATGTTATATTCTACTGAATTTACTATATCCGTTATTATTACGTAATATATATATTATATAAGGCCTGTGTCCAGGTGGAAATAACGGGCCGTAATAACAATATGTGATTTGTATGTCAGGTGAAAGTGACAACGGGTGGTATGTATACTAAAATGTTTATCGTCTTCCATTATACATGAGGGTGTGAATGGGGTTTATAGAAGGAAACTATAGACAAAAAAATAAAGAATACAAAAAATAACTAGACAATAAGAAAAGAAAATGATGAGGTACTAGAATATATGGAATAAAGATTGATCGGCAAAAGGTAAAACGAATTATAAAATAAATTGCCTAAAAATATAGAACACAGAAATACTGAACCCCCATTCAGACCCTCATGATCTAACATTTAAAGCTTTAGGACATTTATGGGCATGCGATATAGTTTTAGACCACCGACAGAGATTTTTTTTACAAAATCAATTTGTACATGTGTATATGTGCTTAAAATTATATCTTCATGTGCTAAATTTAAAAGACAACTGGGTTTGAATTATTCGACATTTACTTAATATTTCGGTTTCTTGGACATTTCTGTCCTTTGAGCAGACACCCTTAACATTTTATGTTTCAAAATACAAAGATATGCAGATTTCGGTAAAGAGATAAGTAATATCTTCGTTACAAAATTGGGTTCTTACTACATTTGTGTAACAATTCTTTGTTAATAATTGATTTTTGTTAAAAGAAATTGATTTAAGAAAAAACGGTATTTTTGTTGAATATTTATCTAGTTAAAAAAAGTCGTTAATTTCTTCATAATAGTTGGCAATGGAACAAAAATCTCCATACGGTATCAAGCCAAATTTCTGAAAAGAAGGGACATATGCTCTTAAGCTAATGGTTAAATCTCGAAAAAAATGTTAAAATGCTAAAAGTTTTTAGAAGAAAGAGTTTAATGTCTACTATTTTAGATTAATTCTGCGAATTGTTTTTGTCTGCAAAAACATAAAACAGAGAGATAAAGAGAATCACAACTAATTGAATAAAATGGAGGATTGAAATGAAGAATGTGTCAAAAAGACAACAATCCTACCAAAGAGCAGAAAATGGTGCGTCTAAACACGGCTAAGGACTCCTAAGTGCACTAATATGTTATAATATGCTACTAAGGACTAAAAGAGTGATGTGCAATGTAAACAAATTTCTTATCTAGATAGAGATTGATAGTTCATGCATACATTCAAATTTAATCAATAAAAGATCACTGATAATAATTGAATGAACAATGCCTGTGCCGGTTTTCGTTAATTTTTCCGAAAATCACTGAACTATAAGACACGTGTCAAATTACATAACTGATAACACTATTACCTTAAAAAAATGAACAAAATAATTATTTAGAGAGGAAAATTACCCAGACATTTAGATACATTTACCATAAAAATATGTTTTTAAATTTATAAAAAATCATTTAATATGCATCGGTTTATGATTTAATGAAAAAATATAGAAAATTGTTAAGCTGGGTTTTTTTTCAGGAAGGAAAATAATGTTTGCATCGAGAAAAATAGCCCCTCCCCTATAAATGATCATTAATTTACCTAAGTGGGAGCTTAAATTTTGGACACCGATCGCGAGGCCTGACTGCCATAAACAACAGATTACGAACAGCAAACAGTGGATACACCAATTCATTGATATGTATGAAAGACAACGACGGACACAAAATGATTGCACTGAATAATTTCAACTACCATTGAGATAGATTTTTCAAATCTCCTTATCAAATTAGACATGCATTTAAAAAAAACTTGGGATATCTATTACCGTTTGGTTTCAAATTGGAATTAAAAATTGCATTTTCCAAAAGAGTTTTAGGTAAAACCCCGTGAATCTCACCTCCTAGAAATTTGAAGTGTCAGGATGTTTGAAAATATGTATGAATTGTCTTACATACTTGAAATTGTATAAGGAATATAAACACATTCAGTATGTTTACTGTACAAACAAACAACAGACACCAATTGTGTCTTATATTGTTTAAGTCATTTTTACTGAGAGCAAAATTTGATAAATTGATTATTCAGTGGTTGTTTAAACGTCCAGTGCCAAAAATTTCATGCATATTCAGGACGAAAAGTCGTTTCAGAAGTATATAATGAAGTATTTGGTATTACAAATGTTTAAATTTTCTAATTATTCAGTTAATGTCATTTTTTTAGGTAGTTCTAATTAATTTGTATGAATCAAATTTTTCTGACAAAATAATATCTTTTGCTCTCAATTAACACATACGATTCTGATAACAATGGATACTATAAGGAACTTTGTAACTTACATTAAAAAAAGAAATTATGATTGTTTAATCAGGTGTTATGTCAGTTCGCTCGTGTCAGTCGGATCACTGATTTTCGGCAATATCAAGGAAAAACCGACACGTTCTAAAGATTGTTCAACTACTCATTTATTGGTGAAATTATAACCTAATATGACTGTCCTGTTGATAAGTATATATGTACAGAACTATAAAAATTTGCAGTGAATGTTAACATAAAAGAATCAAATAATTTCTGCTATACTTGTAGTGAATACGAAAACAGCTTACAATGTTTTTTAGATATATACATATATAATCGTTTATAAAATGTATCCGTCAAAGTGAAAAAATATGTAACATGAAAATAAAAATACATAGATCATTCATTTATTGCAATCAATTATATCAACATGTTAGTTGAAATAATTTCTAGAAGCAGTCACTCTCTGTAGATATAATGCGTCGGACATTGCATGCATAAAAATAAAATTTAGATTTTTAACTGAATGAAATAAAATTAGTAAGGGTTTCGCGGAACACAATGTCTCGCCTTCGTTTGCCGTAAACTTGAACTCTCAGGGTGAGGCTGAACAAAATCAAGACACTATATTTTGATTGTTATGAGCTTCTGTCCAAGTTCACAAATATTTCCGGTGCCTATAAAATAGCCGACTTTAATTACGTTATTTGAATCTGAGCTGGAAAAATAGCATATTATCTATTATGCTGGTATCGGCAAAACAGCTACAAGTATTGCCTTTTATGAAAATGCATATCAATTTTAAATACTATTTTAAATAAAATAGCTTTGAGAATCGTGTAAAAAGCGTTCGTTGTTCAGTCGTCAATGAATCATTCAACGTGCGTGTATCGTGCGTGCGTGTATCGTGCGTGCGTGTATCGTGCGTGTATCGTGTATTTATCATTCATCGTGCATCGTGCGTGTATCGTGCGTTCATCATTCATCACTCATTTTGCGTTAATCCTTCGTGTAACGCTCATCGCTCATCGTGCGTGTATCGTGTATCGTGCGTGTACCGTGCGTGTATCGTGCATTCACCGTGCGTGTATCGTGCGTGCGTGTATCGTGCGTGTGGTCAGTTTGAATTTTAGAAGGTCTGTAATATATGATGAATATGTATTGTATGCTAAATGTTTCTTAACGTTATTTTGACAAAATTGAACCATACTGGCCACTTAAAAACATATTACAGATTTTTATGCCACCGCCATAGCAGGGGGCATTAAGTTTTACCCTTATCTGTCTGTACTTTTGTCCGTCCATCCGTTCATTCCAAAGCTGGTTACTGTTCTCTAAGGCCAACTAAAATTAATTAGTAGATTTTCATCCAAATTTTTGAAAAAAATGGGGCGGGTGGGAGGATTTTATTTTTTAAATTTTATTTCATAAGAAACCCTCTAGTGACGAGTTCTTTATACCGCAGGGGTATAAACAATTGTGTAAAATAAGCTAATATATCATGTATATTGTATATACATGTATATATATATAAGGAATCGTTCATAAATTTTCAAACTCTTTAAAAATAAATATCTCTGATAGGCAACCACAATTGACTGTTTTACATGTAATTGCTACTTTAAAAACCTATCTATAGTAAACATCAAAAACATGGAGAAAATTAATGCTCTCTTCAGTTGGACTATTCCTACACCAAATTTATTTTGCTTTCTAAGTGATGGTTTGAAGTTCCCATAAAATTAAGTAAACTTGTACAAATATATGCAATACAAGTATTATGAGTACAGAATTAAATGAAAACTCCAACAATGTTGAAAGCAATAGGGTTGGTGATAGAGCAAGATGCAAATACAATTATGATGTAAAACATGAACTGAACTAAAAAGAAGTTGTTGTTTAATGACTATATTGAGGGTATTGGGACAGAGGGTGTTTGCTGTTTGTCAACAAAAAACAACAGCCATGGGTATTAAAGTCTAAGGAATTGCTATAATATTAATGTTTGTCGACCCTTGTTTTAGCTGAATATACGGTCATCAATCTAACAAGTTCGTGCTGGTGTCAATTCCTTATAATTTCTATAATCCTGACATGTTTTTTGTACCAATGTGTTCAACGATTCTTGCGCTTTCGATATCGTTGAATTCATAGTCCAAATTTCCTGACACAAAGTCATTGTATAAATGATCATAAATAAAAAAAAACGGTTTTCTAATGTGACATATCGCGATTTGCGTTCTTGGACACAGCGTTCAACTAGTATAAACCTGAATATTTCATGCCCTTCTCGTAAACTATATCTATTCTCGGTACATGATGTTGACATCATAGAGCTGCAGAATATGTCGACTTAATCATTTTCGTTAGATAACTCGAAGAAATACAAAACCGAAATATGAAACAGGAAGTTTTGAATGAAACGAACATATCGATGTTTACCGGTAACAGACATGAACAAAATCCGGAAATCGTAATTTTTCCAAAATAAAAAAAATCGGGGCGGGACGATTTCAGAGGGGCGGGCGGGGATGAAAATCTATCAATTAATTTTAACTGGCCTAACTATAGTTTGCCTCAAACAAATGTTATGAAACTTATACACAATGCTTTTTACCACAAAATACATATCATGTTTGAATATTGGTTGCGTCACTTCTACAGCTCTTGATTTATGCCCCTTTACAAATTGAAAAATTACTGGATTTTTCGTTTCCGTTCTATAACTTAAGTTTGCCTTTATCAAATGTTATGACATTTATACACAATGCTTATTACCTCAAAACACAGATCTAGTTTGAATTGTGGTGGTGTCACTTAAACCATTCTACAGTTATGTTCCTTTAAAAATGGAAAAAATTGCTGATTTTTTTTGTGTCCGTTCTTTAACTTTAGTTTTCCTTTACCAAGTGTTATGAAACTGATACACAATATATGCATATAACCACAAAACACAGATCAAGCTGGAATTTTGATGGTTTCACTTAAACGAAGAGTTATGCCCCTTTACAAATGGAAAAAAATGCTGAATTTTTAGTTTCCATTCTCTAACTTAAGTTTACCTTTACCATGTTTACCAAATCTTATGAAACTTATACACAATGCTTTTATCCACAACAAGTAGATCAAGCACAAATTTTGGTGGTGTAACATTTACCGTTGTTCAGTTATGTTTGTTTATAACTTCATATGATGTGCCAGCGGAGGCATCATTTGTCCACATTCATTTATATGTCTTGTAGCTAGTGCCTATTTAAAAGCTGAGGTCATCATATGGCCTTCAACAATAAACTAATTCCATATTGCATAGCTAGTAAGCTATAAAAAGTCCCAAAATAACAAATGTAAAACAATTCAAACGAGAAAACCAACAACGATTTATGTTTCATGTGTATTTCCTTAATTTTTATGAACCAATAATGTTAATAAAGATCTAATATTAATAAGTTTATAAATCCGCTTCCATAATAAAGTCTGCATTCTAAATCACAATATTTGATTGTGACATGGTTCACACCTAAACTCCAGATAGATTATTTTGAAATAGTTCCCAAAATAAAAATAAAAACATTAATATGAAGTGCATTGATTTGACTTTGATTACAGTTTTTTTGTTGTTATCATGTGTTTTGAACCTTGATTTGTATCATCAAAATGGATTTATGAGATTTGCAAATTGTTGTCTCTAAATTTACAGGTCATAATTATTTGAGTGGAACAGTTCTTGGTTTAGAGATAGTAGAGAATATCCGTCAACAGACACATGTTCTTAGTAAATATGTACAGACTTTATGTACAGAGGCAGACAGTCAATTTATCAAAGTGAAAAAAGAATTAAAATATATAGAAAACAGTTTACAGAATAGGATAAAGAAATTAGAAAATGTATGTAACAATTACAAAATAGACGTAATATTTGAACCAAAATGACAACCTCAAAACACTTATGTGATATTAACTTATAGTTTTATAGATGATATGTTCAACTTGTTGAAAAATAGGTCATAATGAGAAAAATAGGACATATAATATAGTGGACATTTTTTTTCATGATATATTATATGTATATATATGTAAGAATCAAATATATGGTGGGTTTCAGATCTATGGCAGATTCTGAAATCCATGGTAAGTATGACATCATGCCATCCCAAATCTTTTGCAAATTCTTAAAAATCCTTATCTATGGCAAGTTTTGTAATTTCCTAATCTATGGCGGATTATTGTTGTTTTTATAGGCCCGTCAAAATTTTGACGGGACATATTATGGTATACAAATGTCCATCGTCTGTCCGTCCGTCCGTCTGTCCGTCCGTCTGTCTGTCCAGCCTAAACATGTCGCACTGTAACTTGAGAATGACTTAGCCAAATTTCATGAAGCTTAATATAGTTGTTTCTTATGATGGTCAAACAATCTGTATACTTTTTGGTGAAAATAAGATTAAAACTTTTTGAGTTACGGGACTTTTTAATTAAAACAGGTTTTTTTTTTTTCACATGTCGAGTCGTATCTAAAAAACAATTTATGATTATTGCTTAAAACTTTACACACTTCTTAGTGATATTCATCTTAAAATCTGTATACTTTTTGGTGATGATTCAAAATTTTATTTTTGAGTTATTGAGTATTTTGTAAAAAAAGGGGGAGGGTTTTTTACAAGTCATGCTTTATCTCAGAAACTATTTATGATTATTGCATAAAACTTACAAACTAGACGACGGGCGAATCATGGGCTCATGGAACAGCTGTTTATTAAATCTATGGCAGATTTTGTACAAATTAAGAACAAGGCAGAAAATACAAGATCAATGACTTGTCTTAAACAAGCTTAAGTGGAAATGTACCGGAGCATGTCTACAAAGATTATAGAATAAACATTCCATAATATTCAACCAAATCATGATGGCAACCATAAAATTTCCTATAATATACCATAATACAGACTTCAAGATTGAAATTATGTGCCCCATAATAAAAAGTATTTTCTAATCTGTGCATGGTACCTGTTAAACCCATTCATTAAACCAACTAGTAAAAATGGAAGTCCCTTAACAAACAAGAAAGCAGTTTTTCATAAAGAATTAAACAGTTTGACTTTTCACATAATATTTATTTGATTGTTAATCTTTTTTAACTGATGAGACAATGACTGTAGTATCCTGTAATTTCATCTCTCACTTTTTTTACTAGTACTTTTCCAGCCGTAGATTCTAACATATTATAACTCCTTTCCTAAATTATCCATAACTGAAACAGCGGTGCCTTTCTTCATCTTGGGATACGAACGATATATTGTTCTTCCTCTAGATAATTTTAAGGTCACATCTGCCTTTAAACCATCAGCAAATTGGTCTAGACTGAAAAGTGTTTCCCTGTGTATTTGTTTGTAAAAAAGTCCCATGAAAAATACCTGTTTTTGATTTACATTCTACCAACAACAAAAAAATCTATGCAGCAGCAAAGACGTAATAAGGTGTTATTTAATTGAGAAGTTGTATGTTAATATTATCCAGGAAAATTATGCAATTTCCATAGATTTGGAAAAATAAAAAAAAAATACCATAGATTTGATTTGTTTGGCGTTTAATTGCCATATATTTGAAATATGCCAAATATTTGGAACCCGCCATAGAATTGAGTCATTCATATATGTTTGACAATTTGAACATAATCTCTTAAATAAAAATGGTACCGAAAAAGGCATGATCTGTCTTGGTAGAGATAATGGTATAGCCTGTTAAAACTTAGTAGTTACTAAAAGGTCACCATCAGTAAAAAAAAGGCATGATCTGTCAAAATTTGGTCCATAAAATTGCTTACTCTGTTAATATTTGTAAAACATTAGTAGTAGAAGGTGATAATACGCCAGAATATATTTCAGCTCAAAAAGGTTTTTCTGAACTAACCTGGTGTTAGTTGTCAGTAGATGTAAAAAATGTTTTTAACTTTTTTCTGAAACTACTTGGCCTGGTGATGTTACCAAACTTTACTTTAACGCATGACTATTGTCCTTTACAGGATTTTAGATTTAAACTTGTATATGGGGATTTGATCCATCATCAAACATGGCTGCAGTTACTTATATGGACACATGGTTAAATGCATTTTTTTTGTCTATTTCTCACAAACTAAAACAGTTGGAGAAAGACTGATTTAGTTACAATGTTCATATTCAGAAAAAAATAGAGAAATTTGTTTTGAGTTATTGTCCCTTAAATCTATGAATGCATAAAACTGTATATGAAATGACTTGATGTTTTAAATACATTTTTTTTTTAGTTATTTTTACAGAAAACTATGGATCATGAAGTTGAATTAAGTAAGTATCCATGCACATTTACAATGTTAAGATCAACAAAGTTCAGGGGTATAATAGGAATCACTAAGTCTTTCTGTCTTTCTGTCTGTCCTTCTTTGTACCATTATACCTTGGTTAACCAAAACTTGGTATGCAGTTGTATCATGGCTGTTAGTGTGTCATATACCATAGTCAGGTCACTCTGGAGTAGATTTTGACCATTGGGCATTATAGGAAAGGTGTACTGACATAAGAGGTCTCAAAACGTATTAACTCCAAATAGAGCTTTCGTTAGTAGAAACCATATCAATTATGTGTATCAGCGGGGAAAATGTAAAAACATAAAAATATAGTATACTAGAACACACCCGTGATATCGCGGGTCTGTGACTGAATTAAAGAATATAACTATGCGTAAGCCTTATTTATGTATTGGTATTGTCATCTGATAAAGTCATGGCGATTATAAGATGCACAGTTTTCTCTGCTTTCAACATCTTTCTGTTTGAACCCATCGACCTGGAACTTATCAATTATTGGAATAATTAATTTTATTTGGAAAACAAAATGGCCTGGAAAGGTTTTTTTTTTAATCAACAGCATTGTCCTTTATGAGTTATAAATAAAGTTAAATTCTTTGATTCACTGTTTTACGTCATTCCAGCTAACAAATTAAAAACTGTACATGCTGAACCTATACGCCTTATTTTAAGTCCAGATTTTTATTATTCGTATTGTCATCTTAGAAAGTCATACTGATTAAAATACTACAATCGGGAACAATGTGACAATGATTGAATTTAGTAGTGTCAACCCTGTGATAACGACCCGTGTATGAAGCAAAATCAGTGGCGGATCCAGAACTTTTCCTAAGGGGGGGGGGGGGGCCCGCTCCAGTCATGCTTCAATGATTCCATATAAAATCAACCAAATACCCCCCCTGGATCCGCCTATGAAAATCCTAAATACAGCGTTTGGTGGTGCGCCTGTCAGATGCGGAACGTACAGATAAGGTAATAGGTAACAGGTGAATATACTATTGGTATCGGTATCGGATTGGACCCGAAACTTATTAATTATGTGGAAAACAAAAGGGTCTGGAGTGGTGTTATTTTTAATCAACAGCATTGTACTATATTAGTAATATATAAAGTTGAACTCTTTGATTCATGGTTTTTACGTGATGACGGCTGACAAATTGGACCTCGTAATTTTAGTATTATAGATATGCCAATACACATAATTAACAGCGCCTGGTGATGTTTCATAGCTTGACCGGTTTCGGTCCAAAAAGCACAGTAAAGAATTCAAGATGCTGATTTATATCTTTATTACAAAGAATAAGTCAATGACAATTGGTGTATTGAAAAGATTGAAGAGTTTTATGTCAAACTTTGCTTTACTTAAGTATACAACGTATTATTTTTTCACATTTCATTTATTGTTGAACAATTTGGTCAGGTGCAAACAATGCTTTTGATATTGATAGAAATTTTAAGCTACAAGCTAAAGGCTCTAAAGAACCTGTGTTGCTCACCTTGGTCTCGGTAGATATTTCACAAAGGACAATTTCAAACATTGTAGACGATAATAGAATTCATAACAAAAATCAGTTTTATTGATCTTGTATTGCTGGTCATTTATTCCGTTTAGTTTCTTCTTTAGTTTTTGCCTTCCAAAACACAAAAGAGGGTGAAAAAATTGAAGAGCATTCAGGGCCCTAAATTAAAAAAGGTTTTGCGGAATGCAACCTGCAACTGCATGTAACTGCAACATGTCATTATTTTACAGGAAAACTGTGTAGTTTGTTAGGGTTCCCTACTTCAGAAGAGTGAAGCACATTTTCAGTGTGAAGAGTATAAAAGTTTTTACTTTTTTCCATCAATGCACAATACAGTTGAAGCAACCATGAAAAACATATGTCTACTTTGTATAAGAAAATTATTTTCAATTAATTTTTTTGTTGACTAACCTACTAACTATTTAATTATCTATTTTAAAAATTGACAACAAACAATTTGTTTTAACATCAAACAGCTAAAGATCTATCTCTTTTTACACAGTGGTTATTTGAGCAACTTTATTGGTTGTTTGATTGACTGAATTAGCGAGAAGGATGATTGCAGTCATTTGATGATGTCAAAAACTTCCTCATCACAAAATGAAATATGTTATTCTATTTTTTGGTGTTTGACAAATCTTTTGGTTATCACTCATTTTTAAAACTTTCTCTATAAAAACTTCAGAAAAAAGGTGCTGTTTATTAAAGATACTTCAGTAAATTTTAAAGTACATTTTATAATTGGCTATTAGTCTCTAGCTGTTCTAAAAGTTTTTCATGGTTTCATATATAATTTCATTATTTGGTAGACAGTATATACAAACTATACTGACATCTTGTAAAATAAAAATAATAACACAAATGGAAGGTGTGATTGGTGTTGGGGGTTATGATAACAACAGTGTAAGAGTAAGGGTAAAAGTTTCTGGACAATATCTTGCGCTCTAAAAAAAAATTGCTTGGAATTACAAAAAAAAAGTAAATTCAATTACTTGATTCAAGTAATTGAATTGTTAAAATTATTGATCATTGATAGTAATTATTGGTGATGTTAAGTAATTTCAAGTAAATACAAGTAATTTACTTTTTCAGTAATTCTAAGTAATCCAATTCAGTAAACAAAATAATCAACATAAGTAATTCTAAGTAATATTTTAAGTAATTTCAAGTATTTATTACAAGTAAATACTAGTAATATAACAAGTAATTGTAAGTAATTCACAGTAAAACATCAAGTAATTCACAGTAAAATGTCAAGTAATTCACAGTAAAACGTCAAGTAATTCACAGTAAAACGTCAAGTAATTCACAGTAAAATGTCAAGTAATTCACAGTAAAATGTCAAGTAATTCACAGTAAAACGTCAAGTAATTCACAGTAATAATCCAAGCAATTTCAAGTAATCCTTAGTAATAATCTTAAGTAATTCTCAGTAAAATTATAAGTAATTACAAGTAATCCTAAATAATAATTTCAAGTAATCCTAAGTAATAATTTCTAGTAATCCTAAGTAATAACTTTTAGTCATCCTAAGTAATAATTGTAAGTAATCCTTAGTAATAATTTAAGTAATTCTTATTAAAAATCTTAGTAATCAAAGTAAAAATTAAAGTAAGTAATTATTTTAATACATATTGATTATTTGTATTAATAAAAGTAAGTAATTCTTTTAATATTTATTGAGTAATTCTTTTACACATAAATTATATAAATATTTATAATATATTTATAGATGAAAATAAAAATGCTACACTGTTTTATTATAAATGCATATATAATTTGAAATAGTAACATACCTTTTTTAAGAATGATCATATACTATATCCTTTGTTATAATCCATTTCTCTTGTTTGTTGTAAGTTAACATGGGCTACCTCCCCAGCAACTCTTTGTGTTACATTTTCATTTAATTGAGTTAGTACACAAAGAGTAGACAGAAACATGAAAACCCACAAAAAGTCCTTTTTTTAAGGTTCTCCTTTCCTTTCATGTGTGTAACTCGTGTAAGTATTTCAACAAACTCTGTAAACTTTTGTTCAAATTCAAAACTGAATGAGCTGGACCAGCCAATTTTCAAAAATAGCTTACCAAAGTCAAATGAAACCTTAATTCTGATTGGCCGAATATTTTTTCAGTCTCAAATTAAAAACTACTTATTAAAAATACAGGAAATATTATACAATTTTGTACATTTATAATAAATAGTTAATTTTTAATTTTAGTAAAACTAAGTCATGTTATTTTACATTATAAAAATTATATTAAAAATAGATTATTATAATTTGAAGATATTTTGATATGAAAATAGGTTAAGTAATGACTAGTAATTCTTATACCAAGTAATTCCGATCAAATTTTTTAAGCATTTCAAAGTATTATCTAAAAACAGGCTATTTTTTCAATTTGGAATTATTTTTAATTATGTAATTTGCATGATTTCTTGTGCTGAAATTCCATGTTTATTCTGCATTATTATTTTAAAGCATTGCATAATACTTTCCTTACAATGTATTTTGTATAGATAGTGTTGTGCGTAGCACAGTACATTCTATTGAAAATGTGTTATCTACTTTGGAATAGAAAGTGTGGGCACCACACTGAACATTGAAATACAGAATATACATGAAATTTATTAAAAAATTTCAAGCACAGGAAATTATGCAAATTCCATATAATTAAAAATATTTCCAAGTTGGAATAATTGCCTGTTTAAAGAAAATTGTTATCCAAAATTATGCAATTTTCACACTTAAACCTACATATTGTTGAAATTGTTAAATTATGGAGTCAAATTTCATAGGAAGCATTTATTATTATATATAATAAGCCTTATGCAAGAAAACAACATGATATAGTGCCGTAACCTACTTAGTAATAACAAGTTGTATATCCATGTTATTAGAAGTAATCCATATACCCGTCCCTATGATTTTCATGGCATTCCATCTATGCCATCGATTTTTCATGGGAAAAGGATGGAAACGATGTAAAATTTGATGAAATTCCATGAAATTCATTGCAAAAATTTTCCATGGCAAAAATTGCCATCGTTTTCATATTTGTCATGAAAGAAATTCTATGGAAAGGATGAAAATCTATGGCAATCGATGGCAAAGTTTGGACTTTAAATTTTTGGGGGGATGGAAATGATGGCAAACTTGGACTTTGAAATTTTTAAGGAAGGCAAACGATGGAAAAGTAGCACTAAGAAATTTTCTAAGATGAAAACGAAGGCAATTTGGACTTTTATTTTGATGATTTGTAACATAAAAAGTTACTGAAAACATTATCAAAAATCTAAATACATGTTTAGATTCAGCATATCAAAGAACCCCAATAATTCCAATTTTGTTGAAATCAAACAAAAGCTTTATTTTTGACCAACATGAAAACTGGGCCCATATACAAAAATCTAAATACATGTTTAGATTCAGCAAATCAAAGAACCCCAAGAATTTATTTTTTGTTAAAATTAATCTAACTAATGAGGACCAATTTGAAAACGGGATCCAAAATAAAAATCTGAATACAGTTAGATTGTGCATATCAAAGAACCTCAAGGAATCAATTTTTGATGAAATCAAACAAAGTTTAATTTTGGACCCTTTAGAACTCCTTAATGTAAACCAATTTGATAACGGTCCAAAAATCAAAAATCGAAATACATGGTTAGATTCAGCATATCAAAGAACTCCTTATATTTAGTTTTTGTTGAATGCAAACAAAACATTTTAATTTTGGAGCTTAATGTGGTCACAATGAACCAACTTAAAAATTGAAGTTGGCCCATAATCAAAAATCTAAATACATGTTAATATTCAGCATATCAAAGAACACCAACAATTCAATTTTTGTTGTAATCAAACTGAGTTTAATTTTTTACCCTGGGGCCTTAATGTGGACCAACTGGAAAACGGGACTCAAAGTTAAAAATCTAATAAAATACACAGTTACATTTGGCATAGCAAAGAACCCTAAGAATTCAATTTTTAATGAAATCATACTTATGCATTTACTTTTCTACATTGGCTAGATGTATAGGGGGAGGGTTGAGATCTCATAAACATGTTTAACCCCGCCGTATTTTTGCGCCTGTCCCAAGTCAGGAGCCTCTGGCCTTTGTTAGTCTTGTATTTTTTTAATTATAGTTTCTTGTGTACAATTTTGAAATTAGTATGGCGTTCATTATCACTGAACTAGTATATATTTGTTTAGGGGCCAGCTGAAGGACGCCTCCGGGTGCGGGAATTTCTCGCTACATTGAAGACCTGTTGATGACCTTCTGCTGTTGTTTTTTATATGGTCGGGTTGTTGTCTCTTTGACACATTCCCCATTTCCATTCTCAATTTTATTAGTCTTATTTTGGACCCTTTGGACCTTAATGTAGACCAATTTGAAAACAAGACCAAAAATTAAAAATTAAAATACACAGTTAGAATTGGCATATCAAAGAACTCCAATAAATAAATTCAATTTTTGATGAAATAAAACAAAGTTTAATTTTGGACCCTTTGGACCTCAATGTGCACCAATTTAAAAATGGGGCCCAAATTCCAAAAACTTAATACATGGTAACATTTAGCATATTAAAGAAGAACCCCAAGAATTCAAGAATAAAAGCTCTAAATTGAAAGGGTAAAGAAATAAGCAATCTATACAAAGTATTAAAAAAGTATTGTTTTTGGTCCCTTTTTGGCCCCTAATTCCTTAACTGTTTAACCATAACCATTAAAATCAATCCCAATCTTCCTTTTGTGGTTTCAAATCTTGTGTATAAATTTCACTTATAAAACTTAAGATACTGATACATGTAGGTGTCTCAAAAAGTGTGTATGGGAAAAAGAGGGGATAAATCGTTTGATACTGAATTTCGGTGGAAAAAGAAATAAAATGCATTAATTTATTTCACATAGTATATATAATTGAATGATTTCTGCATAAAAATAACATGTACAGATATTTGAAATAGTTGAATAAAGATTGCAATTTATGTTATTCATATTTTCGCGGGATTTGAACAGGAAGTTATATTGCGCATGCCCATTACTTAAACTCGCGCCCTTCCGGTTTTTGAAAAGATAGAACATCAAAGAACGAATTCAAGGAGAAACTTGCCGTTTATCAAGTATCATTATGGTATGTCGATATTTCTATGTGGCTATCACTGTTTTTCATATGTATGAATTGTATCTAGAAACTCAAAATAGGTATCAAAATTGCACAATCAGAGAAAAATATAACGTCAACATTGTATCCCGATGAAGTTTGAACACATGGAAGGGCAACAGTGAACAATATATATTATCGTATATAATTTCTTCCAATTATTCTGTTTTTAAGAGCATTTTATGTTAGAAGCATGTTCATTTTCACCTTTGGTAAACGAGCTTAAAAAATCAATTTAGAAAAAAAGGGGGGTTACACTGTCGTTTACAGTCAATAGTCATAACTGTGATCAGGTACATTTCCTGACATGTATACCAATAATATGTGTCTTTGTTTAGTAAGGCTTGGTGAACAACAGCGTGATTGTTCAGTCAAACTCAAATGATATTGATAAGATTTTTTTCTGTAAGGTACATGTAATGATGTATGATACATGTAAGTATCTTAGTATTTACATAAAATTTTCAATGAAATTTTACAGGCCTATTGTAGAACAGAACATCAAGAATCACAGCTTTCAACAGAGAGTCAATGTACCATTCCCACAAGTAGCAGAAACTATATGGATACACCAAAGAAAGAAAATTGGACAGAAGCCAGTGTCAAACAAGAAAAATAACAGCAATTTATATGTACGTATTATCACAATGAAAAATTATTAAAGGTCAATGTCACTTGCTTTTACTATAAGGGTAGAAAGACGGTGACTGACGTTTTATTATGTTAGACAAAATCAAAACATTGATGGACATGTCAGAACTAAATCTGGGTAAATAAAACCAACAATACAAACTATATGATATCTACAATCAACTGTTTTTTTTTGGTCAGTAATAGTCACTCTCACCACGATTAAAACATTATGTTAATAATACAATGTTACTATAAAAAGAGGAATATGGGGAAATGTTATCAATGCAGCAAGAGATATGGGTATAGAAAGCTATATAACCTTTTATATATAATTTGCACTTCAATGTGTCACATGATAGCTGTTGGAAGGTCGCTGTGTGCTCTACGGAGCATCATCATGTGTGTCTTACAAAGATTTCCAATTTTTTAAATAATTATCACACATTTTCTCTTGATAAGAGTACCAAACACCAGCAGTGCAAAATATCAAACACATTTTTCGTTAATTTTATTTCACTAGTAAATATATGATATTTTTCAGAAAATTTCAAAAATTAATATATATGGTTACTTTCTTTTTAGGCATCATACAAAAGAAATGGAATGTTGTCCCCCAGGTCATCAACCATCTGCCAAAGCCAAGTAAGGAACACAAGACAAGATAGACGACAGATAGCAATAATGAACTTTGAACATTTCCAAAATGTTTAACTTTACATTAAAACATAGTTAATTTTAATAGTTTTTATTATTTTAATCTATTTTGCTAGCAATGTATGGCAATGAAATTTAAACAGTGAAGCTTTATTTGAAAGTTATCAGGTTAATTCAATCTGATGAGAACTCCTGCAGATAATTACTTTCCCGGTGTCCTATTTTGAATAGAATATATTATTCAACTATACAGAAATATACCATACAAGGTAAAATTATCTGCATGTCCATTTGCGAATGAATACAGGGAAATGCCATGGATGCCATACTTTCCATGGCAATCTTTAATTGTAGCCATCATTTTCATGTCAACCTGCCATGGATGCCATACTTTCCATGGCAATCTTTAATTGTAGTCACTGTTTTCATGTCAACCTGCCATGGATGCCATACTTTCCATGGCAATCTTTAATTGTAGTCACTGTTTTCATGTCAACCTGCCATGGATGCCATACTTTCCATGGCAATCTTTAATTGTAGTCACTGTTTTCATGTCAACCTGCCATGGATGCCATGCTTTCCATGGCAATCTTTAATTGTAGTCACTGTTTTCATGTCAACCTGCCATGGATGCCATACTTTCCATGAAATTATGGCATTTTGCCATCGATGCCATGCTTTCCATCCTTTAATGGTTGTCATGATTTTCATGGAAACGATTGAAATACTGAGTATACAATCCCTGTCACTCTTTTTTTCGATGCCATGGAATTCATGAAAAAGCTCGTTTCAATACTCCATCGTTTTCATGGCAAAAATTTTGCCATGAAAATTCCATGGAATGCCATGAAAATCCTAGGGACAGGTATATATACAGATGTATACACGTCAAATACATTGTAATTCTTGAATTTATACAACACAAATAATAATAAGCAATTTGTATTAAGAAATCAATTTACAATACCTAAACTCACAATCAAGACATTATTACAGCAAATGGCTAGATACCAAACACCAAATTGATATCAATCAAATTGAAATCTTATCTAGACACACTATTTATTTCAGAAGTTGTAAATATATAGAGTAAATTTATATAGTAAACATTTTAAGTAATTTATCTAATCCTACCTAGTATTGAGAAGCATTTTTTTTCAAGTAATCAGAAGTAATTTTAGTAAATCATTTACTGCATTTAAGTAAAAATGAATAACTAAGTAATTTTTTAAATAGTTTTTCTACATTCAAGTAATAATTTTTTACTTAAAACTATTTGGATTACTTAAATCAAGTTAAAAAAATAAATTAAGTAATTTCAAGTAATTCCTTCAGAATATTTAGTAAAACTAAGTAAAAGTAAGTAATTATAAGTAATAGTAAGTAAATATGTAAGTAATATAATTACTCAAAATGAGTAAAGAAAATTTACTAAGTAATTTTTTTTTAGTGTGTGTGTGTGAGTGTATTGATCTCTTTGAAATTTTTTCACAAGGTTCCATATTACAAAGAGATTGATTTTGGGTGTAATTTCCGCAAAAGTTCAGGGATTAGGGCTGGGTTCAATAAAGGGGCCAAAAACAAGTATTTTTTAGTTTCCAGACTATTGTGATAGTTCATTCACAACATCTACATGTCCAATTGCACTTGCTTTATACAACGGTGATTTACCATCAGTGCCACACTGGTTGACATTTGCTGAATGTTGTAACAGTTCTTTAACCACATCAATATGTCCTTTCTGACTTGCCCAAAAAAGTGGAGAAAGTCCATCATCATCACACAGATTAATATCCACATCTTCAAACTGAAGAAGTATTTTTACTACCTCCACCTTGTTGAAATAAGAAGCTCTTGATAAAGGTGAAACACCAGCATTACTACATTTATTGACATGTATTTAGAAATTAGGGGCAATAATGTGTAAAAAGGAATCATTTTCTAGTTTCCAGACAATAACTTGTGTGTAAGGTGGTACCTAACACTTAAGGGAGATAACTCTGTTAAAATCAGCTAAACGTTTAAATCAGGTTGTATTGTTAAGGAAATATTAAGCTTCTCAATGATCAAAATCAGTGTTTGTCAAACCGCTATATAACCATGTGTTGGGTACCACCTTAAATTTATGGAACTCTCTGAAATTGTGTACATATTTCCTAAAAAGAACGTTATTTGAAAAAAAAATAAAAAATGGGGGGGGGTTGGTATTTTTCTTTGATTATTTCTGATTTATATGTAAAAGCGATAAATACTGATATGGGGCAGGAGATGCACACCAAACTTTGAATAGCAAAAAAGATCAGCTGACAAGATTCACAAATAAATCAATGGTGAAAATTGTTAGTCTACTATTTATTCGTTGTTATTAGAGTTATTGCCATGTGATAATGATTTTTACTATATTTTTGTGTTTTTTTGTCTTATATCTTTAAAATTGTCATAGATAGATAGAAACTAAAATTAGCAAAAATGTTCAGCAAGACGAGATCTACAATTAAGACAATATGGATGACCACTGCTTATTTGAGGTTATGCCCTTTATTAAATATTTTACCCTGTTTTGCGTTTTGCCTTAGTAATCAGTAAATATATAGACAATTTAAATTAAAAAAAATATCAGCAAGGCAAGATCTATTTACAAGTCAAATTTTGCTGATACTGTTTAGTAGACTTTTTCTCTCTGTCTGTTATGATTTAACAAATATGGCAGCTCATTAAATGCCGTGTTTTGACTCCTAAGTTTACCGATTGTCACCTTATAGTAAACAATCAACAGAAAAGCATGGATATTGAGCACGTGTTTAACATGTACAATCAGATAATAGTTTATATCAGTGACAGATCCATGCGTATTGCGATCACCGGATTTTTACGAGAAGGGTCATGCTAAGGTCACTATGCATACGGAAAATATGTCGGCGAATTGCATCCTGGAAACAAGCAATTAAAAAAAAGTAAACTTCTTCTAAATGTGGACAAATTAAAGAATTTTGTTCAGAAAAAGTTTATGTACATAAGTTTAATAATGAAAACTATCCATTTTGGTATAAAAAACATATGCATCATTTTTTTTTTAATTTGAGGTTTCATATGACTTCAAATGAGGAATTATTTAACCCTCTTTTGTGTTTTGAGGAGGCAAAAACTAAAGAAGAAACTAAACGGAATAAATGATCAACAATACAAGATCAATAAAACTGATTTTTTTTATGAATTCTATTATCGTCTTCAATGTTTGAAATTGTCCTTTGTTAAATATCAACAGAGACCAAGGTGAGCAACTCAGGCTCTTCAGAGCCTTTAGCTTGTAGCTTAAAATCTCTATCAATATTAAAAACATTGTTTGCACCTGACCAAATTGTTCAACAATAATTGAAATGTGAAAAAATAATAGAATTGTATACTTAATTAAGTAAGGCAAACTTTAACATAAAACTCTTCAATCTTTTCAAAACACCAATTTTCATTGATTTCTTCTTTGTAAAGATATAAATAAGCATCTTGAATTCTTTACTGTGCTTTGTAAACATACTTATCACTTTTTTATAAATTCATTTCTTCAATGAATACTCATGAAATAATTTTTTAAGAATATGAATAAATTAAATGAAAAAAAATTTGTCCTTGGAAATATATCTAGATTATAACATGGCATTTTTCAGACCCCTTATCAGCCCTATGTCATGATATCAGCCCAATAGCCGACAGGCTCGAGGGATAATTTTGACCATGGACATATACTTCAGCAGAAGATACAAACAAAAACTATTTTAAAACTTTGAAAAAATGCAATTTTAATATTCGTTTTGCCTTTTTTTTTTAAATACATTTTCCTGATTCCTACTTATTTGTTTTTATCCAACTTTGTTATGTTTTACACCAAAAAAAACTTGTGAAAATTATATATCGCTTGATATCAACTCTCGTTATTTGATTTAAATACATGTAGTAATAATTAACTCGAGTTGATATCAAGCGATATCCCATTCTTACTAATTATGAAACCTATAAATATTAGTAACAAATCATGAATATCGAAAATTTGTGCAAGCGCACGTGGGAGAAATATGAATATGAATATTATAGTTACCTATAATAGTGAACAATAAAACACATTCTGAGCATTCAGCCAAAACAATAAAATTTCAATTGTATTTTTTATTATACACCCGTTTACGGGACGTATTATGGTATACCATTGTCCGTCCTTCCGTCGTCAACATGTCCGACAATAACTCAAAAAGGCTTGAACCAATTTTCAGGAAACTTTGGTGGATTGTTCATATCTATTGGCGTGAGCTCCCTTTCGTTTTTCATAAATTTTAGATGTTACGTATTCGAGAAAAGGGGGTTTATTCATAAAAAAAAGTTTTTTTTCCAGTTTTTTTACAATAACTAAAAAAATGCTTTCTCCAATAGTCTATTTGCCATCAGAAATTTTTTTTCATGATAAGTTAGTTACACCGCTGATACATCACTTTCAATTCATAATGCTTTGCATTGGCAAAAGCCAATCTTGTCTTATATAGAACCAGTCTACCATTGACAAAGGGAAGTAATTTGTTAATAAAGTGTGTAATAACAGAATCAAATCGGTAATTGGCAAATGGACTATTTGCAAGAAACTTTGGTCAATTGTTTTTATCTATTGACATGAGCTCCCTTTCGATATTTATAATGTCCACTTCCGACTTTTATTCATTACAAAAGGGGAATTTTCCAGTTTTCGGACAATAATTCAAAAATGCTTTCAGCAGTTCGCATGACACTTTGGTCAATTGTTTATATCTATTGATGTAAGTTCCCTTTTGATTTTTAGAAATTTTAGATTTTACGTTTATGAGTTTGGGTTTTATTCATTAAAAAAGGTTTTTTTTTAAGTTTTTTTACAATACTTTTAAAGTGCTTTGAGCAGTTTTTATTTAACTTTAGTGCCTGGTTTATATCTATCATCATACCGTATATCGTTTATTTTTCGCGTGTGTTTAATTTCGCTTTGTTCACGGTAGCTGAAGAAAATTGGACCCCGCCTAAATTTCCCTACATATTCCCAGATCTATCAAAATTTGAAAGTTTTAGATATCATACTGTTAATTATAGTCTTTTGTTTGTTTCAACAGATGACAAGAATGAGCAAACTTAATTAAAAACTCTGTTTTCACAATAATTAAATCAGCTAAACATGCGTGTCGCACCTTTAGACTTCACAACAATTAGATGCTAATTAATGACGATCTATTGTATTGATAGGTTTCATTATCCAAACAATAGGCATTTAATGTAAAAATATGATAAAAATAATCACTTTTACAAGGATATTTGTATATCTGTATTGATCAAAACCTTCAATTTTTAGCATGCCCCAATGTGCATATTTTTAATTTACGTTCCTTAAAAGTTCTGTGTACTTTCGTTTGGGTTACTCGTATATATTTGTTATCGATTACCTGTCAGTCAATCAATGTTGTGTTACTTTCATCATACAATGTGATAGTTATATTTCGCGTGTATTTTCTCATTCAGCAAAAATTATACACAGTTAAAATTTAACATGCCCATTTTGTCATGAAATCGCAATAAAAAGCCGACGCGAAAAAAAACTGGTAAATTCCCTTTAGTTTTTCATAAATTTTTGATATTCTTAGAAAAAAAGACAGGCGTATCATGCGCTCATGGCACAGCTGTTTATTTTACATGAGAACAAAATAAAACTAATGGTAATTAACATATACACATTGAATATTACTTTTATTTTAAAATTTCGGTGTCTAACCGTTTGACCATGATGACAATTACATCGTCAAGTCATTTTTCTTTTTTTCAGAACGTTGTAGTGAACTTGCAACCAGTAATTTCCGAAAAATTGAAAGCATAGAGGCTGAAACAAAAAAAGAAGAAGAAGACAATATTCCAAAGAATATAAGAGGTACGAATTTGTAATAATTCAACCAGTTTATTTAAAATTCTTATCTATTGCAATAATTAATCTCTCTTCAGGAACTTTTACAGATATTTCATACTTATTACACATGTCTTCCAAATTTTTCAAGATAATGAGAAACCTTTATAATTTAAAGAAAGATGAAACTAGTTGAAAAGTAAAGATAACTGTGAATTTCATAAGATATTGTTCTGTTATATGTCGAAGTTCTTTTCCAAAAACTAATAATCGCTGAACAATATGCAGCTTTTTGGTCAATTCTTTTTCTTTATAGCTGAGCACAATCAAGATATTAAAGATTGGGAGAATGATGAATCTACTTTTCTTAAAACCAGATCAACATATCACATATTGAAATCTATACCTTCCAACAATTGCATTATTGTCACAGGCAGTTCAGGTTGTGGTAAATCTTCAAACATTCATCATGCTGCCTTACAGTTGCGTGACAGTTATGGATATGTGATAATTCCGGTTTTAACAGGACCATTAGATATTATAAATTATTATAACGAAAACACGAAACAGGTGTTTGTTGTAGATGACATTTGTGGAAAAGAATCCATCAATAAACAGACATTAAAAAATTGGATGGATAATTCAGAAAGATTGGAGAAAATATTTAAAATTGTAGAAAATGAAACTAACAGCACTTTTTCACAGATACAAGGTTCAAAGTTAATGATTTCGTGTAGATTACATATTTATAAAGAAGAACAGTTTCAATTAGTTAAGTTACTCACTAGAAAAGAATGTAATTTATTATCACCAGATATGTGCCTGCTGCAAGAGGAAAGAAAGTTAATGTTGAAAAAATACATACCAAAGGCCATTATTGACAGTGTAATGAAAGTTGAGGAGAATGTTGATTTCTTCCCTTTGCTCTGTAAATTGGCAAAAGGCAAAACATCCGAAGAAGTCATTAAACTTTTTACCGCTCCTGTGGACAGCATTACAGAGAACATAAACCACATTGCTCTTGAAAAAAAAGAACAATTTTGTGCTCTTGTTCTATGTTTATTATATGATGATGTATTCAATACAGATTGGCTTCAACTGAAATCAATTTCAGAGCAGGAGAAGAAGGACCGGCTTGCAGACATTGTTAAAGAATTTGAAATAGATTTATCCAAAGAAATGTCAAGAAATGCTTTAAAATCTGGGTTTACAACTTTAGAAGGCACCTATTTAAAGAAAATAAGTACAGAGTACAGCATTATACATGACAAAATTCATGAAATGGCAGCTGTCATCTGTGGTCAGCACCTTCCAGAATGTTTTATAAAACATGCTCCCCCTGAATTTATTCGTGACCATTTCATCTTTAAATCTGTCATGGAAGGACCTACAAAGGATAATGTTTTATTACTATCAATAGACACAGAAGTAGAGTATTTTGAAAGATTGTTAAGTGACTTAAAGAAGTTTATTATTGTAAGTACTTTTCAAAATAAACAGTTAAAATATCAGCCATTTAGGGATAAGTTAATAAGTTTTTTTGGAAAGAGTGATGAAGCGAAAAAAATATTAAAGATAATCGACTCAAAAGGATGCATTGTATATAAAGCTGATGAATTCTTTTATCAGTGTGTACTGCAAACGTTTACCACACCTCTAATGGAATCGGCATCATTTGGTTACCTTGATCTAGTTCAGTTTTTGGTTGATACTGTTAAATGTAAAGTAAACTTTACAGATGGAAGAAACAGGTCATCTTTATATAAAGCCTCAGAAGGAGGAAAAACAGATGTTGCTAAATTTTTATGTGAGAACAATGCTAGCGTTTCACAGTGCAACACGTATGGACAGTCTCCATTATATGTTGCATGTAAAGGGGGACACGCAGAGACAGTGAACATGTTACTACAGCACAAAGCTGATGTGTGTCAGGGTGAAACGTTAGGATGTCCATTGCATGTGGCCTGTGCAGGAGGATATGCAGATATAGTAAAATCGTTATGGGAGTACAGTACTGATGTCTTACAGCGTGGATTATTTGGAGTGTCCTATTTGGAATGTTTAGAAGGACATATATACACAGAGAAACTGTTTCACAAGAAAAAAGCGAATTCTCATCAGATGATTAAGAATCATAGCTATCAGAGGTACCCAAGAAGAGAGTCCCCTTTGTACATGGCCTGTAAAGGAGGTCACGTAGAAACTGTAAAATTGTTACTGGAGTACAATTATGACGTCACTATAGATAAAATAGGAGAGACACCATTGTTTGCGGCATGTGCAGGAGGTCACACAGAAATAGTCAAAATGTTACTGGACAAAAAAGCTGATATCTCTCAAGGTGACAGCTTTGAAAATTTGTCTAAATTGTATGTAGCCTGTGCTGGAGGCCATACAGATATTGTGAAATTGTTACTGCAGAGAAATGATGATGTGCATCAGTTTATTGGACGTGAATTACTATTTTCATTATATATAGCATGTCAAAAAGGACATACTGATATAGTGGAACAGTTACTCATGAGAAAAGTTGATCTATCTATTACTATAAGCACGCAGGGTGATACTCCATTGTTTGTTGCTTGTTCAAGAGGGCATATAAATACAGTGAATTTATTACTGCAGAACAATGCAGATGTGTCTCAGTGTAACATTCATGAAGTGTCTCCACTGCATGTGGCATGTGAAGGGGGGTATACAGATACAGCAAAATTGTTACTACAGAACAGTGCTGATGTCTCTAAGTGTAACAGGGAACTTGAGTCGCCATTGTATATGGCCAGTGCAAGAGGGCATACACCTACAGTGAGTCTATTACTTCATAACAATGCTGATGTATCTCAGTGTAACATTAATGAAGTGTCTCCATTGCATGTGGCCTGTAAAGGAGGATTTACAGATACAGCTGAGTTGTTATTGCAGAACAATGCTGATGTCGCTAAGTGTAACGACAGTGGAGAGTCTCCATTGTATGTGGCTTGTAGAGGAGGACATGTAAATACAGTAAAACTTTTATTGCTGTACAATGCTAGTGTTTCGCAGTGTGATAAACTTGGAGGACGGTCACCGTTACATATAGTGTGTGATAGAGGTTCACTAAAATTTCATCCAAAATATTACTATCCGTATGAAAAAATGATATCAGAATATGAGAAAAAAAAAGATCATATTGAAATTGTAAAACTATTAATACCAGGAAATGCTGATGTTAATCTTTGTGATAAAGAAGCACATACACCATTAGATATTGCCCGTAACTCAGAATTTAGTGAAATTGTTACACTTCTTGAGGAAAGTCTTGGCTTGCAAACACCGCAATTAAAATAGATATTTGTACACATTGTAAACTATAAAACTAAAAGACAACCTTTTAATTGCAGGAATTTTTAATTAATAGTTACATGAAAAGATTTGTGCGCATATTTATTGTCAGTATGTGTAAAGAAGTTTCATACACCATGTATATGTATATAGTTTATAGCTTTTGATTCCTCTTTTTTGTTAAACTGTTTTTATCTTTTGGTTAAATAAGCTCTTCAATGTTTTGTTTGAGGATGTGACTTTCAATATATATTTTTACCTTGATATTTTGGTAAATACTAGTACACATTGGGTGCAGTTTAATGTACAATGTAGATTTTAATTAAAGACATAATTTGTTCGTATCATGATCTATATTCAATTTAACAAAGGAAAATTTTGGCAAATCATAAGTTCTTCATGGCTTCAATGAACATTACATTGAACAACAAATCGGATGACTTGCCTTGTTTGTATTGGATACCAAAGCTTCACAAAATTCCGTACAAACAATGGTACATTGCCGGCTCATCTGCATGTTCCACTAAAGAATTGTCCATTAGATTGACTAAAATGTTGTCGGCAGTGAAAGAGGGTCTTCAGAAATACTGTGAAACTGTTTTCTCACGTAGTGGTATTAACCATATGTGGATTCTTAAAAATTCCAAAGAACTTCTGGATAATTTTAAAATCTCGGTCTCTTTCTGAAATTAGTTCGATCAGAACTTTTTATTTTATCAACCCTGTATACCACCATTCCCTATGTGAAATTAAAAAATCGCTTAACAGAAGTAATCCACAATGCCTTTCAACAAAAAAATGGTAGCATACGCTATAAATTTATTACTTTGGGATATCATAAGGCATATTTTGATAATAGTGAACAAAAGGGTAAAACATGCTACACAGATGAACAAGTGGTCAGTATGCTGGAGTTTCTTATCGACAACATATTTGTTGAATTTGGAGGTAGACTTTTTCAACAAATTGTCGGCATTCCTATTGGAACCAACTGTGCGCCTCTCCTTGCCGACCTCTTCTTATTTTCATATGAATCGGAGTTCCTTCAGACCCTTGTGTAAAATTAACAATCCGAACTTTTCTGATTGAGTTCAATTAATATATCCCCCAGAACTAGAAATTAAAGAAACAACAGACACGGCTTCCTCCGCCTCATTTTTAGATTTATACCTCGAATTTGACATACACAGTCATCTCAGTACCAGAATATATGACAAACGAGACGATTTTACTTTTGTCAATTTCCCCCACCTCAGTAGCAATAAACCAACTTCACCTGCATATTGGATATACATTTACCAACTTATTCGATATACCAATTTGACGTGGCTCGGTACTTATACATCCCGTCAATGTGTTTGTATGATCTTTCTTTGTGCTGGTGTGCTTTGTACGTGTGACTTTTTGTGTTTCTGTGGTACATATGACGTGGCTCTGTACTTTTAAACGTCCAACCATTATGTTTTTGTTCTATCAAAATGCCATTAAAGTAATGTTCTATTTTAATTTTGAAAATACTTTGTACGACAAAATTATTTTATATCAACGATCAATGTGTTGTTTGTAATATCTTTCCATTTTTGCTGGTGTGTTTTGTACGTGTAACTTTTTGTGTTTCTTTGGTACATTTGACGTGGCTTTGTACTTTAACATCTCGTAATAATGTTATTGTTCTAATATAATGTCATTATGTTATTGGTCTAATATAATATTGAAAATACTTTGAACGACAAAATGATTTTATATCTCTTCCTGTGTGACGTAACATTCTAACGTTAAACACGCTCCTCTTAACTAGAGTTGATGTGAACCTTGCCATGCAGTCACTGGACTTCAAATATTTAGGTTGATTTTAAATACATATATAAGTAAGCAATGCATGTGGTTGTTAAATTTTATATATCTACTTTTTTGAGCTTCTTTGTTAAATATTTGTTTCTTTTTGTTCTGATTGAGATTGTGACACGGTGAGGATTGCTGTACCCCTATTTTGACAATTTTACCTATTATATAGATATAGGAAGATGTGGTTTTAGTGCCAATGAGACAACTCTCCATCCAAGTCAAAATTTATAAAAGTAAACCATTATAGGTCAAAGTACGTCCTTCAACACGGAGCTTTGGCTCACACCGAAAACAGCAAGCTAAAAAGGGCCCCAAAAATTACTACCATTCAAACGGGAAAACCAACGGTCTAATCTATATAAAAACGAGAAACGAGAAACACTTATGAACCACATATGAACCACATAAACAGACGACAACCCGAAGGGCCAAGTGAGCTTTTCCCATCACTTTGCGTCCAGCGTCCGTCGTCGTTAACTTTTACAAAAATCTTCTCCTCTGAAACTACTGGACCAAATTAAACCAAACTTGGCCACAATCATCATTGGGGTGTATAGTTTGAAAAATATGTCCGGTGACCCGGCCAACCAACCAAGATGGCCGCCATGGCTAAAAATAGAACAGGGGTAAAATGCAGTTTTTGGCTAATAACTCAAAAAACAAATCATTTAGAGCAAATCTGACATAGGGGTTAAAATTATTTATCAGGTCAAGATCTATCTGCACTGAAATTTTCAGATCAATCGGACAACCCGTTGTTGGGTTGCTGCCCCTTTAATTGGTAATGTTAAGTAAATTTTGCAGTTTTTGGTTATTATCTTGAATATTTTTATAGATAGAGATAAACTGTAAACAGCAATATTGTTCAGCAAAGTAAGATTTACAAATAAGTCAACCTGACTGGAATGGTCAATTGACCCCCGAGGGAGTTATTGTCCTTTATAGTCAATTTGTAAATTTTTACTAACATTTCCCACTGAAACTACTGGGCCAAGTTCATTATAGCTAGAGATAATTGTGAGCAGCAAAAATGTTCAGTAAGTAAGATGTACAAATACATCACCATCACCAAAACACAATTTTGTCATGAATCCATCTGCTTCCTTTGTTTAATATTCACATAGACCAAGGTGAGCGACACAGGCTATTTACAGCTAGTTTGTATTAGAAGTCTTTTTTTACACTGTCTGACTCTTTGTATTTTTTTTTTTAGCTCACCTGACCTGAAAGGTCAATTGAGCTTTTCTCATCACTTGGCGTCCGTCGTCCGGCGTCCGTCGTCCGTCGTCAGTAGACTTTTACAAAAATCTTTTCCTCTGAAACTACTGGGCTAAATTTAATTAAACTTGGCCACAATCATCCTTGGGGTATCTTGTCTAACAAAAATGTCCGATGACCTGGCCAACCAACCTAGATGGCCGCAATGGCTAAAAATAGAACACAGGGTAAAATGTATATTTTGGCTTATATCTTTGAAACTAAAGCATTTAGAGCAAACCTGATAGGCGTAAAATTGTTTATCAGGTCAAGATCTATCTGCCCTGAAATTTTCAGACGAATCGGACAACCTGTTGTTGGGTTGCTGCCCCTGAATTGGTAATTTTAAGTAAATTTTGCAGCTTTTGGTTATTATCCTGAATACTATTATAGATAGAGATTAACTGTAACAGCAATAATGTTCAGCAAAGTAAGATTTACAAATAAGTCAAACATGACCGAAATGGTCAATTGACTCCTTTAGGAGTTATTGCCCTTTATAGTCAATTTTTAACAACTTTTCGTCATTTTTTGTAACTTGTACAAAAATCTTCTCTGAAACTACTGAGCCAAATTTAACTAAACTTGGCCACAATCATCATTGTGGTATATAGTTTAAAAAATGTGTCCGATGACCCGGCCTACCAAACAAAATGGCCGACATGGCTAAAATTAGAACATAGTGGTAAAATGCAGTTTTTGCTTTATATCTGTAAAACTAAGACATTTGGGGCAAATCTTTCAAGATTTAAACACATCAGAAAAAGATCATTCCCCTCACAAATTTTCAGATGAATCCGACAAGTTGAACCCGTTGTTGGGTTGCTGCCCTAAAATTGGTAATTTTAGGAAATTTTGCAGTTTTTGGTTATTACCGTAAATACCAGTATAGATAGAGATGGACTGTAAACAGCAATAATGTTCAGCAAAGTAAGATCTACAAATAAGTCAATATGACCAAAATTGTCAGAGGACTCTTTAAGGAGTTATTGCCCTTTATAGTCAATATTGAACAACTTTTCGTCATTTTTGTAACTTGTACAAAAATCTTCTTTTTAACCAATTTTGGCCACAATCATTACTAAGGTATCTATTTGAAAAAAGTGTCTAATGACCCCGCCTACCAACCAAGATGGCCGACATCAGTAAATACAATAACAGGTGAGCGACACAGGCTCTTTAGAGCCTATAGTTATATTTGTAGATGTTTTACACTGAGTGTTACCCATGTAAGCATATAAGTTACTCTGAACTAGTACACATTTTTATTTAGGGGCGAACTGAGGCCTACTTCCGGGTGCAGGATTTTCTCACTGCGTTGAAGAACCATTGGTTGTCTTCGGCTGTTATCTGTTCTTTGGACCGCGTTGTTGTCTCTATTGACATATTCCCCATTTTCTTTCTCAATTTTATTTCATATAACATGAGATGAATGAATTATTTCGATACTAATAGGACAAAAACTGTATGTTTATAGGCCGAAGCGTAAGAAATTGCGATGGAAATGTTTTGCTTTTCCTTGTGAATCATTTTCATTAGATTTTCATATTTAAACTTATTGGATATATGATGTTTTCAACTTTTAATAAAACAATATAATGAAATTTAACATAGCAGCTGAAATATGTAAACAGTAAGTTTGTGCACATGTGTCAAACATATCTTATGCTGATTAGAACACGACAGAAAACTAGGCAAAAGGATAGTGATACGGCTGCGGCGGTGTTAGTTCACTTCAAAAGCTTTATAGTTTAGAAGGCGGAAAACCTGGATGCTTCATACTTTATATATAGATGCCTTATTCTACGAAGTTCCCGTCTGTCAATAGTAAAGAGTTTTTGTAATGTTAATTTCTTTCTTTTTATGAGTAATAGGACAACTATATTTAGTATGTGCGTACCTCACAAATTCCTCATGCCCACCAGACAGTTTTCATTTGACCTCTAACTCTTTTCATGGATCAGTGAACAAAGTTTTGATGGTCAAGTTCATGTAGCAGATACTATAAACAATAGGTCTTCTATAGTTGGTGTATAGAATGATTGAAAGGTGAACATATCCAACTGGTGTCATCTAACCATGACCTCATTTTCATGGTCCAGTGGTCAAAGTTAAGTCTTTTTTATAAAACTATATGCAGTAGGTCAACTATATTTAGTGTATGGAAATATTTAGTTTACTTATCTTAGTCTATTTCTCAGATAATATAAGCAATAGGTGAACTATAAATGTTGTATGGAATGATTGTGAGGTGTTTATGTCTGTCTGGAAGGTATCATATGACTATTACCTCCTTTTCATGGTTAATTGGTCAATGTTAAGTTTTCATTGTTAAGTTTTTTCTTAGATACTATAGGTCAACTATATTTAATGCATATAATGATTGTATGGTGCTCATGTCTGTCTGAGATGGTTCATCTGACCTTCACCTCATTTCAGCGTGTACACTCTTGTTAAATATCGAATTAAGGACGTCATGTTAGAATGTATTATGGTCATACATTAATATTCAGATAATCACATCTGTACATCTACGTGTATACCTTATGTTAATTGTATCTTAATGTTTTTAGCTCACCTGGCCCACAGGGCCAAGTGAGCTTTTCCTATCACTTGGCGTCCGTCGTCCGTCGTCGTTAACTCTTACAAAAATCTTCTCCTCTGAAACTACTTTGCCAAATTTAACCAAACTTGGCCACAATCATCACAAGGGTGTGTAGTTTAAAAAATGTGTCCGGTATCTTGGCCAACCAAACAAGATGGCCACCATGGCTAAAAATAGAACATAGGGGTAAAATGTAGATTTTGGCTTATAACTCTGAAACCAATTTAGAGCAAATCGGACGAAGTTAAATTGTTTATCATGTCAAGATCTATCTGCCCCGAAATTTTCAGATGAATCAGACAACCGGTTGTTTGGTAGCTGCCCCTGAATTGGTAATTTGAAGGAAATTTTGCTGTTTTTGGTTAATATCTTGAATATTATTATTAATAGAGATAAACTGTAAACAGCAATTATGTTCTGTAAAATAAGATCTACAAATAAGTCAATATGACCAAAATGGTCAGTTGACCCCTTAAGGAGTTATTGCCCTTTATAGTCATTTTTTACCAATTTTTGTAAATTTTGTAATCTTTTACAAACATCTTCTCCTGAAACTATTGGGTCAAATTTAACCAAACTTAGCCACAATTATTATTAGGGTATCTTGTTTAAAAAAGTGTGCGATGACCTGGCCAAACAACCAAGATGGCCGCCATGGCTAAAAATAGAACATAGGGGTAAAATGTAGATTTTGGCTTATAACTCTGAAACCAAAGCAGTTAGAGCAAATCTGACGGAAATTAAATGGTTAATAAAGTCAACATCTATCTGCCCTGAAATTGTCAGATGAATTGGACAACTGGTTGTTGGGTTGCTGCCCCCCAATTGGTAATTTTTAAAGAAATTTAGCCGTTACTGTTTATTATCATGAATATTATTATAAATAGAGATAAACGTTAAACAGCAATACTGTTCAACAAAGTTAGATCTACAAATAAGTCAACATGACCAAAATGGTCAGTTGACCCCTTAAGGAGTAATTGCCCTTTATTGTCAATTTTAAACAATTTTTAGCTCACCTGGCCTGAAGGGCCAAGTGAGATTTTCTCATTACTTAGCGTCCGTCGTCTGTCGTCCGTCGTTCGGCGTCCGTCGTTCGGCGTCCGTCGTCGTTAACTTTTACAAAAATCTTCTCCTCTGAAACTACTGGGCCAAATTTAACCAAACTTTGCCAGAATCATCATTGGGGTATCTAGTTTAAAAAAATGTGTCCGGTGACCAGGCTAACCAACCAAGATGGCAGCCATGGCTAAAAATAGAACATAGGGGTAAAGTGCAGTTTTGGGCTTATAACTCAAAAACCAAAGCATTTAGAGCAAATCTGACATGAGTAAAATTGTTTATCAGGTCAAGATCTATCTGCCCTGAAATTTTCGGATGAATCTGACAACCCGTTGTTAGGTTGCTGCCCCTGAATTGGTAATATTTAAGGAAATTTTGCTGTTTTTGGTTATTATCTTGAATATTATTATAGATAGAGATAAACTGTAAACAGCAATAATGTATAGCAAAGTAAGATTAACAAATAAGTTACCATGACCAAAATGGTCAGTTGACCCCTATAGAAGTTATTGCCCTTTATAGTCAATTTTTAACCATTTTTCGTAAATCTTAGAAATCTTTTAGAAAAATCTTCTCCTCCGAAACTACTGGGCCAAATTAAACCAAACTTAGCCACAATCATTTGGGTAGGTAGTTTTAAAAATGTGTCCGGTGACTCGGCCAACCAACCAAGATGGCCGCCATGACTAAAAATAGAACATCAGGGTAAATTGCACTTTTTGGCTTATAACTCAAAAACCAGGTCAAAATCTATCTGCCCTGGAAATTTCAGATGAAGTGGATAATTGGTTGTTAGACTGCTGCCCCTGAATTGGTAATTTTAAGGAAATTTTGCCGTTTTTTGTTATTATCTTGAATATTGTTAAAGATAGACATAATCTGTAAACAGAAATAATGTACAGCAAAAGAAGACCTAAAAATAAGTCAACATGACCAAAATGGTCAAGTGACCCCCTAAGGAGTAATTGCCCTTCATATTAAATTTTTAACAATTTTCATAAAATTTGTAAATTTTCACTAACATTTTCCTCTGAAACTACTGGGCTAAGTTCATTATTGATAGAGATAATTGTAAGCAGCAAGAATGTTTAGTAAAGTAAAATCTACAAACACATCACCATCACCAAAACACAATTTTGTCATGAATCCATCTGTGTCCTTTGTTTAATATTCACATAGACCAAGGTGAGCGACACAGGCTCTTTAGAGCCTCTAGTTTGTAAATTTTTGTTATCTTATAAAAAATCTTCTCCTCTGAAACTACTAAGATAATTTTATTCAAACTTGTCCACAATCATCATTAGGGTATATAGTTGCCCGCGAACCAAGATGGACGACATGTGTAAAAATAGTACATAGGGTAAAATGAAGTTTTTGGCTCATATATCCTAAACCAAATAGAGCAAATCTGCTGTGATTAAATTGTTCATTAGGTTAAGTTCTATTTGCCCTGAAATTTTCAGACCAATCGGGCAATTTGTTGTTGGGTTGCTGCCCCTAAATTGGTAATTTTAAGAAAATTTTGCAGCTTTCGGTTATTATCTTGAATATTATTACAGAGAGAGATAAACTGTAAACAGAAGTAATGTACATCAAAGTAAGAGCTACAAATAAGTCAACATGACCAAAGTGGTCAATTGACCCCATAAGGAGTTATGCCCTTTTTTGTTAATTTTTTACAATGTTTATATATTTTGTAATTTTTGTAATTTTTTACAAAATATTTTCCATTCTCACATTCTGGGCTAATTTCATCATAGATAGAGATAAGATAAGCGGCAAGATAGTTCAGTAAAGTAAGATCTACAAACACATCACCAACACCAAAACACAATTTTGTCATGAATCCAACTGTGTCCTTTGTTTAATATGCACATACACCAAGGTGAGCGACACAGGCTCTTTAGAGCCTCTAGTTTTAATCAAGTAAACGTATCAAGACGTGTGTGCCTATATATCTAACACATTTTTTTTCAATATCATTACGTATTTTTAACAAACAGTTTTCTATTAAGACCTGATAAGGTCTTTGAATTGAAGAAGTGAGTTAGTTATGAAAGTTTGTTTTTACTCGAAATATAGACAAAAGAGTAGGAACTAAATTATATTTCTTGATCATTATCCCGATTTTGATTTTATAATAGAAAAAGATTTTTGTTATACAAAAGTGGACAAAGACTGAAAACCTCATGAATTACTGATTGATTGGCAAACAATCAGAACAAATTATTAAAATGGAGGTAGTTGCATGAAAGGTGAAGTGTCTATATATCATAGGTCCCTATTTATATAAATTGAAAGTGATGAAATCATTTCAGTTGAACTTAACTTAACAAAACAAAACAACTCTCATTTAAGAAACACATGTCCCATAACAATTCAGTAAGGGATCATGTATTTATTCTTACGGGAAATCTCCGTTCATGCTCGGAGGTCGCTCCGAGCTTTTTAAGTAGGCTCATGTCAGCAGTGTATTTGACAATAATGAGCATGATCTATATAAGATGTCAATCAAATCTATAGCACTTCTATAATAAGGAAAATAGAGCATTATAGAGGAAGCTCAATTAACACATATGTAAACATCTGGTCTAATCATTATTTACATTTATTTTACAAAATTATGAAATAGATAAAAATTCTTCAACAGAACTGTGTTATGCTGGGAAAGAAATATCAAGTCTCCACCAACAGCAATAGTCATTGAAATTTTTTTTTAAATATATTTAATTATCAGTCCTTTTTTTTATAATAAATTTTATTATTAGATGATATAATTTAAATACAGTTTATATTATTGTAAGACTAAGCCTACTTAAAAAGCTCTGAGCATCCCGCCAGCTTCCTATGAAGAATAAATCTATGTCCCAAATGACGAGTCTTTTCAGAGCAAGAGGTTATAATGCAATTTATTGTTGTCAATGCTTTACTGAAGAACAAATTTTCCTTCATCGAAAATTCTAGTGATTGATGCATGTGTTTTGTCTATGTCTATGTCCATATGTAACGGACATTGAACTTGGGGCTCAAATTAGATAACTAAAGATTTCTTAATTGGTTTGGTTTTTTTATTTACAAAAAAATGGATTTGAACTTTAACCAGTGCAAATTATCAGAAAGAAAATTAATTAACAGTTATATATTTCTTTATATGTATCTCAAACGGATAAAATTATATGAAAATTCATGAATTCAAAGTGTGAAGAATACAGTGTCTTACTGTAACACATTTTTTATATTGAATATATATTAAAGACTGTTTTCCCCCACCATTTCCTTTTCCCTGACAACTGGGATATGTTAACTAAAAGCAGGAACTCCTGGACTGCCTATGATTTATGTATTACAGAGGATTTAAAATAAAAGATATTATTCACTTATCCAATATTTAAAAAGAAAAAAAATATCATTTTTATTCGGTCATGCAGTAGATGTAAGATATTGTTTTTGTGCTGATTGTTTACTCATTAGCACCATCCCTTCATTCAAGGTACTTCCCCAGTTGTAAGTTTTTCTACAATTGTAAAATATCAGTTAGATTTTCAATGAATTATTTACATAACATGGATACAAAAAAATGAAAAGATCTCTTAAACACTGTTTTAAAAATAACCTCTATCAACTCAAAAATAACCTCTATCAACTTAAAAATTAATAACTTATCACATTTATTCAGTTGCTAATAAACTTTACTTCCATAATAACTGTCAGCATATATGTACATGTCTAATTTTTTTTGTGAGACTTTGGTAGCACTTTTATAATAAACATTTTATTAAGAAACAACAATTGATAAATGTTACATTTAATAAATTTAACGCAAGCTAGATGGCTAAGAATTTGTATCTTAACACAAACATTATCATTTTAAAGTTTTTCATTTGTTGAACAACAAGTAAAGAATATTAAAATCATCTTCGATAATATGCAAACTAAAATGCAGTTTTGTATGTCTTTATTTAGTATTGGTACATCTACTTTCATCACTGAGAGTTGCTTTTTTGTACAACTAAAAAAATCAATGAATGATTAGCTTTTAAATGATTAATGTAAAGTTCCCGTGGAATAAACCCAACAGAAAACTAAAGATATTGCAATTAAACATTATGACAGGCTAACTGGCATAGATATAAATAATACCTTGATAAAGATGAACGGATTATGTGGAAAGGTTTCATTTCTTTCGCATTAACACATTAGTGTGTAAATGATTTGATGAAATATTCTTTATTGTTGCAATGATGTTATAAATGCGTTCTGAAGAAAAGAATGTTGTTATATAAGTTATTGGTCAGTTTCTTAGAAGTATGAATATCAATAGCTTTAACAATTGTTGAAATTATATGCATACTGTAATGATGACATGTTCTAACCCACCGGTAATATGATACCCTCTCAGAGCGGCGTATACATAGCCTAATGAAGCACTTGCTCCCTCGTTACGAGACAATAGTTACACCTAGAGATCACCCCAAGTTTTTGGTTGGGTTTGTGATGCTTAGTCCTTAGATTTCTATGTTGTGTCTTGTGTACTATTATTTGTCTGTTTGTCTTTTTTTTTAGCTATTGCGGTGTCAGTTTATTCTCGATCTATGAGTTTGAACGTCCCTCTGGTATCTTTCGCCCCTCTTGTACAGTATAGTATACTAATGTCAACTCAATCTTGGGTTATAAAGTTAAAAGTACAACATTATTTAAAAAAAAATTAGTTATAACTGATTGTTTAGTGTCTTAAACAGGCATATTCTTAATTAATTTTGAAAGTTGGCAAATGTGATATACAAATGCTGTTTTAACGTACTGTTTTTTGTATTTTTATTTTTACACACTATTTTATATTTATCCAATATTCATATTTATGTAATAAAACTGTAACGTTTTTGCATTATTTATTTTTCGATTGTAAAATGTGTGCCTATTTTCATTGGTTCCGAATAAATAAAGGATGAAAGGAATAATTAAAAATATTGCTCGATTACTCCACCATGATAAAAATATATACAAACAAACACAAAAACAACACAGGTTCATGGTGACCTTACTTCATGTACCTAAAACTTGCACAAATGAAGTGGCGTTAAACCATTTATTACATTGGCTTTCAATGTATTCAACAGTGGTATGCCGCAAATCAAAAGTCATAAATCGACTGAGAGAAAACAAATCCGGATTACATACTAAAACCGAAGGAAACACATCAACTATAAAAGGAAAACAACGGAACAACATAAACAGTTTAACACTGAAGTGCAGAATAAACAAACGATAATGCAACATACATAGAAACTAACTGTAAGATAACAACTGCCATATTTCTGACTTGGTACAGGACATTTTAAGAAAAAGATATTGTTCTTACTTTCGCCCTTTACGGCCAGTTCAGTAGAGAGTGTAAATTCTTCTCTTCGATTCTTGAAGAATTCCTTCAGAAGTTCTATTAGTGAGGAAATGTTTAATGCCTTAGTTCTGCTGTTTTTCCACAAGGATATTGGCAATGACATCCAAGTTGTTCTGAACATGTATGCTAGGAAAAATCCTAGACGAATGTTACCATTAAATCTATTAAATTAATTCAACTCGAATCATCCAATAGAGATATAGTATTTTTTACGAGCACTGTCATGTCTGTAGAACAATAAATAAATGTTCGCATTATCTTCAGCTTCTTTTGGGACTGCAGCTTTATAACTGTAGCTTTATAAACTCATATATGCAAAAAGTAAAATCACAAAAATACTGAACTCCGAGGAAAACTCAAAACGGAAAGTTCCTAATCAAATGGCAAAAATCAAAAGCTCAAACACATCAAACGAATGAATAACAACTGTCATATTGCTGACTTGGTTACACAGGCATTTTCCTATGTAGAAAATTGTAATCAAACCTGGTTTAAAGCTAGGTAAACTTTCGTCACTATTTGGGATCCGACTTTTTATATAAGAACACAAATGAGTGAAATGTAGATGAAACCGGCGTCATGCAGACTAAATTATTGTTAAAGTACCAAGAAGTGGTATGATAACCAAGGAGACAACTAGAGACTGTCTAACTGACGTATAAATAAGCAACTATCAGTCAATCGGATATAATTTTATTTATAATTCTATTATGTCTGTTTGTTTTGTTCACGCATCGGTGACTATATAATGGAATTCGATGCGACTGTCATACAAGTGAGAGGTTTAGCTAGCTATAAAACCAGGTTCAATCCACCATTTTCTACATTTGAAAATGCCTGTACCAAGTCAGGAATATGACAGTTCTTGTCCATTCGTTTTTGATGCGTTTTGTTATTTGATTTTGCCATGTGATTATGGACTTTCCGAATTGATTTTCCTCTGAGTTCAGTATTTTTGTGATTTTACTTTTTTCTAGTGCAATAACCAAAATTAATGAACCAAGCTTCATGACGATATTCCAAACTCTTAAATAAATCTAAATTACATCACATTCACTTTGTTAATGAATGTATGAATTCAAATGGACCTTTTCTAACGTAAGAAACTACATAACATTCATTTGAAAAACTATAGACATCAAGAGAGGATGACAGTAACCATTAAGCATTTCACTGTTAAAGCATGGAAAGTTGTAAAATATTTGTTTTTATGGAATCTGTTGATATTGAAAGTTAATGAGGGAAAAAATCACTGAAAACAATAAAAGTTATGTTTTGCTCTCAATTTCAGAAATAAACTGATTTAAATGTGACAATACAGTTAAAACCGTAAATATGGCTAGTTTTCACATGTTTTATTCATATTTAAATATCTTACTCTCAATAAAATGATTCTGATTGATGTATCTACCTTTTTCTACAAAAAAATATGCTCATGAAACAGTCTTGGTAATTTTCTATTCAGTTTTAATCATTCTTTATGCTCTGTAACACATGTGTAAAGTATGCAATTGTGACTAAATTTTCGATATATTTTTTAAATATGCAGCCATTTCTGCTAGTAGCATCAGTTTTGATATATTAAGCATGGTTGTGTCTTTCTAATAAACTAATAAAATAACTGGTTCAAAGTCTGTCTCTATGAAAAACCCCGATTCAAATTGAAAGAAAATCACCATTTTTTTGCGCGCGATTATCTCCCTTGTCGGAACTCTTCAGAAAGAATAAAGAAGATACTGAGTACCAAGGTCAGACTACAGAGGCTTGAGAGCAGACGATATAATCATTCAAGTACACTTAAGCAGTTTTGGCAGGCTGTGTAGCTTATTTGGCTAATTTTGTATTGTAAGTAACATGTTTATAGGTGGACAATATTATAGTTTACTATATATACATGCATTTTCAACAGATATTTCTAGTTCTGACATGAGTTGAACTGTTGACATTTAACTTGTATATAAAAAGAAAAGAAAAAGATAATGGTTAAATATACTATATAGTACCCAAGCTATAATTATAAACCCACACCTCAGTCAACTGCTGGTTATTCAGAACTATAAATCTGGTTAAAACTCACTGTAAAAAATGATTCCACAGCCTGGTCCTCCTTTTCCCAGTGCACAAAATGGTGGTCAAAATCAATGTGAGATTTTATTTTGGTTTTCAAAAGTAATTAAAGTCTCATATTAACTTTCAAAATGTGTTAATCTCTGAGGAACTGTCAATAACTGCATTTAAGCCACACAAAAAAACAGTATGAAAACTGTGGCATTGTTTTTGGAAATAAAAAAATGTACCAAATTTCAGTAAGACCCTTAAATTCTGGTAACCTGAGCTAAACTAATTTTATATCAACCCTGTTTGGCCATGTGAGCTGTTGCTATTACTAAGTATGCATCTGTCGTCTGTAGTATGCTAACAATTAAAAAAAATCTTTTAATAAATGGCCAGAATTAAATGAAAGTTGTATTAGATCCAGGGACACATATATCGTCCTTTGATTTACCTTGCCTAATAAAAAGAGTCCAAATTGGACAGTGTATAATATCTTGCAAATTGAAAAGGTTTAAAAAAGGTTGTATTTTCTATGATTTTGATATATGTGATTGTGTGTTATTTGGCTTATAGTTTTAATAGTATGATTTTGTAGGATTCGAAAGTCTGTAAATTCCAATGTTATTATCATCAATAATTGAAACTGTTTTTCCACCAGCTATAGAAAAGCGAGACTGAAGTTTATGGCACAGTTCTAAGATTACTGTAGTTCCTTTATAAAATTTTGGAATGTTAACTGATACAGTTGTTCTGAATGATGTTCTAAAATCACTGAATTCACGGTTTCTGTCAAAGCTATAACTGCCCTATTGTCTTGAAAAGTTGCTACCGTAACATGCGCAACACTATCTTGATGTTCAATATGTATTGCTGTATTCTTCTGAGTTGGTATTGTTAAAGTCGTGTTTTTAAAATCTGTTTTCACTTTATTGACTCTCAAAAAATCCAATCTTAAAATAGCTTTTACATGTAGTGTTTCAAAAATTCAGAATTTCTGGTTAACTTTGTATTGTTCAAAAGAAAGTTGTAGCACTATTTCACCAATAATTGCATGTTCTTCACCACAGACACCTATTGCACTATTAATAGTTGATTTCTGTATCGCTGTAGTGGTGTTTAGACTATACAACTTATGTTGGCTGATACAGCTAAAAGAAGCTCCACTGTCAACTAAACATCTCACTTGAAGGTTCTCTAGTCCAATTTCGACAAACTTCCTCTCCATGGTTGTTGTAAACTGGAAACTTGCTGTTCCTGGTATAACACTGGCAAGCTTGGCACATCTATCTTTTTGGCAGCACCATCCTTTTGAAATCTCTTTCTTCCCATGATTTTTCTTTTCCAATTACCTAACTGAAATTAAAAGGATTTTTTGTCAATATCTTGTTTTAATGTTATATTCTCTCTACTATGAGTCGAATTTACCAATCATATAAAATTAATTGTACAAATAAAGTTTCTCCTGAACTGAATGTTAACTTCTGTACAAACAAATATTATAAAATTACAAATTCACACCAAGAATCAACATACATCTGTACTTTTCACTTAAAATGTTAAAGCGTAATAAAATAAGCAAGATGTACTTATGTTTTAGTTGTGTATTGTTAAATCTGCCACTTGTATCTGCTGTTACTGGTTCTCTCTTCCTCTCATCGACTCTTCTGTTGTCTCAATTTTGAAAATTTCAATTTTAGATAATTTTAAATAAATTTTGCCAACCTAGATTCTATCTATGCAGTTTCAGAATCTTATTTGTATCATGCCCAGGGTCAAACTCCTACATATCTGTCACCAAGGTCCAGAGCACTGTTAGATAAGGGGGAGCTTACTCGTATGTGCTGGAACGGAACCAAGGAACAGGGGGTCAGTCTTTTGCTAGACTTAATGTTCTGATAGACATAGCTTAAACTCAAGGAAGGTTTTCAAAAATTAATTAACGATACAAATTCAGATGAATGATGATAACAATCAAGTAGATAACAATGTCAAATAATAATAATCTAATTCAAGTACAAAATATCAATTCAAAATAACAAATCCAAAGTAAAACTATTTCTTTTACAATGTAAAATATAAAATAAATGCCTAAATTACTAAATCATAAAATAAACTTTATCTCGAATGCAAAATGTAAAAGTCTCAAAATAAAAGATTCTCAAAAGTATTTTCCAAAGTTAAATTAGCTAGACGAAACGCGCATTTGGCGCAAATATAAATTCCAATCCTGGTATCTATGATGAGTATATTTGCCCATAAATCTTTATTTCTAAACCACATCTACAGTTTTTCGTATGGTGTTACTAAATGAACATAAAAAGAACGCATTGTAAAGTCGTCATGTAATTTTATCTTTGGCAAATCGTTCCATCTGAAATATGTCGTGTCCTGAAAATCGCAATGCAATCGTTTCAAAGAACGACACATAAAAAAACCATCTAATAGACATCTCTTCATGAAATTTTCTTATGACTATACTAAATGAATTAGATATATGGAACAGTGTAATAAAAAAAGCGAATAAATCATAAGAAAACTGGCTTATTTGAATGTTTTATACAGCTACATTCATGTACAAAAGATAAATTCTTGTGTTCGATCGATTACAGTGTTGCATTTGTGGCACAGTTTACGACCTGAATAAACACTTTCATTACAAGATGCATTACAGTTTTATCAATTAAGATAGCTATACTGTTCCGTGAGTTCCTAGAGAGAACACCATACACATCGCATTTGAGGCATAACCCAGTCTTGTCTCAAATCCTTGTCACCAAATTAAAATTATGACAGTAAGCGTTACGCGTATCGGAGAGCAAGCGTTTTCGTCGATTGGATCAGAAAGCAAGCGTTCAGTTTACACATAGTGTAAACAGTGTTATATTTTGTTCAACAAAATATTTAAACTGCGATAGCTTTAAAAACTATTTTAAGCTTATATTATCCCCTTGTTCATCGTTTCTACGTTTTTCGTTCTTTTGCCATAGCTTTGTAAGTTTTTTCTTCGATTTATGAATTTATTTTCATCAGTGCTTGGTATTATCCGCCTCTCTTTTGGTAAATCTATGAATATTTACAGCGTACATATAGATAAGAAGATGTGGTATGGGTGCTAATGAGACAACTCTCTATCCAAGTAACAACATGCACAATGGATAAACAGTTAGTAATTTAAAAATCAAAATACCACCTTCAACACGGAGCCTTTGTAAAACCTTTATTTATACCTCCCTGGAGTACATGGTACTATCAATTTAGTCACTAAATGATTTTATTTTGTTCTCAATAGCAAATTACAATTACTTTTCATATTGTTTTTTTTCTGCATTGGTAAGCACTTCTTATTGTAATTTGTAACATTGGATTGATCGTACGCAGTGATGATGACCTTTCAAGAAATATTCATGAATAAACGGCTTAATGTTGAAGGCCGTACGGTGACCTACAGTTTGTAACGTGAACCTTAATGGGCAAGGCAGAATAGAGTCAAACAAAATAAATAGTTGATATGTTCTTTTACTAAAATCACATAAATCAAAATATACATCAAATGATTATCAGTAATGTTATTATCCGCACAAATCCTCTACTAAGCTCGTGTATCCATCAAACTATCGAATGTCACTCGTATATTAACTTAAATAATCCAAATAATATGATTGCGAATTGTCACTTTTTATAGCACCAGATATAATCCTTTCTCTACAAATGTTCGCTCTCCTTGGTTCCGTATTTCCAGCCTTTTTATACCAATTCTCGTCGGATCCATGGACGGATCTCTTGGGCTCCGACTGGATGTTCAATGAAATAAAATACGCAACAAGTTGTTAATTTCTTTGTCATTTGGCCTGTTGTGGAGAGTTGCCTCATTAGAAATCACACCACATCTTTATTTTTTATATTGTAAAAGAAACCAATTTCAAAATTGTATACGCTAGATGAACATTTTTTCTACCACAGACTCATCAGTGACGCTCGAATGAAAAAATCTTTAAGGCAATTTTCATTCCATTGATTGTGCGGAAGAAAAACAGTAATTTCATAGCTTGTTATCTTTTAACCATTTTTAATTTATAGCTAATTACTTATTGGGTTTTTCTTATTGTTTTAACATTGAATTGCTTTAACGTAAATATATAATAGGGTAGGTGTTTTTCTGTTATTTAAAATAGATGAAAGATCAAGGGTACTGTATCATGTGTATGTCGCAGTTGCTCATCCCTGCCAAATTAAGTTTGAAGTGCTCAAATGATCTTACGATGGGTTTTTACAAATGTAAATTCAAAAATCTATAATTTAAAATTAATCCTTTAAGTTTGAAGAGCATAAATTAACGAACAAAATAAGCCTAAAATATTGATAGGCTATTGAGATCCTTTTCGAGCGTTTCTTTTTTTTTCTACTGAAGGGAAAAGGCTGACTCGGAATTATATATTTGATTTACATTTGTATTATTTTGGTCTCAAATAAAAAATAAAAGAAATCCGGAATCTGCTAAAATTTTAGAAAATGACCTTATGAGCTGTTAAAAAAAGAGAAATGGGTGTTACATTGTTATGAGACAAAAGTTTTCAAAGGTACCAGGCGTACAATTTAATACGCGAGACGCGTGTTTCGTCTACATAAGCATGATAAGACTCATCAGTGACGCTCAGATCAAAACAGTCAAACAAGTATAAATTTCAGGAGCATTTAGGACCTAAAATTCCAAAATATTGTGCCAAATACAGCTTAGGTAATATATGCCTGGCATAAGAAATTCCTTAGAATTTCGAATAATTTAACTTTTGCAAACAGTTAATTTATAAAAATAGCAATATAATTGATACTCATGTCAACACCGAACTGCTGACTACTGGGCTTGTGATAGCCTCGGAGACGAAATGTCCACCAGCAGTGGAATAGACCAAGTGGTGTAAATAGTTATCAAAGGTACCAGACTTATAGCTCGATGTGTAACCTTAAATGGTTGGAAAAAATCAAGGAGTCACAACATTTAAAAAAAAAACTCTACACCTGGCCTAAGAACTTCCTTGAATAGGGAATTTTCTTTTTGTTTATTTACATTTCATATCACTACATTCAAAATAAGAGATACACATTAATTCTATCACACAGCAAATGTTGTACTCCAGCTCTTTACGTCAAATATTACATTTCTAACTGAATATTAATGTACAAATAAAATGTAAAGTATTTGAAATTCAAACATTATTCTAATTTCCTATTTTTAACTGCGGATACCGTTATTTGAATTTTGGTATTAACTTTATATTTTTTAATTAAACATATTTATTCATGAGGTTGTGAAAAGGATTGAGCATTAGGGCACCACCTATAAAAGCTCTTTCCATACTACATGTGCAAGATGTCAATCAAATATTAACAACTGTATTTAGAGCAATACACTATAGCAAAGTATAGTGGGATACACATGCTATTTATAAGCACAGACAGTAACATATTTACAGTGTTAATTACTATATGTAAAGTATATTTAAGTATGTAGGCAATTAATCATCATTTATTTAAGTACCTTGAGAAATGTGAATATCCGTTCAAGGTCAAACGAAATATTTATATAAGGTTAAAAAGAGGTACTATCAGCTTTCCTGATAGAATAAAGATGAAAAAGATAGGGAACGCAGTAAGAATAATAAACACTAGTTGAAACAAAAGTTAAACAATTTCAATTTTAATATCTATCAATATTGAATTCTTTTCCTTTCTCTTTTTGCATTGCATTGTTATCATGTTATCATGTTTTTTTATAATTTATAATTTATAGATATTGACCATGATTGTCAATTTTTCTGCACTGGTAAACGTTAAACTAATTTGGATATTTTTTTTCAAAATTCATGTGTATTGAGTTTCAATCTGAATCCTTTCAGACTAATAAATTTGCTTCGTGGCAGTTTTAACTGATATTTTTAAATTCTTTGTTTTCAACTGTAAATATTACTGAACAAAAGGATAAATCCTCACAAAAACATGAGTGACATTCACCATTCACAATTAAGGAACACCAAATCCTACCATTTTCCTCGGTCGATAGCACTTTCTTAACGTATTAATGAAAAAAACAAATTGTTATCAAAAACTACCTTCACATTAAACTATTGCTAAAGGAAATCCATTATTTCTAGATGAGAAAACTAGAAACATTTTCAGAATCAGTAAGAAGAAGATGAAGTGTAATTTCGATATATATACAGTACAGAAATATATATAAAAAAAAACAACAGCTTTTGATTGGTTATGCACCATCGAATTAAAAAAAAACAACGCATTGTATTGGTTGTGCAGTATTGAAACATAAAAAACATCGACATTGCATTAGTTGTATAATACTGAAAGATAAAACAAAAGACATTTCATTGTTTGAACAGTACCAAAATAAAAAAAAAACGACGGCATTTCATTGGTTGTGCAGTGTCGAAATATAAGAAAACAACGACATTTCATTGAATATACAGTCCAAAAATAACAATAAAACAACGACATTACATTGATAGTACATGCTGAAGTATAAACACTAAACAACGACATATCATTGGTTAATATAGGGGGATATGGTTAAGTGGTACTTTATTTCTGACCTTTTTGACAGAACAACACAATAATGAACGAATGCGCTTAGCGATTGATTACCAGTGATGTTCGGTTACGAATTGACTATTTTCCCATATTTGAAATCTTCTATTACTTAATCGTTAACTATATTGTCATGGGCTGTATATTGACAATAAAGTTAAAAATGCAAGGTTCTATCTTCGTATTCACAATTTGCTTTGATGCAACGTCATTTACAACGCCTTAGCAACACCTTTTTTTTTAATGTGGCGTCAGAGGAGGGATATTATCGAGTGTAAAAGTGTCATTTTGAATGCTGCTAAAATTTTCAAACCCGATATTTAGAATTTCTCAATAATAAAAAAGCTAATGATTTTTTCAACGCTTCACACTACTATAAAAGAGGGGCGAAAGATACCAGAGGGACGGTCAAACTCAAAACAGGGGTGATCGCAGGTGCCCCGGAAGGGTATGCAGATCCTGCTCCACATGTGGCACCCATCGTTATTTACATGTGAAATTATCGATTTAATTTCACTAGGAAATCAAGCTCAATCATTGCAACAAAATAATACAAATCAATTATTAACGCACATCTCCTATCATTCGTCAGTATGATTACTTGCAATACCCCAAAACTATTTTTTGTATCAACTACTTTGGTTTTGGATTTGTTTGTTTTGAAACTGTTGGACTACGGTTTGCACTTCTTGTTTTCGGGGCTGTTTTGTGAACATTGATGCTGTACCCTTTCAGCTTCCTCACATGCGTTTATGATTGTTCATATGATTCATTAAATTGAGGTGTCGAGTTTATTATCTCGTACTTGCATATCTTGTTAGAATTAAATAGTACATATAAATCCCGCAATTATGTTATTGTGCTATTTTATTTTAATTTTGTTTTCTTTTATTTTTACTTCACAATATGGGCTTGGTATAAAGGATGTCTATATGCCATTTTGTTTTTTCGGTGACTTAGTTTTTTTTATAGCGATTGAAATCATAACACAATGTTGATTGCTGTTCCCCAATTGTTGACATTTTACCTATTATATCTGCATGTTTGTATTGCTCACGCATTAGTGTAAATGTAATGGAATTATATGCGACTACCATACAAATGCGATGTTCAGCTAGGTATAAAAACCGGTTAAATCAAACATGTTGGACAATAGGAAAGGCCTGTACTAAGTCAGGAAAATGTAAATTGTTTTCTATTCGTTTATGTTGAAGCTTAATTTAGACTTTTCAATTTTTCCTTGGAGTTTTTTTTTTGCTAATTTACTTTTTTATCCTTTAAGACGAAAACTCTGGTCTTCCATTTCTAAAGCCATACATTTATCACATTGTTTTACTGACAAAATTGAAGATTAAGTAAAAGAGAGGCGAAAGATACTAGAGGGACAGTCAAACTCATAGATCGAAAATAAACTGACAACGCCGTGGCTAAAAATGATAAAGACAAACAGACAAATAATAGTACAGAAGATACAACATAGACAACTCAAGACTAAGCAAAACTCGGGTGTGATCTTAGGTGCTCTGGAAGGGTAAGCAGATCCTGCTCCACATGTGGCCCCGTCATAGGATATGCGAGATAGAATTTCTACAATACAAAGATATAGATTTGATGCGTGAAAGGTCGGCTTTTATTGAATGAATGTATGACACTGTATTTATGATTAACGGTATTAGAATGTAAATTAATTGAAAATAACCCTAGATATTGCTGATAGATAGATCATTGATTCATGATTACATGTTATGTCGTAATATTGCTTGCAAGTTATAATCATTGGGTCTTATGGCAGGTCGTCTCAATATCTTCAAGAAGGTAAAAAGAGATGGGATTAAAATGGCAAACTTATAGTTGTAGGGTTCATGTTGATCAGTCATTAATTTTCTAGATTGTGTTTGTGAATAGTCCTATTTTATTTGACTTCTCTTTGTTTCTTTTATTGCAAGGGCGTTGTCAGTTTATTACCGTCAGTTTAAAAGAGGAACGAAAGATACCAAAGGGACAGTAAAACTCATAAATCTAAAATAAACTTACAACGCAATGGCTAAAAATGAAAAAGACAAACAGACAAACAATAGTACACATGACACAACATAGAAAACTAAAGAATAATCAACACGAACCCCACCAAAAACTAGGGGTGATCGCAGGTGCTCCTGAAGGGTAAGCAGATCCTGCTCCACATGTGGCACCCGTCATATTGTTTATTTGATAAAAAAATCCGGTAAATAGTCTAATTCGGTAGGTCACATTCATGAAAGGGAAGAAGATTATAGTTACGACCCTTAAGTTTGTTTTCCCTCTTTTAAATAATTCATTTTATATGGCTTATTGTGAGTTAATTTAGTTCCGTGAGTATCACTTTTCGTGGATTGAGGAAAACTTTTTTGTGGATATTGGATTTCGTTGTTTTACCAGTCTATTCATACAAAGCCTATTAAAAATTTGTTCTTCGTTTAAAATTTGAATTCGTTGGTCATCTGTACCCACAAAACCCACGAAACTGTGCATCTAACGAATAATAATGAATCCACAGAACGCTATATTGGAAAGTCAGCGAAAACAAATGTTTAACATTACTCATATCCCCTACGGTATATCGATACTCTTGTTACTTAACAAAAATAAAAAATAAAAACAAATGTCACTGTTAATGGGTCAGTTTGTTAATGGGTCCGTTTGATTTCGATTTTTCTAAAGTCCGGTTTTGATCACAACGATTTGTTGCTATTTTATATAAAAAAATATAATTCCAAAGTAACCACAAATGATAAAGATTAAACCAGGGAATCTGTTAAAAATAAAAAAAAATATGGTATTTTGAAGAATAGAATTCACGGGAATAGACACTATGTTTTCATGTATTCATCTAAACGCTCGTGCTGCACACATACCATCAAAATATAAAACCGAAATATAGTTATAACATTTTTAACTGTGAACGATGCTTTCTTTGAAAATTTTAGTCAGAAATATGACGTCTTTCTTGATAAAGTCATTTGACGGAAAGCTGTATAATAAACAAACAATCCATATATTTTCTAGTAATATCAAAACATCAATTTATAAATATTAATCGCTTTGTTAAGTCCCGTCATAAAATCTGTTTGGTTTGCAGTTGAACATAATGTATAACATATTCATCTCTGTAAATACTCACTTATCCGTATAATATTTTATTCCTGCTGATTAATTTTTTATCCCTGCACATTTCACAAGCACTAATTTCTATTAAACTTGAAACGATGTATATTGCCCTGACACTTAGCCGTGCTACATATGAATCCCTGTAAAATTATGAGACACTTAACCGTATTATATTTGAATACATGCAACTTTCCCCAACAGTTACCCGCATTACGCTTTGAACTGTTAAATTCCAGTAAAACTTGCACGAATAACATGTTAAGTTTTCTTAAGACACTTATCTATAATACATTTGAATACCTGTAATTTCTCGGGACTCTTATCCGCATAACATTTTTAAATCTGTAAATTTCCGAGATATCAACCGCATTACAATACATCTTTGTTTTTCCAGAGACACTTACCAGTAACACTTATAATCTGTAACACGCATTTTTTAAACAACTGTTTGATGATGAATATGACAGAAAAACATAAACGGTTCCTATTTATTGCAATATATGCGAATTTCAACTATTTATGTTTCTTGTGTGATTTCCAAGGCCAAAATATGTATAAATCCAAAACCTAGCTAATACACACATCGAAGTGCTAGGTAGTCAGACTAAGAAGGACATAATTAAAAGTAAAGCCAAATTCAGTTCAGAAACTATACATTTGTATGCCATGTAAGATGTCATTCAAAGATTTTTACTCTTATTCTTTTTGTATGATCATCTTTCAATTGTTCTCTTTATAAAGAGTTCTAGAAGGTTTGTCGTCCCTGCTTTCAATCAATTCAATGCTATAACTATAACAAACGCTGACTAAAGCAGAAATCCAATAAAAAAAAGCTAATAAGTAATTTAAATTTGCTGTTGAAAGGACCCTTTAGCTGAGCATACAAATCTTTCAGTGAGGAAAGTGATAGTTACAAAAATATATTCGAGGGAGGTTGAAATTAACGTTTTACAAGTAACAAATACAGTTTTTGCAATGGCTTTGAAAGAACATAAAACGTTTAGGATGACAATGCTCACGGATTTTCGATTACTATTTTTGATAATGGTCTTTAATAGTGATTATTTTGTTTTTGGAGGGAATCAGAAAATGCGATTTACTACATCTATGGTACCGGTCAATTCCAGTTTAAACACTTCAAGTGTTTTCCAACGTGCAGAGGTGTCGGTACAAGACGTGACGGTGTCATTACTGAATTCGTCATACATGTTGCCAGGTACTGTTTTCAAAGTAAGTGGTAGTCCTGTAAGAAACCCTGTACTAATTACCGGAAATCAATCTGAACTGCTTAAACTCATTTCGACAATTTCTTTCGATGAACGGCCACGTGATATATTTGGGAATATATTTGATATGATTACAGATACTACTACATCCGACAGAATTAAACAATATTCATTGCTGCATCCGGAGAAATATTCAACGTCGAATCCGAAACAATATTCAACATCGAATCCTAAACAATATAATACAACGAATTCGAAACAATATTCATCATTGAATCCGAAACAATATTCATCATCGAATCTGACAACTGACATTGAAGAGCTTGTCTCCCTTGATGTGTGTCGACAATATAGTTCATGTGAACACGTATCAAATTTGACCTTCAAAATCTGTCACTGCGATGATTTATGCCTACTTTACAGTGACTGTTGCTATGACGCTAATATCTCCGGTGATTCTACTGTTTACAATGATCTTCAGTTTGATTGTGTATCGCCTATAATTGCTTTGATGCCGGCTGATAAAGGTTATCAAGTTGTGAAAACCTGTCCTAAAGATTTGAAAAATACTGAAATTGAGATCAAATGTCAATCAGACGATATTTTTTCATTTGGTCCATGGGTTATAACGGATTCAAATATTGTGTTTAAAAATCGTTTCTGTGCGAAATGTTATAACATTAGTAACTACATTTCCTTTGACGTCAAATTTACAAATGCAAAAGATACTGCTACGCAAAACACTCCATCCATAGTATTAGCTGCTTTGCAGGATCTATACAAAGAAAGAGTCAAAAACTCATTATTTGTAGAGTTTATACCACCTGTTGATGCAAACCTTCGACAATGTGTTGTGACCAGGAAACCGAAAAAAGAGAGGAAACATTGTTTGATCTACTACACCAGCCCTGTATTTGTTACAGGTGATAAAGGCAATGCATTAGTCAGAAATACATTTTGCATCGATCCAGAATATACTTTTTTAATGTGTGTTGGCAAGGTTAATCCGTTAGGAGATACTGTTTTTGGATTTTACGATGTATTTCCAATGACTGTATTATTCCAATTTCAACAAAGCTGTCAAGGCGAGGTAGGTAAAACATGCTGGTATTTGTATATACATTTAAACTGCACTCGTTCTATTTGAGCAGTCATAATGCTTCGACTATGTCTTTCTATGTAATGTACATTCCCTGCCTAGATATCACTATTTCTTATAAATATTTTAAAATATTTATGACGAACTCTTCAACCTGTCGTTGTTTCCAATGTATACAACAAGGCGTGGAACGACTAAAACTTATATATTTTACAATCGTTGGAAAAAACATATTTAACTTGTTATTACATTTTGGTTAAAACCTGTACATTATGTGTTATGCTTATTGTTGATATTTTAGTCCATACTCAAACGAATTCGCTTACCATCGATCGGTTTCAACAGATGATGTACATTTCATTGTGTTGTATATATTAACTGCAGGATATGAGGTCTTTTTAAAGGGTGATTTCCCCAAAACATTAAATCATAAATATAACAATAACACAATAAATACGAATTGAAAATGTTTTATTTTCGAGATTGCAGTATAAAGACAATAATAATGCATTGACTTGACATATCAACGATATCAGGATAAGGCTAAGAAACGGGAAATACGAGTCTCTGTTATTGTCTATATACATATTCATCAACATAAACAAAAACAAACATTTACGGTTTTCAATTAGCAGGTACCTGTTTTTTAGCATTGCACACGGTCATGTTTTTTCATTACTGTCAATCCCGCCTGTATAATTTGTATAAAAGTTGTAATTGGATTTGAACAAGTTCTCAGTAGCTGCAAGTACTCTCAGATTTGTACGTATTGACTTATTTCGGTGTAGGAATGTATGAATACCCTGCCAAATCCTTCTGTCTGTCTGTCTGTCTGTGTTTTAAAATTTAAAATTTTAAAGTAGGGATGTATAAATACCCTGCCACATCCTTCTGTCTGTCTGTCTGTGTTTTAAAATTTAAAATTGTAAAATTGATCGATGGTAAAATTTAAAATTTTTAAATTGTTTGTATGCACATTGAACGACAAATCTATGTGACGTATAAAATTTTCTGAAGTCAGACACACAAATCAATGAATGTGTTTGTAGATGTTTTTGTGTTCTGTTAAATTGTTCCTTTTAAAAATGTTATACGATGATGACTGATGTACCCATATTTTGACTATTTTATTTATTGTGTCTGTTTAGTAAACGCATCAATGTAAATATAACGGAATTTGACGAGACTGTCATCAAAGTGAGAGGGTTAGCGCTATAAAACCAGGTTTAATCCACCATTTTCTACTTTTGAAAATGCCTGTACCAAGTCAGGAATATAACAGTTCTTGTCCATTCGTTTTTGATGCGTATTGTTATATGATTTTGCCATGTGATTATGGACTTTCCGAATTTATTTTCATCTAAGTTCAGTATTTTTGTGATTTTACTTTTTGTTTCTTGTTTTTTGTCGCTTTGTATCGATCTGATGAGTTGAACTTTTCTTATGATTATTTAATTGATCAGCAGAGACTTCAAAGCAATCATGTATAAAAAAATATATAATTCTCAATTATGACACTTTTTTTTAAATCATCACTCATCATGTTTATGTAGAGTGTTTGAAAATAGTATTTTTTCTTGGTTTGAAAATAGATCGAATTACATTATTGAGTGAGCAAAATGCTCTTTTTTCTAAACAGTTTGATGTTGATGGGGTATGCTTGGCACGATTTACAATTACAAAAAGAATATAAAAAAAGATTACTCACTGATATCATCTACAGAGTTGTCGAACAGTATGATAGAAGAAATACTTACCATTATGGCATGGTCATTCAGTGATGAAATTAAAACTTACAACATCATATATTCTAATAAGGTAAAAAAGATCGATAATCAATTTCCCTATAAACGTTACTATTACTGGTCAGATAAAAAGAAAGGTGTCATATGAAGAGTATTTAAACATCGATAACAAACTTAAAGAAGCACAGTGGCTGATACGTGTGTCCCGTCAAAACGGATTTACATATGAAGTAAATGCAATGTTTGTAAAGAGGAATGACAGATCATGGCACAGTACGTCATTTAGTTACAACACCAGATTGAACCAATTAATTGTTGACCTTAAAGACAACTTCAGGAAACAGCTATATGCTAAGAGTATTATTGAATGTGAGTCGAAGAGGGACTCTGACAATCCAACAACCGTCATCAAAAACTGAACTTATGGTATTGATTTTATTCAAAAATCAACCATCTTTTGCCAGCAGTACGAATATAAACATGAATGTTATTACATATACAGGTATGGGCATTCCTGTGGTTGCCTTGACAACATCTATACTTGTTTATAGAAGGTTTGGTATGCACAGAAGTATTCCTGGTTCAAATGTAGAAAATTTATCTATTGCTTTGCTAATTTCAGATATTATATCTATGTTAGGAATAGGTGCTAATGATTTCTCACTTGTTTGCTATAGTGTAGGGGTTACACTTCATTACCTTTGGCTGCTAGTTTTTTTCATTTAAATGTATTGCTTTAATTCACAATAGCTACAACCTTACGAGCATGTCACTTATCGCTAAAGATATAGACATGTCTTCCAAGAGGCCCAATTTTACATTGCTCGGACTCCTCCTGCCATCTTTGTTTGTTGTTCCAGCAGTTATAATTGATGTGTTGGAGGTCCAGGGGGTTAGTATTGATTACAGTGGGTCTATATGTTTCCAACGGGATATCCGGGTAACTTGATATTTGTGTCCGGTCCTATGGGATTGGCCGTTGTGATCAACATCGCATGTCTTTTTTGCATTGCAGGTGTGATAACAAAAGAGTCGTTAGGTATACGACACATTCGAAGGTCAAATTCTTTCCAGTACCTCCCTGTGTTTGTGCGCATAAGTCTTGTGACAGGCATGCTATGGATTACAGGACTTTTAGGTGGCATTATTCAAAATGAAGTAATTGAATACTTATTTGTCATATGTTGTAGTTACCCGGGACTGTTGATGCTGTTGGAAATTTGACAACAAAACGTATTTACCGTGAAATAAGACAACGTAAACAACCACTTACAGTACTTGCAACCTTAGGCGTTACTGTTGTAACGATCAGTCAGCGATCAGTCAAGATCGCGTCAAACTTACGTCAGCAATCTGTCAGACTTATAGTAAAAATAATTGACTGATCGGACTGATCGGACGGATAGTACCGATTGACCTTGCTGACGGATTGAACTTTAAAATGTCTTATGATAAACTAATACAAATTACGGAATTTTAGTTTCGTTTTATTTAAATAAAATGGCGACCCGTGAAATTCGAACGTTCACGTACAACTGATACATTTTTTTTATGAAATATGTATCAAAGTTTTATGAGTTGGAATGAAACGAAATGTAAAGATAAAACCTAAATTAAAATATCATCTTTAAAGAATGGCCTTTTCGTTTTTATTTAGGTTATATATTTACAAACACGGCGAGTGCTAAAACGGTGTCTACAGCGCGATTTTGATTTTATTATTTTACAACTATACTCGGAAAACAAAATGAAAGGATCAGTTATTGCAAATTTTAGTCTATATTTTAAATTTGTATATCCTTATCAACATAAAATTCTTTAAAAACACTTATCACAAACACGGACTTTTTATATTCCTGTAGCAATCGAGCCTTAAAATTAACAAATAAAAAAAAAAAAATCCTTTTTTTTTTACAAGAAATATGAATAATTTTACACAGTCAATGCAAACAAAATTACTTTATATTTACCAATCCTGATGAACAAAAAGTACTGAAATCATATGGCGGTTAATAATTTGTATCAAAATAAAGCAAGAACTGCATTCTTAGTCCAAAATGATAAAAGTTTAAGTATTTAATTCTTATTATATCTCAATTCTAATTAGAAGACATGTCTCAAGATGGTAAAAATAACTGATTTCAAAAAAAAAATAGTATAATTTTAATAAAATCAAAAATAATTTTGGTTATTTTAAACAATGCTAAAAATTTTTGGTATGATTTCTGTGACATTCCTTTAATTTTATGAAAAACCACCTGTTCTAAATTATATAAAGAACAAAAAACAAATGGTGGTCAATAATTTCTATTCAAATGAAGAAATGATTGCATTCTGGTTCAACAAGATCAAAAGTAAACACATACTCTTCCTTCAAATATTCACATTTTATACAAAAATAGTCATAAAAAAACATTTATAACAACTGATTACAATTGAAGTTACAAAATGTTCCAATATGAGAAGAAATATTTGCATTTTAAGCAACGCATACACAAATTTAGTATCCTTTTCCTTAAAGTAAACACATTTTATAAGAAACAACCAATCCTAATGAACAAAAAGTACTGAAATCATATGGCGGTTAATAATTTGTATCAAAATAAAGCAAGAACTGCATTCTTATTCCAAATAAATAAAATTTAAAGTATTTAATTCTTGTTATATCTCAATTTTAATTAAAAAACTTGTGTTGAGATGTTAAAAATAACTGATTTCAAATAAAATAGTATGATTTTTAATAAAATCATGAATAGGTTTGATAATTTTAAACAATGCCAACAAAATTTTAATATGATATTCTGACATTCATTTAATTCTATGAAAAAAAAACTATTCTAAACTTTAAAAAGTACAAAAATCCAATGGGAGTCAATTATATTCATTAAAATGAAGAAAAAGTTGCAGTATAGGCAACGCGTACGAAAATTTAGTATCTGTTTCCTTACAGTATGCATATCTTATGAAGAACAGCCAATCATTATGTACAAAAAGTACTGAAATCATATGGCGGTTAATAATTTGTATCAAAATAAAGCAATAACTGCATTCTTATACCACAAAAATAAAAGTTTAAGTATTTTAATTCTCATTTTATCTCGATTCTAATTAGAAGACTTGTCTCAAGATGGTAAAAATAACTGATTTCAAATAAAATATTATAATTTTTGATAAAAAGAAGAAGAATTTTGGTTATTTTAAACAATGCGAATAAAATAGTATGATTTCTTTGACATTTTTTTAATTTTATAAAAAACCACCTACTCTAAATTATATAAAGAACAAAAAACAAATGGTGTTCAATAATTTCCATTCAAATGAATGCATTCTGGTTCAACAAGATCAAAAGTAAACACATGCTTATCCTTCAAATATTCACATTTTATAAAAAATTAGTCATAAAAAAAGCATTTGTAACAACTGATTGCAATTGAAGTTACAATATTTTCCAATAGGAGAAGAAATATTTGAATTTTAGGCAACGCGTACAAAAATTAAGTATCTTTTTCCTTAAAATAAACATATTTTATGAGAAACAACCAATCCTGATGAACAAAAAGTACTGAAATCATATGGCGGTTAATAATTTGTATCAAAATAAAGCAAGAACTGCATTCTTATTCCAAAAAAATAAAAGTTTAAGTATTTAAATTCTTATTATATCTCAATTCTAATTAAAAAACTTGTGTTTAGATGTTAAAAATAACTGATTTCAAATAAAATAGTATAATTTTAATAAAATCAAGAATAGTTTTGGTAATTTCAAATAATGCGAAAAAAATTTTAGTATAATTTTTCTGGCATTCTTTTAATTCTATGAAAACAACCTATTGTAAACTGTTAAAAGTACAAAAATCCAATGGCGGTCAATAATTTTCAGTAAAATGAAGAGATATTTGAATTTTAGGCAACGCGTACAAAAATTTAGTATCTAAAGTTTTTCCTTAAAGTAAACATATTTTATGAGAAACAACCGATCTTGATGAGCAAAACGTACTGAAATCATATATTAATACTTTGTATCAAAATAAAGCAAGAACTGCATTCTTATTCCAAAAAAATAATAAAAGTCTTAGTATTTTAATTCTCATTATATCTCAATTCTTATTAGAAGACTTGTTTCAAGATAAATGATTTCAAATAAAATGATATTATTTATAAAAAAATAAGAATAAGTTTGGTTTTTTTAAACAATGCAAACAAAATTTTAATATGATTTCTTTGACATTCTTCTAACAGTTTAATATCATGAAAAAAAAACCTATTCTAAACTATAAAAAGTTCAAAAATCCAATGGCGGTCAATAATTACGATTTTCATAGGAAGAAGTTTATTTTCACAGAGATATATATATATATAATATTATTTATCATATGTCTTTGATGTTAACAATATTTAATACAAAACTATTAATTAACACAAACAACTTCACAATAACGACCTAAGCATCTTATACTGTTATACTACTTCCGTCACCGATCATTCACCAATCAGTCAAGTTCACGTCAAACAGTAACGCCTAAGGTTGCAAGTACTGTATGAACCTGAAGAAGACAAAGCCTTCCAAAATTTAAATGAAAAGATACATCAATATTCATCAGAGTTGGGTGTATGTAGATCAAATTGGTCTGTACTAAAGGTATAGTTAATTTGTACCTCCAGTAGGCAAAACCTGTACAAAGTTTTCATTGGAATACACATAAATATTCATAAGATTTGGATGTATGTAGGTTGCATTGGTCTGCACTTGAGGTTCAGTAAATGTGTACCTGAAGTAGACAGAGCCTGTCCAACGTTTAAAAGGAAAGATACATCAATATTCATAAGAGTTTGCTTCATGTAGATTAAACTGGTCTCTACTAAAGGTATAGTTGATTTGTACCTCCAGTAGACAAAGCCTGTCGGAAGTTTTCATGGGAATACACCTCAATATTTATAAGATTTGGATGTATGTAAGTTGCATTCGTCTGCACTTGAGGTACAGTAGATGTGTACCTGAAGTAGACAAAGCCTGTCTAAAATTTGAATACAAGCATATATCAATATTTATTAGAGTTAGGTGTATGTAGATTAAATTTGTCTGTGCTGAAGGCACAGTTGATTTGTACCTCCCGTAGGCAAAGCCTGTCGAAAGTTTTCATGGGAATACCTATTATTATTCATAAGATTTGGATGTATGTAAGTTTCATTTGTCTGTACTTGAGGTTCAGTAAATGTGTACCTGAGGTAGACAAAGCCTGTCTAAAGTTTTGATACAAGCATATATCAATCTTCATCAGAGTTGGGCGTATGTAAATTAAATGGATCTAGACTAAAGGTACAGTTGATTTGTTCCTCCAATAGACAAAGCCTGTCTTAAGTTTTCTGTGGAATACACATCTATATTTATAAGATTTGGATGTATGTAAGTTGTATTGGTCTGCACTTGAGGTACAGTAGATACGTACCTGAAGAAGACAAAGCCTGTCCAAAGTTTAAATGGAAAGATACATCAATATTCATAAGAGATGGGTGTATGTAGATTGAATTGGTCTGTACTAAAGGAATAGTTGATTTGTACCTCCAGTAGATAAAGCCTTTCGAAAGTTTTCATGGGAATACACATCAATATTCTTAAGATTTGAATGTATGTAGGTTGCATTGGTCTGCACTTGAGGTTCAGTAAATGTGTACCTGAAGTAGACAGAGCCTGTCCAATGTTTAAAAGGAAAGATACATCAATATTCATAAGAGTTTGCTTCATGTAGATTAAACTGGTCTCTACTAAAGGTATAGTTGATTTGTACCTCCAGTAGACAAAGCCTGTCGGAAGTTTTTATGGAATACACCTCAATATTTATAAGATTTGGATGTATGTAAGTTGCATTCGTCTGCACTTGAGGTACAGTAGATGTGTACCTGAAGTAGACAAAGCCTGTCTAAAATTTGAATACAAGCATATATCAATATTTATCAGAGTTGGGTGTATGTAGATTAAATTTGTCTGTGCTGAAGGCACAGTTGATTTGTACCTCCCGTAGGCAAAACCTGTAGGAAGTTTTCATGGGAATACACATCATTATTCATAAGATTTAGATGTAAATAAGCTGCATTGATCTGCACTTTAGGTCAGGTAGATATGTTCCTGAAGTAAACAAAACCTGTCTAAAGTTTGGATACAAACGGATATCAATATTCATCAGAGGTTGGTGTATGTAGATTAAATTTGTCTGTCCTGAAGGCACAGTTGATTTGTACCTCCAGTAGACAAAGCCTGTCGAAAGTTTTCATGGGAATACCTATTATTATTCATCAGATTTGTATGTATGTAAGTTATCATTTGTCTGTACTTGAGGTACAGTAAATGTGTACCTGAGGTAGACAAAGCCTGTCTAAAGTTTTGATACAAGCATATATCAATCTTCATCAGAGTTGGGCGTATGTAAATTAAATGGATCTAGACTAAAGGTACAGTTGATTTGTTCCTCCAATAGACAAAGCCTGTCTTAAGTTTTCTGTGGAATACACATCTATATTTATAAGATTTGGATGTATGTAAGTTGTATTGGTCTGCACTTGAGGTACAGTAGATACGTACCTGAAGAAGACAAAGCCTGTCCAAAGTTTAAATGGAAAGATACATCAATATTCATAAGAGTTGGGTGTATGTAGATTGAATTGGTCTGTACTAAAGGAATAGTTGATTTGTACCTCCAGTCGGCAAAACCTGTCGAAAGTTTTCATGGGAAGACACATCATTATTCATCAGATTTAGATGTATGTAAGTTGCATTGGTCTGCACTTGAGGTACAGTAGGTGTGTACCTGAAGTAGACAAAGCCTGTCTAAAGTTTGGATACAAGCGGATATCAATATTCATCAGGTTGTGTGTATGTAGATTACATTTGTCTGTCTTGAAGGCACAGTTGATTTGTACATCAATTAGGTAAAGTCTGTCGAAAGTTTTCATGGGAATACACATCAATATTCATAAGAATTGCACTTGAGGTACAGTAGATATGTACCTGAAGAAGACAAAGCCTGTCCAAAGTTTAAATGGAAAGATACATCAATATTCATAAGAGTTGGGTGTATGTAGATTGAATTGGTCTGTACTAAAGGAATAGTTGATTTGTACCTCCAGTCGGCAAAACCTGTCGAAAGTTTTCATGGGAAGACACATCATTATTCATCAGATTTAGATGTATGTAAGTTGCATTGGTCTGCACTTGAGGTACAGTAGGTGTGTACCTGAAGTAGACAAAGCCTGTCTAAAGTTTGGATACAAGCGGATATCAATATTCATCAGGTTGTGTGTATGTAGATTAAATTTGTCTGTCTTGAAGGCACAATTGATTTGTACATCCATTAGGTAAAGTCTGTCGAAAGTTTTCATGGGAATACACATCAATATTCATAAGAATTGCACTTGAGGTACAGTAGATATGTACCTGAAGAAGACAAAGCCTGTCCAAAGTTTAAACGGAAAGAAACATCAATATTCATAAGAGTTGGGTTTATGTAGATTAAATTTGTCTGTACTAAAAGTATAGTTGATTTGTACCTCCAGAAGGTAAAACCTGTCGGAAGTTTTTATGGGAATACACATCATTATTCATAAGATTTGGATGAATGTTAGTTGCATTGGTCTGCTCTTGAGGTACAGTAGATGTGTACCTGAAGTAGACAAAGCCTGTCTAAAATTTGGATACAAGCATATATCGATATTCATCAGAGTTGGGTGTATGTAGATTTCATTAGTCTGTACTGAAGGTACAGTTGATTTCTACCTCCAGTAGATAAAGCCTGTCGAAAGTTTTCATGGGAATACACATCAATATTCTTAAGATGTAAGTAAGTTGCATTTGTCTGCACTTGAGGTACAGTAGATATGTACCTGAAGAAGACAAAGCCTGTCTAAACTTTGGATACAAGCATATATCAATATTTATCAGAGTTGGGTGTATGTAAGTTAAATTGATCTGTACTAAAGATACAGTTGATTTGTACCTCCAGTAGACAAAGCCCGTTGAAAGTTTTCATGGTAATACACATCATTATTCATAAGATTTGGATGTAAGTAAGTTGCATTGGTCTGCACTTGAGGTCCAGTAGATGTGTACCTGAAGTAGACAAAGCCTGTCTAAACTTTGGATACAAGCATATATCAATATTTATCAGAGTTTGGCGTATGTAAATTAAATGGGTCTAGACTAAAGGCACAGTTGATTTGTTCCTCAGTAGAAAAAGCTGTTCAACAGATGTCATTGAAATACACATCAATATTCATCAGATTTGGATGTAAGTAAGTGGCATTGCATGGTCTGCACTTGAGGTCCAATAGATGTGTACCTGAAGTAGACAAAGCCTGTCTAAAGTTTGGAAACAACCATATATCAATATTCATCAGAGTTATGTGTATGTAAATTAAATTGGTCTGTACTAAAGATATAGTTGATTTGTACCTCCAGTAGAAAAAGACTGTCGAAAGTTTTTATGGGAATACACATCCAGAAATTTCTTATAAATTAATCCGCACTTTTCTACATTTTACGTGATTTATAATTTTAAATATGGACAAGCGTTTTGTCTATCGTAGAAAACCTGTAAATGCATACTTTTCTTCACTAACATGATTTTATCCATTTCTATTAATTTATTTTAAACTCACTAAACCTCCATTTTACTTACCATCGGATGGCAATCTCCCCGGACTATTAAATTTTTACGAACTTCAATGTTCCGTTAATTGCTTTACAGCCTCGATTTAAATTAACAATAAACAATTTAATAAATAAAAAGACATCTCAGAAGCAGTTAGAAGGTTATAATATTACATTTTCCCCATCTTCATGATCAATTTGGTTTCTAAATGTTCTATCAGTGATAAAGGTCGTTATATTTTGATTATATTAGCTACGATAATTTACCCTCTATAAGGTATAATCTTGTTATTAACAATTCCATTAAACTGATAAAGAGGAATCGATGTGCTTCAACCTAGTTTCAGTCTTTAATTTGAAAATTACCGTAAAAGAGGGACGAAAGATACCAAAGGGACAGTCAAACTCATAAATCTAAAACAAACAGACAACGCCATGGTTAAAAATGAAAAAGACAAACAAACAACAGCACACACGACACAACATAGAAAACTAAAGAATAAACAACACGAACCCCACCAAAAAACTAGGGGCGATCTCAGGTGCTCCGGAAGGGTAAGCAGATCCTGCTCCACATGCGGCACCCGTCGTGTTGCTTACGTGATAACAAATCCGGTAAATGGTCTAATTCGGTAGGTCACATTCATGAAAGGGAAGGGGATTGTAGTTACGATGTAAGGAACATATCCGATATCATTTGTGAAAAGGTGATTCCATAACGGTCAACCAACTCGTGATGGCGTCCGTAAAATTTACGAAGGGATGATTTCAACTTCACCATTTGGAACTCTTGGATTAATAGCTTCCTTGTGAGCAGCAACCCTCTATCAAGAAAATCATGATAGGAAATGCAAACACGGGAATATCGTATCAACTGGGAGATATATACCCCGTATGCAGGTGCTGCTGGAATGTTGCTACTTAAAAATGGAAAGTTTACAATTGGAAAGCTGAAATCATCTCTTTTGTCGTAAAGTTTTGTTTTCAACCGACCCTCAATGTCAATTTCTAGATGTAAGTCAAGATGTGAGGCCGACGTAACTGTATCTGTAGTATCATTTATATCTAGCTCGATTGGATAGATGCGTTCCACATAGTCACCAAATTTTGAATTATTTAGTGAAAGAACATCATCTATATAGCGAAAAGTAGAGTTAAAGGATATCGCTAACTTCTTATCTTTCTTCCTAAGAAGTTCCTGCATGAAGTCAGCCACATAATAATAAAGAAACAAGTCGGCAAGTAGAGGGGCACAGTTTGTTCCCATTGGAATGCCGACAGTCTGTTGAAAAACACGTCCCTCGAACGTTACAAATACGTTGTCAATCAAGAAATCAAGCATCTTGATACTATCAGTTTCAGAGAATTTTTTGTTCGAATCAGAGTGATCCTTTACAAAGTAGGATTTATCCCTGCCCAAGACAAGATACTTGTATCTACGTTGGCCATTCTTTTTTACGAAGCAAAGCAATACCAACTCTTTCAATTTGTCTTTTAGTTTGGAATATGGAAAGAGAGTTAGATTGTATGTACTCTAAGGATCTTTGGAATTTTTAAGTATCCACATCTGATTCACGCCCCCTCTAGAATAGGCAGTTTCACAATTACTCTGAAGCCCGTCTTTGATTGCTGATAAAATAGATGTTAATCATTTAGAAAGAGGTTTCGTGGAGCACTTGGAAGACCCAGCAATATACCGTTGTTTGTAAGGACACTTATGTAGTTTAGGTATCCAATACAGTGATGGCAGATCCAGTTCTTCATCTTTGGTTGAAATTCCAAGGGAACACAGAACAGACCTATGACTATCCAGGATTTCCTCTTTGGTAAGTGTCGTGAGGGTATATGTTGAGTTTCCAAGTGAATTGTCAATACCTAATTCGTTTATCAAGCAGTTAATGTAATGAGTTTTACATACAAAAACGATGTTGTTTGGGGCTTTATCTGCGGGGACAACAACATATTTGTCATGGAGGTAGGATAGGTGTTTTGCAACGTTTTGGGTCTTTAAAGATTGACGTAGCATGGGCATTGATAGACTTAGTCAGTTTCTTAATTCTGATTTGTATTAACGACCTCACTGCCTTAATCTATTCGGAAAGAGTGTCTACGTCTTCCTTCTCGAGCTTAGCCCATTGCCTGGCATAATCCTCAACTGAATCCATCAAAATTTTAAAGTTCTATTTCCAATTGATGGATTTAGGCTCACGATATTTCGGACCTTTCGATAACACATTTCGTAAATGGCGTGATAAAAGTCGCAGTATACTACAAAATTATATCATCAATTACCGTACCAAGATATGTGTATCTGCAATATCCATTACCAATTTAGGGAGATCAACTAAATTAATAAATTGTTTTGGAATATAAAACCATAACGGCCACAAACAGCTGACTAACCTATCTTTTACCAGCATTGACTGAAGGAGTATCAACTTTAGATTTGTATCTTTACATTAAGTTATAAACTGAAATTTTAAAAGAAATCAATACAATTTTACACAATGACAATACCGAAGCACTGAACAACACAATACCAATATCGGACTACTTGCTTACACCATGACAATATTGAAGCATTCACTTGCACGTTGGAAATACTGAGGTACTGACTATTACTATGACAATACCGAATTAGCTTCATGATATTATCGAAGAACTGAGTAACAAAATGACAATACCGAAGAACCGAATAACATCATGACAGTACCAAAGTACTGAGTAACACCACTATAATATCGAAGTACTGATTAACACCATGCCAATATTCAAGTGCCGTAACTAATACCATGCCAATATAACCTTACGGACTACTTGTTGGATGATTTTTTTAGGACCAATAAGGGCTCGGTAATGGGGAAGGTGCGGTTTTTACTTTTGATATCCTGTTATAATCTTATGCCTTTTTTCTTTATTCTTTGAATCATATATTTGTCCTTCATTCTCGAATCTTGACTCATAACTCGTTTTGTTCTATTATTAAACCTTTCAGTCATATAAATATTGTAAAACACCAGTCGCTGTTCTGGCTGGCATCATATTGTGGCTCGTGGCTGGAAGTTCAAATATCTTTGTATGGTAACTAAATAATAATTTATATACATGTATCCTAGAGATTTTGATGACTTTAAATTGGCCAAATGATGGATTTTGTCTTTGATGCGGAAACCGCAAATTTAGGAAGACCTTAATAAAACAAATACTCGTCTTCATCCTCATAACGATATAACATTGTTCAAAATATTATTATCTTTGCCACTGGCAGAGTATACAGAAAATATCATGTTAACATATAATGATTAGTTCTTTTGTACTCCGTATTCTTCATTCTTAAATTGGCTGCCCTACTGATGTTTAGCACATATTTATATAACGTTAAAATATCATCACCAAACAAGATAAAAGGTAATCATATATGATACCAATGGGCATTTGCTTGACGGGAAAATGTGTCATACATGTACATGTATAATAAGTTCATTCATGTTTTGAAAATGTAAAAAAAGGACTAAATGCAATTGTTCACGCGCATTTGCAAGAACGCAACAATAAATGTATAAAGGTAGTATACCGGTCTTAAGTATAACCCAAATACGTACGTTTTTGCTGTAAAACAGATGAAGATGGACAATGAATTTGACAGTGTCACATGACATAAAAACAGTGTCACGTTACATATGGGACATACGGGATCTGTGAAATACTAGTTTATCTTTATACACCCGTTCGGGTATTTTTTCAGCAAGAGATTAACGCCGTTAGAGGATCAGCTTTATTATTAGTTACACAGTATGTAATTGTCCTAATACGAGAATTTAAAAGGGTAAATAAGATTCATATCGGGTGAGTTTTATTGACCCGATTAATTAATATTCCGTGTTAGGACAATTGCACATTGTGTAACGAATTTGTCTTGATTTTGTTATATTAAATATTATTATATGTAAAGTAAATATAAGGACAATATCAACCAAATATATTCAGATATTTAATCTTAAACTGTGAAATATTAAAAAAAACCATTTGAACTATAAAGCAACTAAAAAGATTTTTTATTATATATATATGTCAATAGTATAAGGGAGACAATTCAAATTGACGTAATAAATAAGGGAGATAATTCCAATTGACGTAATAAAAAATGTACCGAAATTTATTAGGACAATATCAGCAAATCAAATTGCCAGAAATTACACTTAAATAGGATAAATATATTATCAACTAGTTTACGTTAACGCGAAAACATCACAAGGCTAATGTTTACATGTACATTGAAGGTATATGTCAAATATGAAAAGAAATATCTACATTTTAGGCAACGCGTACAAAAATTTTGTATATTTTCCCTAAAATCTAGCATATTTTGTAAATAACAACTAATCCTGATGTACATAAAAGTACTGAAATCTTATGGCGGTTTACAATTTGTATCAAAATATGGAAATAATTGCATACTTATTCTACAAAAACTTGAGTATTTTTATTCTGAATTCAACTTAATTCTAGATAAAGACTTATGTTGAGGTCTTTAAGATAAAAATTACAAGTAAAATTGATGCATTATCTTTCAAAAGATTAGAAGTATAGGTAATTTTAAACAATGCGAAGAACATCATAGCATTTTATTTTCTGATATTCTTTTACCGTAATGAAAAATAAAAAATTTTAAACTAAAAAAAAGAACAAAAATCCTATGGTGGAGCCAATCCTGATGTACAAAAAGTACTGAAATCATATGGCGGATAATAATTTGTATCAAAATAAAGCAAGGACTGCATTTTTTTCTACAAAAATAAAAGTTTAAGTATTTTAATTCTCATTATATCTCAATTGTTATTAGAAGACTTGTCTCAAGATAAATGTTTTCAAATAAAATGGTATCATTTTTAATAAAAATAGGAATAATTTTGGTTATTTTAAACAATGCAAACAACATTTTAATATGATTCCTTTGACATTCTTTTAACAGTTTAATTTCATGAAAAACAACCTATTCTAAACTATAAAAAGTTCAAAAATCCAATGGCGGTGAATAATTACGATTTTCATAGGAAGAAGTTAATGTTTACAGAGATAGATGATAATACTATTATGTATCATATGTCTCTGATGTTAACAATATTCAATACACAACTATTATTTAACACAAACAATTTAACGCTCTAAGCATCTTATACTGTTAAACAATTCTCACTTTTTTATTGCAACTAATTTTATTACAAATTATTGTGTAAATTAAGGTGCCTTCGTAGAGGTCCGCGTTCATCGGATGTAAACACTGTCGAGTTCGGTTTACATAAGAATTTTAAATATATACGTATCCGTCCGATCCGTGCATAAATTTAATTTACTGATCGATCGCTGACCGTTGTCAAGGTAACTCTCACATAGGTTATTTGACTTATCTGACGGATCCTATGGGTCACCGATCACCGATCAGTCATCGATCAGTCAAACATCCGTCACCGATCATTCACCAATCAGTCAAGTTCACGTCAAACAGTAACGTCTAAGGTTGCAAGTACTGTACTAGTGAAAGGGAAGATAGTAGAGTAGATCAAGTAGATAGACATTGATACATGTGGTCATTTTCTTTTTGATCAGGCTATATAACCCCCCAAAAAATTGTTTCTTTAATTTCAAATTTCCTAAGAGGATTCATTTACAGAAACTTATCTCTATTTTATAAATTTAAATCCTGACAGGTTAAAATTCAAAAATAATAAACATAAAATTGAGAATGGAAATGGGGAATGTGTCAAAGAGACAACAACCCGACCAAATAAAAAACAACAGCAGAAGGTCACCAACAGGTCTTCAATGTAGCGAGAAATTCCCGCACCCGGAGGCGTCCTTCAGCTGGCCCCTAAACAAATATATACTAGTTAAGTGATAATGAACGCCATACTAATTTCCAAATTGTACACAAGAAACTAAAATTAAAATAATACAAGACTAACAAAGGCCAGAGGCTCCTGACTTGGGACAGGCGCAAAAATGCGGCGGGGTTAAACATGTTTGTGAGATCTCAACCCTCCCCCTATACCTCTAACCAATGTAGAAAAGTAAACGCATAACAATACGCACATTAAAATTCAGTTCAAGAGAAGTCCGAGTCTGATGTCAGAAGATGTAACCAAAGAAAATAAACAAAATGACAATAATACATAAATAACAACAGACTACTAGCAGTTAACTGACATGCCAGCTCCAGACTTCAATTAAACTGACTGAAAGATTATGATTTCATCATATGTACATCAGGCACAATCCTTCCCGTTAGGGGTTTAGTATCATACCATCATAACATATATGAGAACAAAATAACCCGTGTCATGCCAACAACTGTTTTTAGAATAAATGTGTTTAGTTCCGACGCAAAGACCTTATCAGTGACTCAATATTAACGCCAAAATATGCAATCTTTAATGACTTGACAACAGTATCGTAATTATATTCCTTCTTAATAAGTCTATTCAAAGGTTTTTTAAGTTTCTGAGGTGAATACTGACACCTTTGTGCTTTATAAAGAATATTTCCATAAAAAATTGGATGTGAAATACCTGAACGTATAAGAAGTCTGCATGTTGAGCTATATTTACGAATGATGTCTTTATACCGATGATAAAATTTAGTAAATGTTTTGACTAGTTTGTGATATCGAAAACCCTGGTGTAATAATTTTTCAGTAATGCATAAATTTCTCTCGTTAAAATCTAAAACATTGTTACATACACGAGCGAATCGTACAAGTTGAGATATATAAACACCGTAAGATGGTGACAAGGGAACGTCACCATCTAAAAACGGATAATTAACGATAGGAAATAAAAAATCATCCCTTTTATCATAAATTTTAGTATTCAGTTTTCCGTTAGTGATATAGATATCAAGATCGAGGAAAGGGCAGTGGTCATTGTTAGTATTAGCTTTATTTAAAGTAAGTTCAGCAGGATAAATTTCATTAATATACATACTGAAGTCGTCATTATTGAGAGCCAAAATATCATCCAAATATCTAAAAGTATTATTAAATTTGTTTATCAGATGTTGTTTTGATGGGTCTTTGCTTATTTTTGTCATAAATTGTAACTCATAACAATACAAAAAGAGGTCCGCAATAAGTACAATACATAAAAAATCATGTCAAGTTTAAATCAATTATGAATATGTAAGTATATTTTTTCTTTAGGTGTCCATTATGTTTAAATACTTAATCCCTGTCTCGATTGATTTTGTTTTTAAACTAGCATTCAATAACTGCGAGTACTGCCAAGTCGTACGTTTGTGCTAATTTGACCTGTTGGTACAATTTCTAATTGATTTTTTTGGCGTTATTTAATGTTGATTAACTTAGCTTATTCATAATTTCAGTCAATTATTCAATTTCAAATAAAAATCAACGGTGGCCCTTTTACTACCGGTTTGCTCCTTTATTTTTAATGATGCTGACTTCAGACTATGTTGAACGAATCTATCCATCGACTTTAAAATAAGAATACAACAGATGCAGTTAAGAAGACCTCATATCTTGACTTACATCAAGAAATTATCAATGAGGGTCGGTTAAAACAATATTTTACGACAAAAGAGCTTCCCATTTGTGAACTCTCCGTTTTTATGGAGCAATATTCTAGCAGTGCCTGCATACGAAGTATTTATCTCCGAATTGATACGATCATCGCAGGCTTGTATTTCCTATCATGATTTTCTTGGCAGAGGGTTGCTGCTGACAAGGAAGCTTTTAAACCAAGATTTCCGAATGGGGAAGTTCAAAATTAATTATCCTTTTGTAAATTTAAGTTACGTCATCACGAGTTGGTTGACCGTTATGGAACATACGTTACACAGATTATATAAGATATGTTCCTTATGTCGTTACTACAATCCCCTTCCCTTTTGACGAATATGACGTATCGTATTAGACTATTTACCGGGTGTGTAATAACATGAAAATCAAGATGGGTGCCACATGTGGAGCATGATCTGCTAACCCTTCTGAAGCGCATGAGATTACTCCGAGTTTTTTTTACTTGACTTGTGCTGCTTAATCCTTAGTTATCTATGTTGTGTCATGTGCTCTTTTATTTGTCTCTGTCATTTTTTTTTTTGGCCATGGTGTTGTTAGTTTTTTTTCGATTAGTGAGTTTGATCCTGTTTTATTTAACTAATTCGTTTCACCGAGGATTATGTGTCTATTTCACATTCGTATATTTTCCGTAGTTTGCTTATATTTTCCCGTCATCGTTGAATTACACCGATTGACTTCGGTAAGCTCATTAATTTTAAAAAGCACACAAGGCGTTGGGGTATAATTTGTTCATCCTAAACAATTCATGGCGTTACAAATCAGATGATATACATCATATTCGATTTTTCGAACAGCAGTATACTACTGTTGCCTTTATTTACCACGGCTATATATTTGCTCTTGCATTTTGATGAGGCTGACTTCAGACTTTGCTGCTGAAAAGGAAGCTATTACACCAAGAGTTCCGAAGGGTGAAGTTCAAATCATCCCTTTATAAATTTACATGACGTCATCACGAGTTGGTTGACAATTATGAAATATACGTTACACAGATGATATAAGATATGTTCCTTATGTTGTAACTCCAACTCCCCTCACTTTTGACGAATATGACTTATCGAATTAGACTATTTACCGGGTGTGAAATGACATAAACAATACGGGTGCCACACGTGATCTGCTTACCCTTCTGAAGCGCCTGAGATCCTCCCGCGTTTTTTGCCGTTGCTCGTGCTGCTTACTTATTAGTTTTTTATGTTATGTCTTGTGCGCTTTTATTTGTCTCTTTGTCATTTTTTTCCATGGCATTGTTTGTTCATTTTCGAACAATGGGGTTGGTCCCTGTTTTTTTCATATATAGATTAGACCGTTGTTTTTTCCCATTTGTAATTATTTTTGGGGGCCCTTTTTAGCTTGTTGTGTGAGACAAAATCCGTGTTAAAGACCGTACTTTGACTTATATTGGTTTACTTTTACAAATTATGACTTGAATGAAAAGTTGTCTCATTGGCACTCATATCACATCTTCTAAAGTATAAGGGGACTCGATTACCGAGTCGACTAATTAGTTTCTACTGTAATCAATTAGGTTGTTAGGTTGTGCGTTCGAATTCCGCTCCTCCGGGTGCACTCGACTATAACCTTACTTAACTAGGATTGTTAGTTTTTTCTCTCAAAGGCTGGTTGTTTTATCAGGGCACTCCTGCTTCCATCACTAATAAAAACTGGCCGCCACAAAATAACACAAAACGCGATATTTTTGTCATAAATTGTAACTCATAACAATACAAAAAGAGGTCCGCAATAAGTACAATACATAAAAAATCATGTCAAGTTTAAATCAATTATGAATATGTAAGTATATTTTTTCTTTAGGTGTCCATTATGTTTAAATACTTAATCCCTGTCTCGATTGATTTTGTTTTTAAACTAGCATTCAATAACTGCGAGTACTGCCAAGTCGTACGTTTGTGCTAATTTGACCTGTTGGTACAATTTCTAATTGATTTTTTTGGCGTTATTTAATGTTGATTAACTTAGCTTATTCATAATTTCAGTCAATTATTCAATTTCAAATAAAAATCAACGGTGGCCCTTTTACTACCGGTTTGCTCCTTTATTTTTAATGATGCTGACTTCAGACTATGTTGAACGAATCTATCCATCGACTTTAAAATAAGAATACAACAGATGCAGTTAAGAAGACCTCATATCTTGACTTACATCAAGAAATTATCAATGAGGGTCGGTTAAAACAATATTTTACGACAAAAGAGCTTCCCATTTGTGAACTCTCCGTTTTTATGGAGCAATATTCTAGCAGTGCCTGCATACGAAGTATTTATCTCCGAATTGATACGATCATCGCAGGCTTGTATTTCCTATCATGATTTTCTTGGCAGAGGGTTGCTGCTGACAAGGAAGCTTTTAAACCAAGATTTCCGAATGGGGAAGTTCAAAATTAATTATCCTTTTGTAAATTTAAGTTACGTCATCACGAGTTGGTTGACCGTTATGGAACATACGTTACACAGATTATATAAGATATGTTCCTTATGTCGTTACTACAATCCCCTTCCCTTTTGACGAATATGACGTATCGTATTAGACTATTTACCGGGTGTGTAATAACATGAAAATCAAGATGGGTGCCACATGTGGAGCATGATCTGCTAACCCTTCTGAAGCGCATGAGATTACTCCGAGTTTTTTTTACTTGACTTGTGCTGCTTAATCCTTAGTTATCTATGTTGTGTCATGTGCTCTTTTATTTGTCTCTGTCATTTTTTTTTTGGCCATGGTGTTGTTAGTTTTTTTTCGATTAGTGAGTTTGATCCTGTTTTATTTAACTAATTCGTTTCACCGAGGATTATGTGTCTATTTCACATTCGTATATTTTCCGTAGTTTGCTTATATTTTCCCGTCATCGTTGAATTACACCGATTGACTTCGGTAAGCTCATTAATTTTAAAAAGCACACAAGGCGTTGGGGTATAATTTGTTCATCCTAAACAATTCATGGCGTTACAAATCAGATGATATACATCATATTCGATTTTTCGAACAGCAGTATACTACTGTTGCCTTTATTTACCACGGCTATATATTTGCTCTTGCATTTTGATGAGGCTGACTTCAGACTTTGCTGCTGAAAAGGAAGCTATTACACCAAGAGTTCCGAAGGGTGAAGTTCAAATCATCCCTTTATAAATTTACATGACGTCATCACGAGTTGGTTGACAATTATGAAATATACGTTACACAGATGATATAAGATATGTTCCTTATGTTGTAACTCCAACTCCCCTCACTTTTGACGAATATGACTTATCGAATTAGACTATTTACCGGGTGTGAAATGACATAAACAATACGGGTGCCACACGTGATCTGCTTACCCTTCTGAAGCGCCTGAGATCCTCCCGCGTTTTTTGCCGTTGCTCGTGCTGCTTACTTATTAGTTTTTTATGTTATGTCTTGTGCGCTTTTATTTGTCTCTTTGTCATTTTTTTCCATGGCATTGTTTGTTCATTTTCGAACAATGGGGTTGGTCCCTGTTTTTTTCATATATAGATTAGACCGTTGTTTTTTCCCATTTGTAATTATTTTTGGGGCCCTTTTTAGCTTGTTGTGTGAGACAAAATCCGTGTTAAAGACCGTACTTTGACTTATATTGGTTTACTTTTACAAATTATGACTTGAATGAAAAGTTGTCTCATTGGCACTCATATCACATCTTCTAAAGTATAAGGGGACTCGATTACCGAGTCGACTAATTAGTTTCTACTGTAATCAATTAGGTTGTTAGGTTGTGCGTTCGAATTCCGCTCCTCCGGGTGCACTCGACTATAACCTTACTTAACTAGGATTGTTAGTTTTTTCTCTCAAAGGCTGGTTGTTTTATCAGGGCACTCCTGCTTCCATCACTAATAAAAACTGGCCGCCACAAAATAACACAAAACGCGATATTTTTGTCATAAATTGTAACTCATAACAATACAAAAAGAGGTCCGCAATAAGTACAATACATAAAAAATCATGTCAAGTTTAAATCAATTATGAATATGTAAGTATATTTTTTCTTTAGGTGTCCATTATGTTTAAATACTTAATCCCTGTCTCGATTGATTTTGTTTTTAAACTAGCATTCAATAACTGCGAGTACTGCCAAGTCGTACGTTTGTGCTAATTTGACCTGTTGGTACAATTTCTAATTGATTTTTTTGGCGTTATTTAATGTTGATTAACTTAGCTTATTCATAATTTCAGTCAATTATTCAATTTCAAATAAAAATCAACGGTGGCCCTTTTACTACCGGTTTGCTCCTTTATTTTTAATGATGCTGACTTCAGACTATGTTGAACGAATCTATCCATCGACTTTAAAATAAGAATACAACAGATGCAGTTAAGAAGACCTCATATCTTGACTTACATCAAGAAATTATCAATGAGGGTCGGTTAAAACAATATTTTACGACAAAAGAGCTTCCCATTTGTGAACTCTCCGTTTTTATGGAGCAATATTCTAGCAGTGCCTGCATACGAAGTATTTATCTCCGAATTGATACGATCATCGCAGGCTTGTATTTCCTATCATGATTTTCTTGGCAGAGGGTTGCTGCTGACAAGGAAGCTTTTAAACCAAGATTTCCGAATGGGGAAGTTCAAAATTAATTATCCTTTTGTAAATTTAAGTTACGTCATCACGAGTTGGTTGACCGTTATGGAACATACGTTACACAGATTATATAAGATATGTTCCTTGTGTCGTTACTACAATCCCCTTCCCTTTTGACGAATATGACGTATCGTATTAGACTATTTACCGGTGTGTGTAATAACATGAAAATCAAGATGGGTGCCACATGTGGAGCATGATCTGCTAACCCTTCTGAAGCGCATGAGATTACTCCGAGTTTTTTTTACTTGACTTGTGCTGCTTAATCCTTAGTTATCTATGTTGTGTCATGTGCTCTTTTATTTGTCTCTGTCATTTTTTTTTTGGCCATGGTGTTGTTAGTTTTTTTTCGATTAGTGAGTTTGATCCTGTTTTATTTAACTAATTCGTTTCACCGAGGATTATGTGTCTATTTCACATTCGTATATTTTCCGTAGTTTGCTTATATTTTCCCGTCATCGTTGAATTAACACCGATTGACTTCGGTAAGCTCATTAATTTTAAAAAGCACACAAGGCGTTGGGGTATAATTTGTTCATCCTAAACAATTCATGGCGTTACAAATCAGATGATATACATCATATTCGATTTTTCGAACAGCAGTATACTACTGTTGCCTTTATTTACCACGGCTATATATTTGCTCTTGCATTTTGATGAGGCTGACTTCAGACTTTGCTGCTGAAAAGGAAGCTATTACACCAAGAGTTCCGAAGGGTGAAGTTCAAATCATCCCTTTATAAATTTACATGACGTCATCACGAGTTGGTTGACAATTATGAAATATACGTTACACAGATGATATAAGATATGTTCCTTATGTTGTAACTCCAACTCCCCTCACTTTTGACGAATATGACTTATCGAATTAGACTATTTACCGGGTGTGAAATGACATAAACAATACGGGTGCCACACGTGATCTGCTTACCCTTCTGAAGCGCCTGAGATCCTCCCGCGTTTTTTGCCGTTGCTCGTGCTGCTTACTTATTAGTTTTTTATGTTATGTCTTGTGCGCTTTTATTTGTCTCTTTGTCATTTTTTTCCATGGCATTGTTTGTTCATTTTCGAACAATGGGGTTGGTCCCTGTTTTTTTCATATATAGATTAGACCGTTGTTTTTTCCCATTTGTAATTATTTTTGGGGGCCCTTTTTAGCTTGTTGTGTGAGACAAAATCCGTGTTAAAGACCGTACTTTGACTTATATTGGTTTACTTTTACAAATTATGACTTGAATGAAAAGTTGTCTCATTGGCACTCATATCACATCTTCTAAAGTATAAGGGGACTCGATTACCGAGTCGACTAATTAGTTTCTACTGTAATCAATTAGGTTGTTAGGTTGTGCGTTCGAATTCCGCTCCTCCGGGTGCACTCGACTATAACCTTACTTAACTAGGATTGTTAGTTTTTTCTCTCAAAGGCTGGTTGTTTTATCAGGGCACTCCTGCTTCCATCACTAATAAAAACTGGCCGCCACAAAATAACACAAAACGCGATATTTTTGTCATAAATTGTAACTCATAACAATACAAAAAGAGGTCCGCAATAAGTACAATACATAAAAAATCATGTCAAGTTTAAATCAATTATGAATATGTAAGTATATTTTTTCTTTAGGTGTCCATTATGTTTAAATACTTAATCCCTGTCTCGATTGATTTTGTTTTTAAACTAGCATTCAATAACTGCGAGTACTGCCAAGTCGTACGTTTGTGCTAATTTGACCTGTTGGTACAATTTCTAATTGATTTTTTTGGCGTTATTTAATGTTGATTAACTTAGCTTATTCATAATTTCAGTCAATTATTCAATTTCAAATAAAAATCAACGGTGGCCCTTTTACTACCGGTTTGCTCCTTTATTTTTAATGATGCTGACTTCAGACTATGTTGAACGAATCTATCCATCGACTTTAAAATAAGAATACAACAGATGCAGTTAAGAAGACCTCATATCTTGACTTACATCAAGAAATTATCAATGAGGGTCGGTTAAAACAATATTTTACGACAAAAGAGCTTCCCATTTGTGAACTCTCCGTTTTTATGGAGCAATATTCTAGCAGTGCCTGCATACGAAGTATTTATCTCCGAATTGATACGATCATCGCAGGCTTGTATTTCCTATCATGATTTTCTTGGCAGAGGGTTGCTGCTGACAAGGAAGCTTTTAAACCAAGATTTCCGAATGGGGAAGTTCAAAATTAATTATCCTTTTGTAAATTTAAGTTACGTCATCACGAGTTGGTTGACCGTTATGGAACATACGTTACACAGATTATATAAGATATGTTCCTTATGTCGTTACTACAATCCCCTTCCCTTTTGACGAATATGACGTATCGTATTAGACTATTTACCGGGTGTGTAATAACATGAAAATCAAGATGGGTGCCACATGTGGAGCATGATCTGCTAACCCTTCTGAAGCGCATGAGATTACTCCGAGTTTTTTTTACTTGACTTGTGCTGCTTAATCCTTAGTTATCTATGTTGTGTCATGTGCTCTTTTATTTGTCTCTGTCATTTTTTTTTTGGCCATGGTGTTGTTAGTTTTTTTTCGATTAGTGAGTTTGATCCTGTTTTATTTAACTAATTCGTTTCACCGAGGATTATGTGTCTATTTCACATTCGTATATTTTCCGTAGTTTGCTTATATTTTCCCGTCATCGTTGAATTACACCGATTGACTTCGGTAAGCTCATTAATTTTAAAAAGCACACAAGGCGTTGGGGTATAATTTGTTCATCCTAAACAATTCATGGCGTTACAAATCAGATGATATACATCATATTCGATTTTTCGAACAGCAGTATACTACTGTTGCCTTTATTTACCACGGCTATATATTTGCTCTTGCATTTTGATGAGGCTGACTTCAGACTTTGCTGCTGAAAAGGAAGCTATTACACCAAGAGTTCCGAAGGGTGAAGTTCAAATCATCCCTTTATAAATTTACATGACGTCATCACGAGTTGGTTGACAATTATGAAATATACGTTACACAGATGATATAAGATATGTTCCTTATGTTGTAACTCCAACTCCCCTCACTTTTGACGAATATGACTTATCGAATTAGACTATTTACCGGGTGTGAAATGACATAAACAATACGGGTGCCACACGTGATCTGCTTACCCTTCTGAAGCGCCTGAGATCCTCCCGCGTTTTTTGCCGTTGCTCGTGCTGCTTACTTGTTAGTTTTTTATGTTATGTCTTGTGCGCTTTTATTTGTCTCTTTGTCATTTTTTTCCATGGCATTGTTTGTTCATTTTCGAACAATGGGGTTGGTCCCTGTTTTTTTCATATATAGATTAGACCGTTGTTTTTTCCCATTTGTAATTATTTTTGGGGGCCCTTTTTAGCTTGTTGTGTGAGACAAAATCCGTGTTAAAGACCGTACTTTGACTTATATTGGTTTACTTTTACAAATTATGACTTGAATGAAAAGTTGTCTCATTGGCACTCATATCACATCTTCTAAAGTATAAGGGGACTCGATTACCGAGTCGACTAATTAGTTTCTACTGTAATCAATTAGGTTGTTAGGTTGTGCGTTCGAATTCCGCTCCTCCGGGTGCACTCGACTATAACCTTACTTAACTAGGATTGTTAGTTTTTTCTCTCAAAGGCTGGTTGTTTTATCAGGGCACTCCTGCTTCCATCACTAATAAAAACTGGCCGCCACAAAATAACACAAAACGCGATGCTTTAAAGTGGTGTTAATGTCCGCCATAATGGATTTTACCGGAAGTAAGGTTTTTGAAGACATCTTATCTATATAATCTATCCAAAAGTAGTACATAACAAAGGCTTGTACCAACTTTTACAGTAGAAGCATGATTATAACACCTTTACACGTACTAGCCTTCGATATTTGCCTGATTTAAGTATGCTGTCCACCATTTTAGATTTTACCGGAAGTGAGACATTTTTTCTCTTCAAATGCCTCCCTATCTGAATTTAAAGAGTAATAGTTGAGAAAGGTCTATGCCAAATTTCATGCTTGTAGCAGGATGTGCACAATTTGTCTGAAATATGCTTGTTTCCGCTGGACTATTTAATTTTCTATTTTGTAAACCCCTGCCACATCCTCTTTTGTAGAACTTTTTAAAAATGATGATTGATAGATATATAGTTTATTTCTCATAAACCTATGCAATACAAAAATTACAGAGTAGTTAAAATAAAACCGTACATATTGCTTTTATTACTATTCCTTATCTCATGACGTGAAATATGACATTCTCAGAACAAAAACATTTTGATACATTTCTACAAATCTAATGTCATGCAAGTACAGTATCACATTGTTTTTAACGACAAATTGGAAGATAATATAAATTATTTCGGATAGAATTTCTACAATACTTAGATAAAGATTCGATGAGTGAAAGGTCGTCTTTTATCTGTTTATTGAATGAATGTATGACGCTGGCACTGTAAAAAGTAAATCACAAAAATACTGAACTCCGAAGAAAATTCAACTCGGAAAGTCTCTTATCAAATTGAAAAAAACAAATGATAAAACACATCAAACGAAAGGACAACAACTGTCATATTCCTGACTTGGTACAGGCATTTACAAATTTATAATTAACGGTATCAGAATGTCAAAAGAATGGAAAATAACCCTTGATATTGCTGACATACAGATAATGGATTGATAATTACATGATAAGTCGCAATATTGCATTTAATTATTAATCATAGGGTCTTATGACAGGCCTCAATATCTTCAAGGAGATGGGTGTGACTGGTTTGAAATAACAAACTAATAATGGTGAGTATTCTTATATTGCTAAGGCGTTGTCAGTTTAGGTTATTTCTTAATTGTGAGTTGCTGCTGAAAGGACTCTTTTGCTGAGAAAAAAATCTTATAGTGAGGAAATTAATAGTTACAAAAATATATTCGAGAGAAGTTTAAATTAACGTTTTACAAGTAACAAATACAATTTTTGCAATGACTTTGAAAGAACTTAGAACGTTTTGGAGGCCAATGCTCACCAAATTTTCGATTACTATTTTTGATGATGGTCTTTATCAGTGATCTTGTTGTTATTGGTGGGAATCAGAAAATGCGATATACTACATCTATGGTACCGGTCAATTCAACTGTAAACACATCAAGTGTTTTCTAACGTGCAGATGGATCTATTAAAGACGTTTCATTACTGAATTCGTCATACATGTTGCCAGATAATGTTTTCAAAGTACGTGAAAGTCCTGTTATAAACCCTGTACTAAATACCGGGAATCAATCTGAACTGCTTCAACTGATTTCGACAATTTCTTTCGATGAAAGGCTACGTGATATATTTGGGAATATACTTGATAGGATTACAGATACTACGACATCCGACATAATTAAACGATATTCAACATCGAAACCTAAACAATATTCATCATTGAATCTGAAACAATATAAAACATCGAGTCTTCAAACAATATTCATCATTGAATTCGAAACAATATTCATCATTGAATCCGAAACAATATTCATCATCGAATCTGACAACTGACATTGAAGAGCTTGTTTCCCTTGATGTTTGTCGACAATATAGTTCATGTGAACACGTATCAAATCTGACCTACAAAATCTGTCACTGCGATGATGTATGCCTACTTTACAATGACTGTTGCTTTGACGCTGATATCCCCGATGATTCTACTGTTTCTAATGACCTTCAGTTTAATTGTGTATCCCCTTTAATTGCGTGGTATCCAGCTGTTAAAGGCTACCAAGTTGTGAAAACCTGTCCTAAAGATTTGAAAAATACTGAAATTGACATCAAATGTCAATCAGACGATATTTTTTCATTTGGTCCAACGGATTTAAATATTGTGTTTAAAAATCGTTTCTGTGCGAAATGTAATAACGTTAGTTACTACAATTCCTTTGACATCAAATTTCACAAATGCAAAAGATACTGCTACGAAAAACACTCCATCCATAGTATTGGCTGCTTTGCAGGATTTATACAAAGAAAAAGTCAAAAAATCATTAGTTGTAGAGTATATACCACCTATTAATGCAAACCTTCGACAATGTGTTGTGACCAAGAAACCGAAAAATGAAAGCAAACATTGTTTGATCTACTACACCAGCCCTGTATTTGTTACAAGTGATAAAGGCGATGCAACAGTCAGAAATACATTTTGCATCGATCCAGAATATACTTTTTATATGTGTGTTGGTATGTTTAATACGTTTATAGATATTATTTTTGAAATCTACGATGTATTTCCAATGACTGTATTATTCCAATTTTAACAAAGCTGTCAAGGCGAGGTAGGTTAAACATACTAATATTTGTATATACATTTATACTGCACTCGAACTGTTTTAGCAGTCAAAATGCGTTGACTATATATGTCTACGTCATATACAGTCACTGACCTGATATCACTTTTCCTCATGAATATTTTAAAATATTCATGACGACCTCTTCAACCTGTCCTTGTTTCCAATGTATACAACGAGGCGTGGAACGACTCAAACTTATATATTTTACAATCGTTGGAAAAACATATTTCACTTGTTAATATATTTTTAAAAACCTATAAATCATTATGTTTTATGCTTATTGGTAATATTTTAGTCCATACTCAAACGAATTCGTTTACAATCGATTGGATTTCAACAAATAATGTGCTTTGCATTGTGTTGTATATTTCATCGCAAAATCTGACATGTAAGAGGTCTTTTTAAAGGGAAATTTCCCCAAAAACTTTTATCAAATATATAACAATAACTATTATTTATGTTTATTTACGAGATTGCAGTATAAAGACAATAATAATACATTGACTTGACATATCAACGATATGAGGATGAGGCTTAGAAACGGGAAAATACGAGTCTCTGTTATTGGCTAAATATATATTCATAAACATAAACATATCGGAAACATATACAAACTCATAAACATGAGATATAAACACTGAAACACATACTTACGGTTTTCAATTCGCAAATACCTGTTTTTTAGCATTGTCCAAGGTCATGGTTTTTTAATTACTGTCAATCCCGCCTGTTTTATTTTATCCAAGTTGTTATTGAATTTGAACAAGTTCTAAGTACTGCAAGTATTCTCAGATCTGTACATATTGACGTTTTTGGTTGTAGGGATGTATAAATACCCTGCCACATTCTTCTGTCTGTCTGTCTTTGTTTTGTTTCTTGTTTTTTGTTGCTTTGTATTGATCTGATGAGTTGAACTTAAACTGATTTATATAGTTTGAAAATGTGTTGTACTGTTTCATCACAATCCAATGTAAGTGAAATGGTTGGGCGCCTTATTAAATGCCTAAACCAGCCACATTATGTATGTGCCTGTCCCAAGTCAGGAGCCTTGTAAATCAGAGGTTTTGTTTGCTACTGTATATAATTTTTGAATCTCGTTCATTTTTCCTACCCAAATTAATCGTTTCAATGGTTTACATTTGGCCATTTATAGCTAACTATGCAATATGAGTTTTGCTTGCTATTGAAGACCATACGACCTTTTGTTGTTGACTTATATGTCATGTGTTGGAGGGTTTTCTGCTTGATAAATTACGTTAAGTTTATGGAATATAGATGACTATGTGTGATCCGAGTGTCGTAAACCATAATGAAAACAACGTTTCTTCATTGGTTGAATTTCCATTGTTTAGCAAATTTTAAACCAATCAAAACGAGTTTATGTACGTTTTTGAAAATATTACTCAAGATGCATTTGTAAACTATGATTTGTTCTTTTGCCTTTTTTTTTTATGTCTCATGTGATACGTAAACACATCAGGAGCTATTGGCATTACGAATCCACTAATCTTAAGTCAAGTTTGATTAAGATAATTGGGTTAATAAAGAGTTCTTAGAATGAAATTCAAAACAGTGTGGCTGTGGCCATTGATTGACACATTAAATTCATCCATTGACTGGGACAATTTAGGTGAACGTTTGTATGTAACGACCACTGCTCACTATGTACTTTTTAAAGACACTTAAACTATGGGGTCACCAAAGGTTCTCAAAACCTTAATAAAGTAATTCGAAAAATTAATCAGAAATAACACGATGTTTTGATTTATATCAATTATATAAATCAAAACATAAAGGTTATTCCTGATTAATTTTTCGAATTATTTTATAAAATAAAGGCGTTAAGAAACCTTTGGTGACCCCACAGTTAAAATGTCTATCGTAGGTACGTCGTGAACAGTGGTCGTTACAGACAAACGTTCACGTAAATTGTCCCAGTCAATGGATTAATTTAATGATCTATGGATTATTCAATTGATCAGCAGAGAATTCAAAACAATCATGTATTAAAAAAATATGTAATTTTAAATTTTTACATTTTTTTTTTTAAATCATCACTCATCATGCTTATGTAAACTGTTTGAAAATAGGAATTTATAAAGTTTGAAAATAGATCGAATAAATAAAGGCAACAGTAGTATACCGCTGTTCAAAACTCATAAATCCATGGACAAAAAACAAAATCGGGGTAACAAACTAAAACCGAGGGAAACGCATTTAATATAAGAGGAGAACAACGACATAACACTAAAATGTAACACACATAGACAAAATCCCACGAGAATAACAAATATCACATATATATATAACATCAAAACCAAATACATGAATTTGGGATAGACAAGTACCGTGACACGTCTTATCGCAATGTGAATTTACACTCAAAAATAAGAGAAAACAAACGACACAACGTTATAATGTAATACACACAGAAACGAACTATATTATAACATTATTGACTGAGCAACATTCTTTTTTTTTCTAAACAGTTTGATGTTAATGGGGTATGCTTGGCACGAACTTACAGAAAAGATATAGAACAAGATTATTCACTGATATCATCTACAGATTTGTCGAGCCGTATGATAGAAGAAATACTTACCATTATGGCATGGTCGTTCAGTGATGTAATTAAAACTTATAACATCATATATTCTTATACGGTAGAAAAGACCGACAATCTATTTCCTGAAATATACGTTACTTTTATTGGTCAGGTAATAGGAATGGTGTCATATGAAGAGTCTTTAAACATCGATAACAAACTTAAAGAAGCACAGTGGCTGATACGTGTTTCCCCCCAAAACGGATTAACCTATGAAGCAAATGCAATGTTTGTAAAGAAAAATGAAAGACCATGGCCCGGTACGCATTTTAGTTTCAACAGCAGAGTGAACCAATTAAAAGTTGACATCAAAGACAACTTCAGGAAACAGCTATGTGCTAAGAGTATTATTACATGTGAGTCGAAGGGGGACTCTCACAATCCAACAACCGTCATCAAAAACATAACGTGTGTTGTTGATTTTATCCAAAAGCAACCATATGTTGCCAGGAGTACGAATATAAACATGAATGTTATTACATATACAGGTATGGGTATTTCTGTGATTGCCTTTACAACATCTATACTTGTTTATAGAAGGTTTGGTATGCACAGAAGTATTCCTGGTTCAAATGTAGAAAATTTATCTATTGCTTTGCTAATTTCAGATATCATATTTATGTTAGGAATAGGTGCTAATGATTTCTCTCTTGTTTGCTATAGTGTAGGGGTTGCACTTCATTATCTTTGGCTGCTAGTGTTTTCATTTAAATGTATTGCATTAGTTCACATGTGCCGCAACCTATCGAATATGTCACTTATCGCTAAAGATATAGACATGTCTTCCAAGAGGCCCTATTTTACATTGCTTGGACTCCTCCTGCCAAGTTTGTTTGTTGTTCCAGCAGTTATAATTGATGTGTTGGAGGTTCAAGGTGTGAGTATTGATTACAGTGGGTCTATTTGTTTTCCAACGGGATATCCGGGTAACCTGATATTTGTGTCCGGTCCTATAGGGTTGGCCGTTGTGATCAACATCGCATGTCTTTTGTGCATTGCAGGTGTGATAACAAAACAGTCGTTAGGTATACGACACATTCGAAGATCAAATCCAGTACCTCCCTGTGTTTATGCGCATAAGTCTTGTGACAGGCATGCTATGGATTACAGGACTTTTAGGTGCCATTATTCAAAATGAAATAATGGAATACTTATTTGTCATATGTTGTAGTTTCCAGGGACTGCTAATTGCCATTGGAAACTTGACAACAAAACGTATTTACCGTGAAATAAGGCAACGTAAACAAACACTAACTAGTGAAAGGGTATCCTCAAGTTGATAATCATTGGTACATGTGGTCATTTTCTGTTTGATCAGACTTTGAAACCAAAAAAAATAAATAAAACAAGAACGTTTCTTTAATGTTCTAAGGTATTCATTTACGGATACTTGATTTTATTTCAAAAATTAAATCCTGACAGATTAAAATGTAAAAATAAAATAAACATACAATACATAAAAAAACCAAGTCAAGTTTAAATCAATTATAAATATGTAAGTATACTTTTTTTTTACTGTCCATTATGTTTAAATACTTAATCCCTGTCTCGATTGATTTTGTTTTTAAACTAGCATTCAATAACTGCAAGTACTATCAAGTCGTACCTTTGTGCTATTTTGACCTGTTGATACAATTTGTAATGTTTTTTTTTTAGTTATTTAATGTTGATTCGTTTAGCTTATTCATAATGTCAGTCCATAATACAATTTCAAATAAAAATCAATGGTGAGCCTTGTCCTACCGGTTTTCTCCTTTATTTTAATAAGACTGACTTCAGACAGTCAGGAACTTCATAGGAAGAAAGATCAGAAAGAACTATCCTTTTTGCTATACAGATGATGTTCTTTCACTAAATTAAACAAAAGTTTGTGACTATGTTGAACGAATCTATCCCATCGAACGAAAGATAAGGATACAGATGCAGTTAAGTATACTCCATATCTTGACTTACATCAAGAAATTGACAATGAGGATCAGTTAAAAACTACATTTCACGACAAAAAAGCGTCCCAATTGTGAACTTTCTATTTCTACGTAAATTATGGCGTATATACTAAATTTAGTCCTGGTATCTATGATGAGTTTATTTACAACCACAGGGTCGATTCCACTGCTGGTGGACATTTATTTCCCCGCGGGTATCACAAGCCCAGTAGTTAGCACTTTTTATGATGAGTTTATTTGATACAATTATCCCAGGCTTGTATTTCCTATCATGCTTTCCTTGATGGATGGTTGCTGCTGACAAGAAAGCTATTACACCAAGATTTCCGAATGATGACGTTCAAATCATCCCTTCGTAAATTTACATGACGTCATCACGAGTTGGTTGAGTTACACGAGTTACACAGATGATATAAGATAGGTTCCTTGTGTAGTTACTACAGTCCCCTTCCCTTTTGACGAATATGTCTTATCAAATTAGATTATTTACCGGGTGTGAAATAACATGAACAACAAGACAGGTGTCACATATGGAGCGTAATCTGTTTACCCTTCTATGGAGAAATATACTAGCAGCGCCTGCATACGAAGTATGTGTCTCCAAATTGCGTTTGGAGTATATATTAAATTTAGTCCTGGTATCTATGATGAGTTTATTTACAACCACTGGGTCGATGCCACTGCTGGTGGAGATTTATTTCCCCGAGGGTATCACCAGCCCAGTAGTCAGCACTTTTTGTGCTAACATGAATTATCATTGATATGGTTATATTTATAAATTTACTGTTTACAAATTTTTGAATTTTTGGAAATACTAAGGCTTTTTTACCTCAGGCATAGATTACCTTATCCTATTTGGCAAAACTTTTAGGAGTTTTGGTTCTCATTGCTCTTCAACTTCGTACTTTATTTGGCCTTTGTAACTTTTTGGATTCGAGCGTCATCATAATGAGTCTTTTGGAGACGAAACGCGCGTATGGCGTATATACTAAATTTAGTCCTGGTATCTATGATGAGTTTATTTACAACCACAGGGTCGATTCCACTGCTGGTGGACATTTATTTCCCCGCGGGTATCACAAGCCCAGTAGTTAGCACTTTTTATGATGAGTTTATTTGATACAATTATCCCAGGCTTGTATTTCCTATCATGCTTTCCTTGATGGATGGTTGCTGCTGACAAGAAAGCTATTACACCAAGATTTCCGAATGATGACGTTCAAATCATCCCTTCGTAAATTTACATGACGTCATCACGAGTTGGTTGAGTTACACGAGTTACACAGATGATATAAGATAGGTTCCTTGTGTAGTTACTACAGTCCCCTTCCCTTTTGACGAATATGTCTTATCAAATTAGATTATTTACCGGGTGTGAAATAACATGAACAACAAGACAGGTGTCACATATGGAGCGTAATCTGTTTACCCTTCTGAAGCGCCTGAGATCACCTTGAGTTTTTTGTCGTGGCTGGTGCTGCTTAGTCATTAGTTTTCTATGTTGTGTCTTGTGCGCTTTTATTTGTCTCTTCGTTATTTTTTTTTTTATTTTTTTGACATGGCGTTGTCAGTTTATTTTCGATCAATGAGTTTCACCCCTGTTTTTCAACTAAACGGTTTCACCGAAGATTATGTGTCTTTTTCACATTTGCACATTTTCCCGTAGTTTGCTCATATTTCCCCATCATCGTTAAATTACACCGATTGACTTCCGGTAGCTCATTTATTTTAAAAAGCACTCAAGGCGTGGGTGTATACTTTGTTCATCCTAAACAATTGACAGTGTAACACACCAGATGATATACATTTTACAACATATTCGATTATTACCACGGGTGTGCACAACAAGCTTTTGAAGAACCCAATTTAAGAAAATTGAACCTATACTTTTAAATGTTTCTAATGTTTTGATATGACGTTGCTTATGATGAACCTCCTGTTTTAGATGTTGTCTCATGTTTTGATACCACGTTGTTTATAATTAACCTCCTGTTTTAAAGTTGTTTCATGTTTTGATGTGACGTTGTTTATAATTTACTTCCTGTTTTAAATGTTGTCTAATGTTTTAATGTGACATAGATGTAGATCCATTAATAATGGCAAGCTCTGTTCGTAAACATCATTACATATATTCTATTCTATGTAGGAGACAACATATCACAACAAAGAGCAGTATGATTTGGTAGGTTCATAGATAGATATAGGAAGATGTGGTATGAGTGTCAATGAGACAACTCTCCATCCAAAAAACAATTTGTAAAAGTAAACCATTATAGGTGAAGGTCAGGCCTTCAATGTGGAGTCTTGGCTAACATCGAACAGCAAGCTATAAAGGGCTCCAAAATGCCTAGTGTAAAATCATTCAAACGAGAAAACCAACAGTCTAATCTATATAAAAACGTGAAACGAGAAACACGTATGAACTACATAAACAGACGACAGCTACTGTACATCAGATTCCTGACTTAGGACAGGTGCAAACATTAGCAGCGGGATTAAATGTTTGAATGGTACCAAACCTTCTCCCTTTTCTGAAACAATAGTATAAGATCACAACATAAAAAGACACACTATAAAATATCGATTGGAAGGCTTAATTCAATAGAAAAAAACGCAAATTAACACACAATAAACGAATGAATTTGAGTTGTGATATTTGAAGTCAAATACATAGTTAATGAAATGTATAAAGGATACTAATTAAAGTATAATATCACTGTGTCGACTTATGAGAATGAATGTCCCGTTGGTATCTTTCAACTCTCTTTTAGCCATGGCGTTGTCGGCTGTTATCGACTTATGAAAATGAAAATCCCGTTTGTATCTTTCAACTCTCTTTTAGCCATGGCGTTGTCATCTGTTATCGACTTATGAAAATGAAAATCCCGTTTGTATCTTTCAACTCTCTTTTAGCCATGGCGTTGTCAACTGTTATCGACTTATGAGAATGAATGTCCCGTTGGTATCTTTCAACTCTCTTTTAGCCATTGCGTTGTCAGCTGTTATCGACTTATGAGAATAAATGTCCTGTTGGTATCTTTAACCCCTCTTTTGCATCGATGATCGCATCAAAGTGCCTGTTATGAATATTTCTTCTGAACCGATTTTTTGAAACATTATTTTTAAATCATAGAAAAAAAGAATTGCATTAATCGAGTAATCTTGGTTCGCTCAATTTATTTGAAAATTATATTGACATTTTACGAATGTTTCCTTAAGGAGAAATAGCAGTGAGAAATTCAAGCTTCTTGGTGAACAAATTAAGTGTTCGTTAATCCGCTATGTACTCGATCAAACTAAAACTGTAAAATGTGTTGTTAAAATTTACTGAAACCTTGATATATATGCCAATAGGTCAAATTAATTAATTTGACAAAATTTTATGAAATTAAACGAGCAAACTCTATTTTTCTCAAAGATTTGGCTACCCCCTTTTGTTCCACAATATCTATATTTATCCGATTATGTTATCATTATTAATTCCCTGATGCATCGCAAAATGTTCTCTACGATTGTTGTTTGTTATTATAAACGTAATAAGCATGAATAAAATATAAAGAATAAGTGTATTTTCCATTGCGTTTTTTGTTAATTCGCCTGTAAAATAATTGATGATATGCAAGATCATAGATATCCCTACGTTAAATTTGAAAAAAAGTATCCATGACAACTGGCTTTGTCCTGTATCAAACAATCAGATATGTTCTCTCAGGGGGATGTTGTATAATTGGCAGTAAGACAACTATCCACCGGAGTTCAAACTCTCAGATAACCTACAAACAGTAGGGAGATGTTGTATAATTGGCAGTAAGACAACTATCCACCGGAGTTCAAATGAAATGAATGTAATATAAAAAATAAAGAATATGTGGTTTGATTGCTAATGAGACAAATCTCCACAAGAGACCAAAATAACCCAACAATTAACAATTATACGTTCGGCTTTCAACAATGAGTAAAGCCCATACCGCATAGTCAGCTATAAAAAGCCCCGAAATGAAAATAAAAAAGGATTCAAACAAGAAAACTAACGGCCTAATATATGTACAAAAAGTGAACGAAAAACAAATATGTAACACAAACATGTAAACAAACGACAACCACTAAATTACAGGCTCCTGACTTGGGACAGGCACATATATACAGAATGTGGCGGGATTAAACATGTTAGCTGGGACAGTGGTATAACAGTACAACATAGGAACGAACTATAAAAATCAGTTGAAAAAGGCTTAACTCATCATATGGACAAAAATACAAGTGAACGTGGTCGGGTGCTTGTACATCCCAACAACAAAAAGACACTGGGTACATATCTGAGAGTACTCGCAGTTAACTGACAGCTAGTTCAAAGCCACTAAAAACTCAGAAAAAAATCATGCATCTAAGACTCAATAATCAACCTGATTCGCACACATCCAACATCCAATGGATTTAGTGAAATACGTCATAAACAGTCAGAGAAAAACATGACCTTGTGCAATGCCAAGATATATGTATCAACATATTTTAGATTCATGAATGTTTGATGAATACCTTTGATAATTATTTACACCACTGGGTCGATGCCACTGCTGGTGGATGTTTCGTCCCCAAGGGTATTACCAGCCCAGTAGTTAGTACTTAGGTGTTGACATGATTATCAATAATGTGGTCATTTTTTTTTTAATTTCCTGTCACAAGACTATTAATTTTTCGAAATATTATGGATTATCTTATCCCAGGAATAGATTACCTTAGCCATATTCGGCACAACTTTTTGGAAAGTTGGGTCCTCTATGCTCGTAACTTTGTACTTGTTTTGCTTTATAACTATTTTGAACTGAGCGTCACTGATGTGGACGAAACGCGCGTCTGGCGTACTAAATTATAATCCTGGTACCTTTGATAACTATTCTACTGGTACAACCAAACTTCAAAACCAAATCTTTTAAATATCTATGGAAAATTGAGTAAAGGTCTTAAGTAATTTATGGTAACAAAATTCTTGGCTTAATATTTGACCAGTAATACATAAATTACGCTCGTTAAAATCGAAAACGTCACAACAGATACGGGCATAGCTGTGACTATAAAAACCGTAAGATGGTGCCAAAGGAACTTCATTGTTTTAAAATGGAAAATTAACAATTGGGAACGAAAAATCGTCCCCTTTGTCGTAAATTTTAGTGTGGAGTTTCCCGTTTAAACATGAAATATCTCAATCTAGGAAAGGACAGTTATAACCGTTTAAATTTGATTTATTTAAAGTAAGTTCTTTGGGTAAATTTCAGCAGTATATTAAGAAAATTCTTGATTATTTAACGAAAACATGTCATCAAGATAACGGTAAGAGTTGTTGAATTTATCAATTAAATGCAATTTCGACGGATCTTTAATAAGTTTAGTCATAAACTGTGGTTCCTTATATAATATGCTTCAATGTTTGTTTCTGGGTTCTCTCGCTTGTGCCATGATGTCGTCTGTCTTTTGGGAATTTGTTTGGCCCCTTCAATCGTTTTAGAATGTTAAATTGGTAATTACAATACATATTTGATGAGTCATTTGATTTTTTGTTTAAAGTTATTGGATGGCCCTTGAAATACTATTAATCTTTTGCCACGTCTTTGTCGAATTCTCTATTACATTTCCTGTCATAGTGCACGTAGTTCTTTTTTACTTCATTAAGATGTGCAATAAATATATACATTGTACATGTACTGTATGGTATATTTTCTACAAAATTATATACAAATGTATTCGACATACTGAGGATTTTATTAATGTATTCAGCAAAACATTTTGGAGTTTTAGATCCTCAATGTTCATTAACTTTGTACTTGTTTGGCTTTATAATTATTTTGATTTGAGCGCCACTGATAAGTCTTAAGTAGACGAAACGCACCTCTTGGGAATTAAATTGTAAGCCTGGTACTTTTGATAAGTAATTACCATGACTTAACGATGACGTAAATTAAACTTGTTGAATGTTTTTTGTATAATGATTGATAGTTTAGTCGTAAATAAAATGAAATGTGATGCGAGTGTCATACAAGTGAGAGGTTTAGCGCTTTAAAACCAGGTTTAATACACCATTTTCTACATTTAAAAAGTCAAGAATATGACAGGTGTTGTCCATTCGTTTGATGTTTTTTTATCATTTGATTTTGCCATTTGATTAGGGCTTTTCCTTTTTTAATTTCCCTCGGAGTTCAGTATTTTTGAGATTTTACTTTTTTTCATATTTTTTAATTAGTTATTAGCTTTGAACAAGCTTTCACTAACCACAAGGTCTCTTAGATTTTTGCTTATTGTCTTTTTGTTATTGGGATGTACATGTACTTACCTATGTGCAATCTGTGGTATTGTTATATGTATTGCTTTTTGTATCCATCTGATGAGTTAAGCTTTTTCTAACTTCTTTTAGCTAGTTCTTCTGTTTTCATGTTACACCATTGTCAAGGTTGGGGAGGGTTGGGATCTCGCCGACCAGTTTAACCACGCAACATTCTGTAAGTATGTGCCTGTCCCAAGCCAGGAGCCTGTTATTCAGTGGTTGTAGTTTGTTGCTTGGTAACATATTTGTTATTCGTTCATTTTTTCCTTATATATGGCCATGTGTTTTCTCGTTTAAATTGTTTTTCAGTTGTCAGTTAAAAGCCATTTATAGCCGACTATGCAGTATGGGCTTTTCTCATTGTTTGCGACCTATAGTTGCTGATTTCTGTGGCACTTCGTATAATCTGAAGAGTTGTCCGATTTGCATTCATACCACCACTTTTTTTTTATTACCGTTTGCTATTTTGTCACTCTTTTTTTGCAATCATTGAATGCTTTTTCTTCGTTCAATTTTTGAATTTGACGGAAGATTATTCCCCATATTTTTTGATACTGTTATAAAGAAGTAAGATATTAGGCTGTACAAGTAATTATAAGACAAAACAAATGTTTATTGAAATAACAAACTTACCATCAAGTATTTAACAAGGCATTAATCATTAGACATTCATTAATTACATCATGTATGCTACATAAAACCTATTTGTAATAATTTGCTCAATAACTTTTTAACTCCGATGTTATCTGAGGGTGGTAAAGGGTTATTTTCATGCAACGTGTTTTGCCATTTTTATTTCACGTGCAGCCGTGAAAAAGGTTCCTTAATCATCGTGTTTCGTGAAATCGGTAAAAAGATCAACGTGCAAGACATTTTAAATTGTTCGTTCATCGTGAAATTGCAATTTTATTTCGCGTTCTTCCGTGCAGATACCCCCCTTTACCCCCCTCTTATCTAATTATTTGAAAATAAAGACATCAGTGTTATGTTTATTCAGTGGTCAACACAAACTGGAAGAGAGAGTCGTTATCATACAACAAAAAATCATGATTGTTATTAAACCGAATATCTGAGGGCAGTACAAACAGACGTATTGTTTACATTTTTCATGATTTTTGTATTAGTCAACGCTAGTAAACCAATGTATTGTGCAGACTTTTCAGAATATATAAGACAACTTCAATCTGTGTTATGTGACCGTGACGTAAACAACGTTTTATCCTGATTTACTCTGGTTTAAAATTGAATTAAAAATTAAATCATAAGAAATTACTGTAATATTTTTTCTGCCTTTTTCGAAATAATATAAAAAATGAGGTGCACACTGTAAAATAACCCGCTAATCCGTTACAGTCATTCCTTTAAGAATCAATTCAAAACTATTGAAACACTTTCTTTGTTTTTCTTTCTGTCAGGACTGAAGCGTGTTGTCTACATTAATGAACACAAATCTCTTGTAACATTTGTAACTACATCCTCTTATTTGATATCTAAATTTCAAAGACTTTGAAATGCAAGAAACACAAATTAAGATTTAAAGGATGCTGTTATCAGCGTCAGTGAACGTATAAGTAAGTAATTCCAATTATTTGATATTATAATTTCTGAGACTTTGAAATGCAAGAAACACAAGTTAAGATTTAAAGGATGCAGTTATCAGTGTCAGTGAACGTATAAGTAAGTAATTCCAATTATGTGATATCATAATTTCTAAGACTTTGAAATGCAAGAAACACAAATTAAGATTTAAAGGATGCAATTATAAGTGTTAGTGAACGTATAAGTATAAGTAATTCCAATTATTTTATATCATAATTTCTGAGACTTTGAAATGCAAGAAACACAAATTAATTTCAAGGATGCAATTATCAGTGTCAGTGAACGTATAAGTATAAGTAATTCCAATTATTTAATATCTAAATTTCTGGGACTTTGATATGCAAGAAACACAAGTTAAGAATTAAAGGATGCAACCATCAGTGTCAGTTTACGTATAAGTAAGTAATACCAATTATTTGATATCATAATTTCTGAGACTTTGAAATGCAAGAAACACAAGTTAAGAATTAAAGGATGCAAGTATCAGCGTCAGTGAACGTATAAGTAATTATTCCAATTATTTGATATCCCAAGACTTTGAAATGCAAGAAACACAAATTAAGAAATAAAGGATGCAAATAGCAATGTCAAAAAACGCATAAGTAAGTAATTCCACTTATTTGATTTACTGTATTAAATGCTCCACAGTATCATGATCTACGGAATATGTTTTTGAAACACAACACTTGTTATGGAACTCATTATGTCATGTACATCTATGAAAGTTGACTGATCTAAGATAAAAAAAAAATAAAAGATTGATATTAGACCAGTCATTGCGTACTTGAACCTATGATCAAACTTTAAGTAAATTGATATTTTGTATTCATAACCTAAACAGTACAGTGGATTTCAATTTGAGTATTCACACTTGTCATCACTCAATCATAATCAATATTCTTAGAATATTTCCGTAGTTTATTAATTATGCATGAAAAGGAGATTATGTTGGAAAAATGAATATCTAGATTCTTAGTTTAAATGACATGGAAAATAACGAATAATGAATTCAATTTATAAGGGTGCTTGAGGAAAAAATAACTTTCTTTTTCTATTTTCTCTTGAAGCTTTTTTTATTTTGATAAATATTCAATAATACTTTAAACTGGTTTTCTCATTTTAATGTGTTATTTAATCTTTCCGTATGGTGTTATAATAACAGTGATACAGTTTATAAGTTTTGATCCTTTTTAAAAAAGGGAAACTTACTAAAAAAGGGTATATAATTTATACTAAAAGAGTCATAAAAAGTTATCAAAGGCACCAGGATTATAATATAATACGCCAGACGCGCGTTTCGTCTACATCAGTCTCATCAGTGAAGTTCAGATCAAAATAGTTATAATGCCAAACAAGTACAAAGTTGAGGAGCACGGAGGACCCAAAATTCCCAACAGTTGAGCCAAATACGGCTCATGGAATCTATTCCTGGGATAAGAAAAAGTTGTTTTTTTCGAAAAATTCAAAGTTTTGTAAACAAGTATTTTATAAAAATGACCATATAATTGATATTCATGTCAACAACGAAGTGCTGACTACATATCTGGTGATACCCTCGGGTACGAAACGTCCACCAGCAGTGGCATCGACCCAGTGGTGTAAAATTTTCAAAGGTACATAATTGACAGTGTGACAATTTATCATTTTAATTTACCAATATGAAGGTTACTTATGTGCTCGTCAATATAGCATGACACTTTATTTTGGGGTATGCAATGTACAATGTAAAAAAAGAATGTGTCCTCAGTACACGAATGCCCCACTCGCACTATCATTTTCCATGTTCAGTGGACCGTGAAATTGGGGTAAAATCTCTAATTTGGCATTAAAATTAGAAAGATCATATCATAGGGAACATGTGTACAAAGTTTGAAGTCGATTGGACTTCAACTTAATCAAAAACTACCTTGACCAAAAACTTTAACCTGGAGCGGGACAGACGGACGGACGGACCGACGGACGAACGGACGCACAGACCAGAAAACATAATGCCCCTCTACTATCGTAGGTGGGGCATAAAAAAACAATAAATAACAATAACAATAATAATTCAACTTCTGGCATGTGACTTCTGTTTATAACAAATATAATGAGGACATCTATTTTTGCGCTAAGTAAAACTGAAATATACAATTATATCAATTCAATGAAAAATCATATGAACTTAGTGACCTACTGGCATATACCCGTATTAAACTTTGAATACAAATGAAACATGATTTTGGACCAACCGTCAAACCAGTACAAACGAATCATGTTTCTGTAGCAACTGTCAACCTGTAAAAGATTCATGGTCAACCGCCATGTCAATACTAATGACACATGTTTCTGGACCAGCCGTCAACATGCAAGGATTATTGGTCAACCGCCAACTCAATACTAACGGTAAATGTTTCTGGATAAACTATCAATATTAAAAAGGTTCTTGAGCAACCGCCAGAATTGTTCTGGATCAACAGTTAATATGCACATTTTACACCGTCAAATCAAATGACATATGCTTTTGGATCTTTTACGTAGATTTTTCCGAATGTATGCTATCAGACGGCTATATCCCATATTCCATAAAAAGGGCCAGTGTACCTCTATTACGGCCATTGGTATTATCAATCATCAACATGAAACGTCAACATCAAATTCTACAAACGAAGACAAACACAATAAAACATAATACAGAGGAAATGGTCAACTAGACTCAAAGACAAACAAAATTATTAAACAATGCAGAGGAAACGGTCAACTAGCCCCAAAGAAAACTAAAATAAAACATAATACAGAGGAAACGGTCACCTAGCCGCAAAGACAAACAAAATTATTAAACAATGCAGAGGAAACGGTCAACTAGCCTAAAAAAAAACTAAAATAAAACATAATACAGAGGAAACGGTCAACTAGCCTCAAAGAAAACTAACATAAAACATAACACAGAGGAAACGGTCAACTAGCCTCAAAGAAAACTAAAATAAAACTTATACAGAGGAAATGGTCAACTAGCCTTAAAACTAAAATAAAACCTAATACAGAGGAAATGGTCAACTAGCCTCAAAGAAAAACTAAAATATAACACAATGCAGAGGAAAAAGTCAACTCGCCTCAAAGAAAAAACAAAATAATAACACAGTTCAGGTGAAATGGTCAACTATCTTCAAAGAAATTTTTTTTTTAAACCAATTCGGGGAAAACCGTCAACGAATTTGATTGTTGGTAAATTACATAAAAAAAGAACCAAATTGAATAAGGCAATGCCAACCATTATGACTATATTTTCCATTTACTTAATCTTTAAAATGTATTATCTATATATATATAAAACTTAGACAGTGTTGTTGCACAAACAAAAGAATATATTTATCATTAACATGGTCAATCCCAAAGTTAAAACCAAAATTGTCAATCGCTTCTCTAAACTCTGTATGATCAAATAACTAACCGATGGTAACAAATAATTTTACTTTTCCCTGTCTTTATTTTAATACACGGGGTACCAATTTTACTTTTCACCGTCTATATTTTAATCCCTCATTTCCTACATAAGAAAATACATGTACCAAATTCAGAATATGACAGTTGTATTTCTATTTGTTTGATGTGAAAATATTATTTTGATTTTGTTACGTTTTATATATCCCTTAGAGTTCGATATTTTGTTTTTTTACTATTTACTTATGAATTATGAATAAACTTTGTGTTTTGTCTCAGATAGTTTTATTATACAAATACAGTTCTTTCTGTTTCATGTTTTTAAGGATGTACTTGGGTGAGGTTTTGGAAATTTGTGTAAAATGTTCGGACTTCTTGGTATTTTTCCATCAATACAGGGTAAAATATTTTGCCCCATAACACCCATTTTTCTTTGTATAAAAGACTTCAATAGCTCACAAAAGTCCATTTTCCAAAATTTAAGAAATGACTTAATTTTTGTACTTTCGATTTGAGACCCAACTGATACCTATGCAAATGTAAGGTAAAAGTCCGAGTTAGCCTCTTACCGCTTTTGTTTTTAATAAAATATCTCGAAAAGTAGGTCCATGACCTATCATTATTTTAAGCATATTTTGTCCCTTAACTGGTGCTCTTTCAAAATGTAATATCAATTTTAATTTCTTGAATTTTTAAGTTTCACCTAAGTACATCCTTAACTCAGAGAAGATGATACAACTGCCGACCTTAAATGGTTCTTCTTTCATTGTGTGCTCATCAGAAAAAAATAAAAGCTATGTTTTATGAAATCTTTTAGCTCTTTATTGAAAAAGATCAAGTCTTTAAATGACCAAAGAATGTATGAATTTAAGGGGCTAAAAACATAACAATACAAACCTATAAATAACATTTGATATAAAAGACAAAGGAAATAATATCATGAGTTTCTATTGTTGTGGGTACTTTCATAAGAAATTAAAACATATATTAAAACAGGCCACATGAAACTGTCAAACATGAAACCGCTGTTTTGTATGTCGTTTATTAAAAATGAATGAATGATTGATTGATTGTTGGTGTTCAGCGCCACTTGTAGCACTATGAGCTATATCACGACGGCAATTGTTTTTTTTTTTTATTAATTAGAGAAACCGGAATCTACTTAGAGTACCACCGATCTTGAGCAGGAAAAATTACAATTATATTCAATTAATTATTAATAAACACATGTGTGGTGTTCGAAATCCCAACGGGTTAACAAATAAATAAATATAACAGTAAAGTTTCTATTAGTAAGAACACATATTACTCCAGTTAATCCTTTGATCAAAACAGATTCTTAGCAGGAAAAAATTGGTGTAAGGATATCCATATGTGTGCATGGAGTTTTCATCGGCATTTTACAATTGCTACACTTTATTACACAAGTTACAATGTGTTGCACATACATGTATTACAATGTTTTATATGATGTGACAATGTATAACTCATGTTAATATATATTTCTCATGTATAACAATATTGAGGACATGTTATAATGTAAAACAGGAATAGCATATATTACATTGTATAACACAAGTTGTAACGTATTACAATGTATAACTCATGTTAAATTGTGTAGTACATGTTACAGTGTTAACACATGTTGCATGTTACGATGTAAACACATGTTAATGTTACAATGTAAATTCATGTTACAATGTTAACACATGTCACAATGTTAACACATGTCATAATGTTAACACACATTACAATGTAAACACATGTTACAATATTAACACATGTTACAATGTTTTCACGTGTTACAATGTTTACACATGTTACAATGTTAACACGTTACAATGTAAACACATGTTATGATACATAACACAATTCTCTGTGTAACATTTAAGGGCACGTCTGTAATGTCCAAGAGATCGCATGACGATATAAATTCGTAAACCAATTACGTCATTGGATCTTTGTTAATGATTCCCAATTTTTACAAATAGGTAATGTTTTGCTTTTCAAAAAGCTGATTTCATGGATCGCTTTCACTGTTCAGAATCGGCCGATGATGATGAACGTTACGTAGAATTTCTTTGCTGAAATCAACTAAATGTTTGTGAATTTTCTGGTAAGGAATTCTTTCTTTTGGATTTTTCTTCCAGCACCCCAGCATAATATGATATATAGTCGATGGACACTCGTCTGGGCGTTGTAACATAATTCCTTCATCTAAAAAGCGAACAACCTACAAATGCAATAATAAACATATCATCCAAGAACATGAATAAAGTCTGTACAAAAGTTCGCATTTTGTGTATTTATTTTCAAAAATTATACCCTATTGGTTGTGCTCCACAATTAATGGAAGAATATACAAGAAACTGAACTGAACATTCTACGTTTTGTGTGTCTAAATATTCGTGAAATTTTTCTCAGATGTTAAAACAGAGGAAAATCAATTTAAACTTATCACAAAACTGAAAGGGCATTGAGCACTGACGACTTTTAATCAAATGCTTTAAACAATCTAAACTGTATTGTTTGTTTCATAATTTCCGAGCATCTAAATCAATGTATTAGTTTTCTCTCAATCGATTTATTACTTTCGAAGAGCGGTATACTAATGTTGCCTTTATTTATATACATGCATATATTGGTCCTAAAACCAAATAATTATTTTTTTCTAGTTATTAAGCAAATAATAAGCAACCTACTTGTATTTTTTGGACATAATTTCAATTAGTTAAATTAACTCAATTCAATAACCATTTTTTTTTTAAATATTTTAAAATACAATTGTTGTTAGTGAAGGAAGTAATGATTCAGTGATAAATGTCGTCCTCACAAATTCAGAATAAAATTTGGTATTTTATTTCCATCAATATTTTTTGCAGCTAACTAAAAGACTTGGCAATACGAATCTCAGTTACAAACATTTTCAGAACAGGTCATGTTTGAAATCCTTATAGCAAAACATTCAGCGGAAGCATACATATAGATTCTACCACTGTATCGAGTGTGATACGATATTTATTCACTCGAGACAGTTAAAGTTGTTAAACATCCTGATTATTACTACTTATTTGAATAAAAAGATATTTAATTTCACAGACTTCGTCATTTGAATGGCCATGATATGGTTAAACATCCCGATTATTACTAGATGATATGAATTTAACAAGGATATTAATGTTATAAGAAAAACAATAATGTTATATTATTTGAATAAAAAGATATTTAAATACACATACTTCTTCATTTGAATGGCCGTAATATGGTTGTCTACCATAGCTGAATATTTCCCATAATACCACACCGAATGCCCATATATCGGACTCTGTTGTAAATCGTCCATACTTCATGCTCTCTGGTGACATCCAACGTACTGGCAACATCCGGGACCCTCCAATCTGTAAAAAGAAGATTGTGATGAAAAAATTAACATCCTACGTACTGGCAACATTCGGGACTCTCCAATCTGTAAAATGAAGATTGTAATCAGGAATTTAACATGCAACGTACTGGCAACATTCATGACCCTCCAATCTGTAAAAAGAAGATTGTGATCAAGAAATTAGCATCCAACGTACTGGCAATATTCGTGACCCACCAATCTGTAAAAAGAAGATTGTGACGAAAAAATTAACATCCAACGTACTGGCAACATCCGGGACCCTCCAATCTGTAAAAAGAAGATTGTAATCAAGAAATATAACATCCAACGTACTGGCAACATCCGGGACCCTCAATTCTGTAAAAAGAAAATTGTAATCAAGAAATATAACATCAAACGTACTTGCAACATCCGGGACCCTCCAATCTGTAAAAAGAAGATTGTAATCAAGAAATATAACATCCAACGTACTAGCACATCCTGGACCCTCCAATCTGTAAAAAGAAGATTATAATCAAGAAATTAACAACCAACGTACTGGCAACATTCGTGACCCTCCAATTAAAAAGAAGATTGTAATCAAGAAATTAACATCCGTCCTCAGGCATAAGTATCATATGCAGTTTCATGCTTCACCACAAGACCAATGGCATTGGCTTGTAAATTAGCTATCGGGCATGTAAAATTGCTTTGGGGCTTGTTAAATTTTTTATACATGCCAACAAATTCCAACTAATTTTTTTTTTAAATTGAGCGTCTGGCTTGTGGACTCAAAAGTCGAGATTGAATGTTTTACAAGCAGATTTGCACGGTTTTCTTTACAATAAAAATGTCATTGGTTTAATATTAGTAATCAATCCAAAGTATTATTCTCGCATGTTTTTCCATAAATTATATTTTTTATCTCTAAAACAGCCTATTAACCTACAAAAAGTTAAACCCATAGCGTTTAGAATTAAAGGCATGGATAATCGTTACAAACATTTTATAAATAATATTTTGTCCTCAAAAATAAATATGGAGTTATCTTTCTTTAACTAAGCACATCCATGTTTATATTGGGTTTTGCATTTTTGAATGTTTTGTGTCGAATATCAACGAAGAGAAGATGTCAAAATGCGCTATTGTTACAGTAAATGTGCTGTGAATTAATATTATTATTAACTAGAAGGTATATCTAGTGTCATGCCTAACATTTAAGTAATATTATGTGCTTTGTTCAGAACAGTTTGTCAAACTGTTTAAAATACATATATGGTATATAAAAACAACTCACAAAAGATTAAATTTGTGTATGCCAGACGCGCATTTTTTCCTCTAAAATATTCTAGTGACATTCAATTAAAAAAAGATAAAAGGCTGTATAATTACGAAGTTGAAGAGCATGAGAGATGATTAGTTCAAAATGGTTTACTAGATACCATTCCTTGGTAAGAAAATCCATAGTTTTCCGACCTTTTCAATGTCTTGTAAATAGTTTTCGCCTGTCCAGAATTACATTTCACCTTGATACGCTTTATACCAATATTAAAGAAGCAAAACATGTATAAAACGTATAAATTATTGAATGGAAAACGTACAAATTCCGTGCATGTGAAGGCCTTATCTGGTGTTACCTTCTTTAAAAAAACTCAATCCAAAACATTTGAAAAATATATATGAACACAAAAAAAATGCAATAACTTTAAAATAAAGAGTGACATCATATTTAAGGATCGATTCCAGGCCTACCGAAAAAAAACTTCATGCGAGATACCAGGCGTTTAACTTTGTATGTTTTTATTCACATAACAGTTATCAGTGGCGTTCGAAATAAAATAGTATCAGACAAAATTCAGAATATTTGGACAAGATGTACAAAATACACGTAAGGCAATTTTAACTTTGGGATTGAAAAAAGTGTTTGAAATGATTGAACATTTTATATACAAATTGAACATATCAACCATGTCAACGGTGTAGAGCTTTAAAAAATGAAAATTCCTAATAATTTAATTAGGCAAAATACGACTTTAGCAATCTGTACCTGAGTGACATACATCTGATTCATGGATTATTAATTCATTTATTTACAAAGCTATCAAAGTGCACAATTTATCTTGATAGTTGCAGAGACATATAGAGTTATCTTACCCTATAATAATCACATGTATACACATCACGTGCCATCCCAAAATCTGAGATTTTAACCACAAATCCTTCTCCCACTAAACAATTCCGGGTTGCAAGGTCACGATGAACGAAATGTTTGGACGTTAGATAAGTCATTCCATTAGCAATCTGTGTAGAAATATCTATGAGGTCAGTCTGAAATTACAAAGATTTATAGATTACTTTTGTATGGTGACAAATTCAAGGTAACAGGATAATAATTTGATACACAATACGCGTGGTTCGTCTACATAAGTCTCATCAGTGACGCTCATATCAAAATAGTTATTTAGCCAAACAAGTACAAAGTTTGGTGGCGTTCATGTTGTTTATTCTTTAGTTATCTATGTTGTGTCATGTGTACTATTGTTTGTCTGTTTGCTTTTTTCATTTTTAGCCATGGCTTTGTCAGTTTATTTTCGATTTATGAGTTTGACTGTCCCTCTGGTATCTTTCGTCCCTCTTTTAAAATAACCAGTAGAACCTCGTTGTGTCGAAGAGACCGGTCAAAAGTATTCGACTCATCCGAGGTCGAGTGTATCGTCATCAATTTTGTATGAATTAAATACTGTATGAGATTTGTGTAAGCTAGAAAAGTTACACAGTGTGACTTTTTGATATTACAGTGAAACCTGACCTCTTTGGGATTTAAGATTGTGTTAGGTTTTGGCTGATGTTCGGTTATATCAGGTTCACAACGCATACAATTTGATATGACGGTGCTTTAGAAAATGTTTGGCTTACACAGGTTTTCGGTTGAAGCAGGATTCGGTTTAGCCAGGTTTCACTGTACACGGTATGAGTGTGTATTCAATTTCATGTTTGTTGTACTCAACAATTTTTTATGTTTTTTTTTCTTGTAGAAGATATGCATGATATGGTTTTTTTTTGGGGGGGGGAACTATACTTTAAAAGCCCATGCACGTTTATCTGGAATGTTCAATGTAGAATATGTGTAAGCTAATGGTGTATAAGAACCGAACCAGTTTAAGAGCTATTTGACCTGGGGTTGAAGTCATAAAACTTTGCTCAGTGCTCGTAGCAGAAAAATCATGCTCGAAACACGAAATCCAGTATTTTGATTGGTTGATCTTGAGTCTGAGTACAAAAATCTTGCTCGAAAGTTTTATGACCGCAAGGCCTGAAATAGGACATACTAATAGTAGCCAAATCCATCTTAGGTCAACTTGGACTAGCGGAAGTGATCCTTACGTGTCTAAACAATAAGATGTCTACACACAAAAAAAATATAATGGTAATGACGAATATGTGTTGATACTGTCCTCCATAATCAAAACAGATCGAATATAGCAGTTTAACAAGGCAATTAAAATTCAGAGAGTCGATGAAAGACACAATGGCCAATAGATATTGCAAAAAAGATTGAAAACGGACCACAAAATACAACAGAAAAATGAAAATTAAATGAAAGCGAATACCACTCAGATTGAATGATTGGCATGACATTTAAAGTATTTTTCAACACCATTGGCTACATATAGTGGTGGTCAGTTTTTAATAAACGCGTGACATATGGTAAACACTTCAGATAACTTAAGGATGCTTTATTAACTATTGGCATTGCGTAATGTTCTATTTTATTGTTAATTTGTGTATTTCTCTATCCTTAATATTTTTCCATTTATTTGTATTGTAGTCCTGTCATGTAATTTTGTCATTTAGTGTTATATGTATAATTGTGGTGAACGCGGGAGGTTTGGCTAGCCACAAAACTAGGTTCAACCAACCATTTTTTTCTTAAAATGTCCTGTCAGGAAAATTGCAATTGTTATCTTATAGTTCGTTTCTTTGTGTGCTGCATTGTCGTTTGGTTTTTTGTTGCACTTTAAGGTGGTAGACCTTGGTTCAGGGAGATAACTCTTTAAATCAGTTATGTGTTTGTTAAAGTCAAGTTTCATCAATGTTTTTTAAGCATTTACCTGAAACAGATTGGAAATAATCTATGTAACCTAGAAGCTTAGAATATATTTATGAAAAAGGTTGACACAAACGTACTGATGATTTTAAGAGTTATTTCCCTTAACCTAGGTCTACCTCCTTAATATTTCTGTTTTTGCGTTGTTTCCCTCTTATATTTGATGTGTTTACCTCAGTTTTAAGTTGTTACCCTGATTTGTTTTCTCTCAATCGATTTATGACTTTCGAATAGCGGTAAACAACTGTTGCCTTTATTTTACATTCAAAGCAATAATGTAAATAAAACTATTAAATAATGTTCATGTCCATTTAAATTTTCAAAGTATGTATGCATGCAATCAAATGATGGATTACACCTCGTTTGCCAGCTTTTTGATCGTCTTAATTGTGACATATGATGTTTACCTCATAAAATGATTGCAGATTATGTTTCACAATTGATTAATTATTGCTACATCTTTGGAATAAAACAGATTATTATCTAAAAGAGTTTGACATTTTACAGATATTCACTTTGAATTTCTGTATCATTTTTAAAATTTAATTTCCTTTTGATGTAAACTTAATATCATTAACAAATACATTTTTCATTCAAGTGTACGGTCTTGTTTCCTCGTTATCTTTATAACCAAGAGAATGCAGAGATATAAAAAAAAATGCAGAAATACAATAATAGTATGTTTGATGAATGCAAAATAAAAACTATGCAATCATTAAAGGAAAGTCATTTCCTATTCGTTCTCGCATTGATATAGGTTCCATGATCATGATTCTTTTGATAGAAATAAACGGTTTATTAACAGCATTGAACATATCGTCGTTAACCTTTTTTTTCTTCGTTTTGTAAATATTCATTACATATTTTATAATATTTTGCAATAGATTCACAAAATTATCTAAAATTATCAGTGTAATTATTGGAACATTTCATTTCAAATTTCAACTCCTATTCTTTTTAAATGTTGTTTTTCATATACTTAAAAATTTTGATATGATTCATCATATATTCTTTTAAATCTTGATCTTCATTTATTCTATAAAATCCTGATCTTCATATATTCTTTAAAATCTTGATCTTCATATATTCTTTAAAATCTCGATTTGCGTATTCTTACCTTTTCCAGTGTTATATCTCTGTCACTTGAGCGCATTGCTGGGTCGTTTCGTCTGAGCAAATCTGCCAAGTCTCCATGCACCATATATTCAAATACCATGTAAGGCGTTTCAGTCGGACCTTTAATGAAAAAATAAACTTTCAGTAAAATGTAAAATAAACAAAAAATACCAAACTAAGGAAAAAAGTTAAAAACAGAAGGTTTTTTTTATCAAATGGTCAAATTAAATAGTCAAACACATTGAACGAATGGAAAACAACTGCCTGATGCCTGACTAAGTACAGGCATTTTCTTGTGTAGAAAATGGTTGATTAAACCTGCTTTTATAGATAAACTCATCATAGGACTAAATTTAGTATATACGCCAGACGCGCGTTTCGTCTACAAAAGACTCATCAGTGACGCTCGAATCCAAAAAAGTTAAAAAGGCCAAATAAAGTACGAAGTTGAAGAGCATTGAGGACCAAAATTCCTAAAAGTTTTGCCAAATACAGCTAAGATAATCTATGCCTGAGGAAGAAAAGCCTTAGTATTTCAAAAAATTCAAAAATATGTAAACAGTTAATTTATAAATATAACCATATCAATGACAATTCATGTCAGCACAACAAGTGCTGACTACTGGGCTTGTGATACCCTCGGGGAATTTTATAGCTAAACTTTTTATTTGTATGACAATCGCAAATAATTGCATTATGTGACAACAATGTGTAAGACAATCTAATTCTGTAATTTGGACATGAATTCCCCTAAAAAGCCGGGTACCGCCTTTAGATTAACTTTTTTGGTATGCTTAAATACTGTGGAGTCATTTGTTTTCGTGGGTTTCAATTTTCGTGGACAGAGGAAAACTTGCATTTTCGTGGATATTTTATTTTGTGGTTTATCCAGTCTCTGCATATAAAGCCCATGAACATTTTATAATTCGTTGAACATATAAAATTCGTTGTTTACTTGTACCAACGAAACTCATGAAAATTAATATCTAACAAATAATAATGAATCTACAGTAGTTGGATTTATTATGATTGTTTGTTTTAATTGATATTTCTTGTATGTTAAAGTTTGTCTAAATTGAAACAATCATATGTGTTGTCGACCATTGACAATAGAAAACAATACATTTAGGACACACTAATGAAAAAAACACAAGAAACCAAAGACAGAACAACCAAAACGACACGAATGCGGCAGCAAACGAAGAAATACCGAAAGTAAAACGAAGTTAAAAATCATTCTATCATAATATTGTCTACTACATTTATAACACTTTATGCCAATTGATTGCTGAAAAAGAAAGAATCAATCTGATAGAAATACCAAAAGCAACTGTAGACGATTTCCAAGATAGTGTGAATTTAACACGACGGGTGCCACATATGGAGCAGTATCTACTTACCCTTCAAGAGTACCTGAGATCACCCCCATTTTTGGCGGGGTTCGTATTACTTTGTCTTTAGTTTTCTATGTTGTTTATATTATACTATTATTTGTTTGGTTTGTCTTTTTGTTTTTTTAGCCATGGCGTTGTCAATTTATTTCTGATCTATGAGTTTGAATGTCCCTCTGGTATATTTTGTCCCTCGTCTTTCGCCTTTATTTTGCATTTCCGACTTTTTTTGTTTGATTTTCATGATGTGTTGGTCTCTCTTTAATTGACTAATGCGTTTTAATAGTTTGTTTGGTGTCTTCCGCAGCTTTAAAACACGCAAATCAACAATTAACATTACATCATGCTTAGATATATATATAAAAAAAACGAGCTCCGAGGGAAATTCTAAACGGGAAGTCCGAAAGCAAATGGCAAAATGAAATACTTCAAACAAATAGATAACAACTGTCATATTCCTGACTTGGTACCGACATTTTTTTAAAGTAGAAAATGGTGAACTACACTTCGTTCAACAACAAACACGCGTTCCAAAGAGATTTGTATTTGCATTTTAATACGAAAGACTCAAACGCAATCATAATATCATTATTATATATTGATATATAATATATTAGTAAACTGGTCTAACAAATGCGTACAAGTCCATATTTGGAAATTACCCACAAGTCATCATTAATTGAATGATTCATTGTCGTTTCTTAAATGTTAATCATGAATTATCGTTGCACATATTAAAGACAAGATCAAATGAATGATGAATTTAATAAATAGGTTCTACAAATGTATAAAAATAAAATGTGACATGATTGCCAATAAGACTTCACCAGAGTATCACTTTATGCAATAGTTTCCTATCGTCGTACAAGTGAGAGTTTTAGCGCTATAAAACCAGGTTCAATCCATCACTTTCTACATTTGAAAATGCCCGTACCAAGTCAGGAATATGACAGTTGTTGTCCATTCGTTTGATGTGTTTTGTCATTTGATTTTGCCATGTGATTAGGGACTTCCGATTGAATTTTGCTCGGAGTTCAGTATTTTTGTGATTTTACTTTCTAGGAAAAGAAAATAATTTGCAACCCAAGGACTCCGATTTTCTAGTGTGAAAATACACATTGCTTGGATATAAATTTTGACGCAAAACATGTTTCGTTAACAGCGTACGATTATTAATTCGCTCAGAATTGACAATATTAAGTGAAGCATATCTTAACTTCGACAGTTCAATACGAAAAATGATATGAGATTTTTAAATCATTCCTGCAAATATGCATAGTGGTATTACTGATTTGTTCCGAGGATAATTAACTAGTTGTTTATCTGTTTGTTATTATGTATTGAGATGTCAATTTCTTGTTTATTACTTGTCGCGGTTGTTCGGTGATAAATATATTTCTTGACAATCCAATTTTCTTGTCTTTTGTATGCAATTTATAGAGATATGTTGTTTTTGGAGCCAATATTTCATTTCTTAACCTATGACCCCTAGATATTTCCTTGTCTCGTAGAAAAACAATAATATACGCAAAAACTTTGTTTATGATAAAGTTGAAGGATAAATTTATTTTGCTGCAGTTGCATTTCCTTAATGCCTTGCTGACTTCGTAGATGATTATTTCTGAAATATTAATGTTCTATCTAGCAAGTAGATTATTTGGTTGGTTTGTGTTTACCTACACTTTTAACACGACGGATGCCACATGTGGAGCAGAATCTGCTTACCCATCCGGAGCACCTGAGATCACCCCTAGTTTTTGATGGGGTTCGTGTTGTTTATTCTTTAGTTGTCTATGTTGTGTCATGTGTACTATTGTTTGTCTGTTTGGCTTTTTCATTTTTAGCCATGGCGTTGTCAGTTTATTTTAGATTTATGTGTTTGACTGTCCCTTTGGTATCTTTCGTCCCTCTTTTGTGTTTACCTACACTTTAAACACTATTGTGCTTTTTTTGTGATGACAGTTTTGATTGGCGTAGGAAACTGGAATGCCTAGAGAGTACCATGTAAACTGACATTTTAAAAAGATGAAATTTTCAAAGATAACATAAACTGAACACGCTATTTCAAAAGCATGTTGCTACCATTTTAAATTTGTTAAATGCTCAATCCACTTTCTGTATATCAAAACTTGATACACATGGGTATATACAACACATGTACAGTTAAAGGAAAATTGAAATACGATTCAAAGCAAAGCAAATGATACGTCACGAAAAATGAATACATATAACATGTTTTAATGTCATTTCTTTTTTTTAGCATTGTATGAGAAAATGGAAAAACAAAAGAATGACTGTTCGTCTTTATTTGGATGTTTAAACGTGAAAAAGGTTAAACTCTGTTTGAAGCAGAAATAACAATTAAACGATATGCATGGAGAAAAACGAAAATAAATACCAATATCAGGGTAAATCCCTTAACTAATTTGTGAAAAATATACAGTAACATATCAATGTATTAGGTAGGAAATAGAAAAGAAAAAGCAAAGGATATTGGGTATCAATCCATCACACAAAATCAGTACATTTACATGCACAGCAAAGAAACACTAAGAAGTAGCCGCGCTTTCATTTCTGTACTTCATTTCAATGTTATAATGAACACGGAGAAAAAAACTCTAACTTACTGAAAGTGTAAGACTCCCCTAGCACTAGCTTGAGTGCATTTCTTTGCAAAACTTATTTGGATAGATAGACGTTGTGAATGGAAAGCATGTATATGTTTTCAACAAACCTCTTTGTATAATTCCTATCAGTTTCAATATATTTTCATGATCAAAGGCACTCATAATATCAACTTCCCGCTCAAAGTCTTCCTTCACTTCGTTTGATACGCCATCTTTTAAAATTTTAATGGCGACATACTCTCCTGCATCATTTTCTGCAAAGTTTTGACCTGAAATTATAATTATTAGATTTATCAATTGACTGATTGACTAACGTTTTTCTTTAATTCTATTGATATTTAACCCTTTCCACACCCATTGTATAAAAAAAAATAATCAACGCCTGGTTGTCGTCGATCTGGCCGAGGTTCGGACTTTAAATTTGACAATTTAACTATTTAGATTTGTAAATCCGATAATCCTCTAGTATCAATGTAAAAATCTTTATATATACAATCTTACTACCAAAACAAATATTGTGTAACGAACAGTTCAGTAGGACTTATACTATTAATTTGAGTCGTTGAATTGAATACCAATGTCAGTATGTTAGGAGAAACAATAGAAAGAAAAAGAAGTCAGTTGTCCAAGTCATTATTGAGTGTCGTCCGGTGACCTATATTGGCTTAATTCTACGTCATTTGGATAATTGCTTCATAAGCAATCATATCCCAACTCCTTATGGTATATTGTAAACACAAACACTTAATTCATTTTTACACGTGATGTGTTAATGACATCACGGCAAACAACAATTTTAATGTAACTAGATGTACCAACTCGATAAGGTGCAGTTCTAATTTGAGATTTGTTCATTGTCATTAAATTTTACCATGTCTGATGGTCTAGATGGGTTTTACTGAATGGTGGATAACGTGTAAAAAGTGAAAGTAAACGCAAATAATATAACGAAAAGAGGAAACAGGCCCAATTTATAATGAACAATAGAGAAACCTGGGGTGTGGAAATATGAAAAATAACGGTAAACCTAAATAAAGAATTACAAAAGTATGTTATAAAAAGTAAGATAAAAATAAATAAATTAAGAAACCCCCATCTAGACCCTCATGTCTAGGCAATATTGATTTTATTTTAACTATAATTTATATTAATTATCCTGAATGGTTCCTCGCTAGTTTTGTTCTTATCTTATTTGACCTCAATACGTAACAAAAGTTGTCTTCTTTCCATTATGTTTCCGTCTTTTGCAAATTATTGTAATTAAACTTTTTTTGACTGTAAATTATTACACTTTTAGCCATCTCGAAGCTAAAAATGGTAAATAATTTATTTGATGCAAAATTAATAAGACACCGTGGAAGTTGGTATTTTAACACATTGTCATACAATTATTGGGTTATAAATTCATAATTGAAGAATCGAAAGCAATCTTAAGAATCTATTATGATCATAATAGAAAATATAGCCACAGTATAATTATGTACCGAACCATATTAGAAAAACGTAAAGACCAATCTTACTATTTGTTGTTCTTGTTATATAGTGTTTAAATGTAGATATCATATCAAAAAAAGAATCTCTATTTCATAAGCGACAATTTGTTTAAAAGAGGGACAAAAGATACCAGAGGAACATATGCTCCAAATGTGGCTCCCGTCATGTTGCTCCTGTTATTACAGACACGGTAAATAGCCAAATTCGTGAAGTATTTCATGCATTAACCTAAAAATATTAGAAGGTCAGAAAGGAAAAGATAATATAAGCTTTATTTATCAAAAACTTCAGGAATTTTGGGTCATCAATACTCCTCAACTCGGTACAATATCTGACCTCTTAATATTTTTCATTCGAGTGTCTCTTGTACATGTTGTAGTCTTTATTAGTCTGACTAACAACTTAAAATACGTGAATCTTTAACAGTTTTCTTATATTTTTCGATGTACATCTATACATTATTTTAGTTTAGATACATGTACGTACAAATAGAGAAGATATATATATATATATATATATATAAGTATGGATTCAAATAACGATTCTGTCACAAGCGCTTGAATTCATGATACGAATATTTGGTCAATTTAGGGAACGATTAACTGTAGATTTTTACTAACCTCTATAAACCTGACCAAAGGCACCCTCACCGACAATATCCTGTAACGTTACTTTATCGTACGGTATATTGTTGATTGGGATTTTCTTAGAATCCTTCTCGCCTCGTTCTGAGAAAAAATATGTCGGATTTTTGTTAACAAAGTTCATTCTGTCAAGCAACTGCACATCCTCGCTGTTCCGGATAACCTTGTCGTTCCGTTTCGATTTCCTATTACATGCCTTTGATCTTTTGACTATAAAAATTGCCACTAGAAACAGTAACAGAAGCGCTACTGTAATCGGGATGAATATTTGTAATAGAACAGTGGAATCGATGTCGGAAATGTGTGGCGTCGAAAGTGGCGTTGGATTTGTCTACAAATAGAATGTGGTTGCCATAATCAACAAAATAATTTATTACAATGAATTGTATACTAGAAATTGAGGGACGTAACTTATTTTGACAATGATTTAAAAACAAACAATTACCTTATATGAATGTCTTACGTCTCAGCCACACCCATAGCAATAAGTTTATGAACACAAATTATAACCAAATACAAATTATAAATGATAACAGTCGAATGCTTGCTGTTCGATGTGGGCCAATGCTCCGTGCTGAAAAAAGTACAATGACCTATAATGGTTTACTTTTATAAATTGTGACTTGGGTGGAGAGTTATCTCATTGGTACTCATACCACATCTTCTCAAACCTATATAATATTCCTAATGTGGTATGATGAATAATTCATAGCTGAAGACGCTTACAATGTTGGCACACTCGGAACACTTCTTTTGAAATTTATGCAATTCCTTTAGTGTTTGTTTGCTGCATTCATTTGTCATTTTCTAATCGATTTCTAAAATTTGAACATCGGTACAACTTTGTACTTGTCACATATTTGTTTTTCTTCTCAAACTTTATCTAAGATCTAGTCATCTTCAACTTAAGCCAACATGATTTTTTTTATATAATCTTTATTGGATTAGCTATATTTTCATATCCAAATTTCACGATTATTATCTTGCTGACTTTAGTTTGTCTGCTTCATATTTCTGACTTTTGTTCGTGTGTTTTATCCTTTTGACTTTTGTTCCTGTTCGATTGCATTTGTTCAGATAACACGTCAATAAATTACGTAGAAGTGTGTTTAAATATGACAGTTGTTATCCATCGGTTTGATGATCTTTAATGTGTTTGAGCTTTTGATTTTACCATTTGATAAGGGACTTTCCGTTTTGAATTTTTCTCGGAGTTCAGCATTTTTGTGCTTTTACGTTTTGATCCTTTTATATAGGAAATTTTTAATAGTTCATCTACATCACGTGATCTATACAGAGTAAATCAACTTAAGAGTAAATTGGATTTTTATTTCTGTATACAGTGAAACCTGTTTAAACCGAACCTCTTCGGGACCTAAGATTGTGTTCGGTTTTGGCTGATGTTCCGTTTTACCAGGTTCACAACGCATACAATTTGATACGACGGTGCTTTAGAAAATGTTTGGTTTATACAGGTTTTCGGTTTAAGCAGGATTCGGTTTAGCCAGGTTTCACTGTATACATGATCTTGTATAACATTTGTAAACTCTTATGTGAAGAACACTATTATCATTGTCTAGCGAGCACTATTATCATTGTCTAGCGAGCACTATTATCATTGTCTAGCGAGCACTATTATCATTGTCTAGCGAGCACTATTATCATTGTCTAGCGAGCACTATTATCATTGTCTAGCGAGCACTTTTATCAATGTCTAGCGAGCACTTTTATCATTGCCTAGCGAGCACTTTTATCATTGTCTAGCGAGCACTATTATCATTGTCTAGCGAGCACTATTATCATTGTCTAGCGAGCAATATTATCATTGTCTACCGAGCACTATTATCATTGTCTAGCGAGCACTATTATCATTGTCTAGCGAGCACTATTATCATTGTCTAGCCCGGTACTTGAACCAGAAATTTCTATATTACCAGTCAGCGCTCTAACCAAGTTCAAGAAGTACATTTACATGAACGTCTTTTGCACCTTTTTTTTTCGTGTGCGAGTGAATTTGTCGTGATATCACGTTAATAAATTACGTAGAAATTTGTTTTGTCCTTTAAAATAGGAAATCCTCAATAATTCAAGAATACAGAGTAAATCAACTTAGATTAAATTGGATTTTTATTTCTGAATGCATTATATTGTATTACATTTGTAAACTCGTAACTAGAGAGCATGATTATCATTGTCTGACCCGGTACTCGATCCGGGAACTTTTGTTATACACGTTAGAGTTTCTAACCAAGTTAAAGAAGTACATGTAAATGAATATATACGTCTTTTAGACCTTTGGTTTTTGTGTGAGAGTGGATTTGTTCAGATAACACGTCATTGAATTACATAGAATTGTGTATGATCCTTTTATATAGGAAATCCTCAATAGTACATATATATCACGTGATCTATACAGAGTAAATTAACTTAGAGTAAATTGGATTTTTATGTCTGTATGCATGATATTGTATTCAATTTGTAAACTCGTAACTAGATATTTATATCACCGTTATCCTTGTCTTCCCCGGCACTCGAACCAGGAACTTCTACATGACAAGTCAGCGCTCTAACCAAATTCTAGAAGTACATGTACTTCCCTATAACGTAACAGCTCACGGCCTTCTATATGGAATATGACAGTTGTTGTCCATTCGTTTGATGTATTTCATCATTTGATTTTGCCATTTGATTAGGGACTTTCCGTTTTGAATTTCTCGGAGTTCAGTAATTTTGCAATATTACTTTCTACTTATCTACTATGCAGGGGAAGCAATCTCGCCACAAACTATTTCGTACCTGATTTTTACTTCCGTGTGCAGTCGACATCGTCTCGTTATTTGCATCGGGAACCAGCCCATGGACATTCTTAGGAATATTGTGTATCGGTATAACATCATGTTCTAGACCATGCCCAGGAACACTGATATCTCCTGAAATATAACAAATATTGACATCTCAGTTATTGCTGTTATTTGTTTACACATCGTCATCGATTGTATTAATATTTATTTTTCAGATATTGCTGTTATTTTTTTTTACATATCGTTATCAATTGTATTAATATTTAATTTGCAGATATTGCTGTCATTTGCTCACACATTGTTGCAAATATAATGGAATTATAAGCAAATGTCATACAAGTAAGAGGTTTAGCTAGCTATAAAAACAAGTTTTATCCGCCATTTTCTACATAAGGAAATATCTTTTCTACATAGGGATTACCCCTAGTTTTTGGTGGCGTTCGTGTTGCTTTGTCATTAGTTTTTTATGTTGTGTCTTGTATACTATTATCTGTCTGTCTGTTTGTCTTTTTCTTTTTTAGCCATGACGTTGTCAGTTTATTTTCGATATATGAGATTGATTGTCCCTCTAGTACCGTATAGCGGGTTATTTTCACAGGGTGTAAATTTTCGCTTATTTTCGACGATAGAACAAAATCGCCAAAAATAAATTCCGCCAATTTAAGAGTTTACATGCAAAGGCATAGATAAAACTTTTCAATCTGCCAAAATAATAATCGCAAAAATATTTCGTACTCCTTTTCTAATGAAAATCGTGAAATTTTACAACCTCGAAAATAACCCGTTAACGGTATCTTTCACCGCTTTTCCGTACCAAGTCAGAAGTGTGACAGTTGGTTTCCATTCGTTTGATGTGTTTAACATTTGATTTCGCACTTTGATAAAGGACTTTCCGTTTTGAATTTCCTTTGAAGTGCTGTATTTTTGTTATTTGACCTTTTGATATGCAATGTTGCCAGGACACTGGGAGTAGATCAAGATGATGGTTTTTTTTTAGAATCTGAAAACATTTATTTACGATAGTTTAAATGAAGTATGAATCAGAGAATTATAATCCTTTCTCTGACTTTGTTTTCGAAAATTAAGAAATCAAAACAACATGACAATAAGGGTTATATTTTTAAATGTATGAAATAAGACAGAATCTCGACCCCCATATGGAATTTACTGACCACGTATATCGAGTTATGACGAATGATGAACACTCTAAATGTCAAAAAGTAAAATAACCAAAATACCGAACTCCATGAAAATTCAAAACGGAGAGTCCCTTATCAAAAGAATGAGAGGTAGAATTGCATTTGTTTTTCCAAATGAATCACTTAACAACGAAATTTAAGAGTAAACCAAATAAAGGCAACAGTAGTATACCGCTGTTCGAAATTCATAAATCGATTGAGAAAAAAACAAGTATGGGTTACAAACTAAAACTGAGGGAAACACACAATGTATGAGGAGAACTACGACACAACAGAAACACAGCATAAAAATGTAACACACAGAGAAACGAACTATAAAATAACAATGGCCATTTTCCTGAAATGGTACAGGAAATTTTAAGAAAAAAATGGTGGGTTGAACCAAAAAGTGAAAAGGAATGGTCTTTCAACCAATGTTCAATGGGTTTGTGTTTGTATCAAATGAAGGCGACTCCGATCAAATTGATCGTGCAGTAACAATGTTATATGAAATCCATGATATCTCGGCCTATCACAAGTGAAAAAAAAACACAGTCTCCTAATCGTAGTCAGAGTTTGTTCAATATATTTCTGCATATAAATATTGGTAGGCCGAGTTTGTTATAGTCCGAGTTTGTTATAGTCCGATTTTGTTATAGGCCGACTTTGTTTTAGTCCGTGTTATCTAGCAGCGGTTCTATGGCTTTATTTTTGTTCTGTGGATTTAAGTTTACCGTAATGAATGTGTTGTTTGTGTACTGAATTTATGACCATGCCCCAGACCTCGGGACAACTATCAAAGGGAGGTGACTCCGATCAAATTTATTGTGCAGTTCAACTGGTACTTTGACAGGAGCTGCATAGAAAAACAACCTTTGTGTTTAGTTTAAAAACTTGTCGTCGAGTTCAACTGGTACTGTTTACATTGTTTACGTGTTTGACATGGGCTGGGGAGAATAGCCATTCTACTCAGTTTGAAATGTATGCTTTGGTTATAAAATTTCTTCATAATGCTTTAATAAATTGAATCTTTATTAATATTCATATAACACAAAGAAGAAATGTTCTTCTGTAATCATTTCGGACAGATTGGAAGCTGTTGAAACGAACATTACGATCAAACTCCTTACGACATTAAGGATCATTACAAATTCGTTCATCCATATATTCCGTGATTGTGTAAAGAGTTATCAATGTGGAATAAACAAACACACAGCAATACTCAAGAATTAAAAAAAAACGAAGGGGAATTCAAAAACACAAGGCCATGTGTTTGCACTGTGGATGGAATTTCAAATTGTTGTTTTTTTACTGAAATATGACTACCAAACCTCGGTACTCCGGTCAAATTTTATCGTCGAGTTCAACTGGTAAAAATTGACATGAGTTGTGTAGGATAGCTTTTCTACTTAGTTTGAAATGTATGCTATGGTTATAAAATGTCTTCTTAATGCTTTAATAAATTGAATTTTTATTAATATTCATATAACGCAAAGAAGAAATGTTCTTCCCTAAGTATTTCGAACAGATTGGAAGCTGTTGAAATGAACATTACGATAAAACTCCCGACGAAATTATTGTTTAAGTATCATTACAAATTCGTTCATCCATATTATTCAGTAATTGTGTTACTGGTTAGAATACATCAGCTAACAATGAAATTCCACAGCAAATGACTTTTTGAATATAGTTCTATATGTGAAATACTACGATTTCGTATGGTAATTTTTACATCATGACAGATTCATCGTTTTTCGTGTAGCTAATCTAAATTTTATAGGAAGAAACGGTTAAATCACAGCTTCTTTAGGAAAGGAATGGATTGAAGTTTTATGCAACAGAAGTAATACATGTCTGTTACGTATATTTCAAGCGGAAAACTCTATTAACCTCTACATCGTAAATAGATATTCAATTCTCTGTGATAAGACGGATGTTTATATTTATAAATCTATATGTAGTGAGATTAATCCATGTTATTTAGAAAAGGAAAGCACAATCTAATGATAATGGCTTTTTGGTTACGTTTCTGTCCGGCATTGTTTTTTGTTAAATTGTTTTCTTTTTTGTGAAACTCTATTAACCTAGGCGTCGTAAATAGAAATTCAATTCTCTGTGATAAGACGGATGTTTATATTTATAAATCTATATGTAAAAATGTAGTAAGATTAATCCATGTTATTTAAAATAGGAAAGTACAATCTATTGATGATGGCTATTCTTTATTCCCACCATTGTTTGTTTGTATGTTATCATGTTTTTGTGGGTTTTGTTTTTTTTTGCAGTCTTTATATCTTCCTTATAGGAATATTTAACTATAAGAAAGGATACAATCTTCATTTTAACGAGAGAGAAAGATCCGGACTCGAAAGGGGGTTCTCCGTTTCTATATGATTATTCTTTAATCTGTTAGGAATTTTTTCTCCATTTTTCTTTTTTTTTTGGCTTTACCTTATCATCAAGGCTTATGTTAAGGCACCCCATTATTGTCTTCTTTTTTAAATATTATTCTCTTTTTTTTAATTGCCCCCAACCTCCTTAAATCTGCTATTTTTGTTAAATTGTTTCTTTTTTGTAAAACTCTATTAACCAAGGCGTTGTAAATAGAAATTCAATTCTCTATGATAAGATGGATGTTTATATTTATAAATCTATATGTAGTAAGATTAGTCCATGTTATTTGGAAAAAGAAAGCACAATGTAATGGGTGATGGCTTTTTGGTTACGTTATTGTTTTTCCCATCATTGTATTTTTTTATATTGTGCGTTTCTATCTTCCTGTATTTTATAACTAAAAACAAAAGAAGGTCGACCACGTCTGTATGGGAATCCTTCATTTATTTATTTATTTTTTTTATTCAACTTTTCTTAATTTTTTTTAATTTTTTTTTAAATTTTTTTCATCTTTTTTTTACACCAATTTTCTTCAATTCTTGTATCTATTTTGATCAATATTTTCTATTCTTTACATTTTAGAACCCACATATCTCTCCTTCTTTTCAGCCATTCACCCTGCATTTTTTTAAACTCATTTTACTTATTCTGCCAACTTCGTGCATCACTCAAGAATACAATTTTCTTTTCTAAATTATATGATCATATATTTGGTTTTTAAGTTTATGAACTTATACATGCTTATTCAATTTCTGAATTTCCATTAAGATTAATCCATGTTATTTAAAACAGTAATTTGTCCATCTAATGAGTTAAGCCTTTTTCAACTGATTTTTATAGTTCGTTCTTATGTTGTACTGTTATACCACTGTCCCAGGTTAGGGGGAGGGTTGGGATCCCGCTAATATGTTTAACCCCGCCACATTATTTATGAATGTGCCTGTCCCAAGTCAGGAGCCTGTTATTCAGTGGTTGTCGTTTGTTTGTGTGTTACATATTTGTTTTTCGTTCATTTTTTTACATAAATAAGGCCGTTAGTTTTCTCGTTTGAATTGTTTTACATTGTCTTATCGGGGCCTTTTATAACTGACTATGCGGTATGGGCTTTGCTCATTGTTGAAGGCCGTACGGTGACCTATAGTTGTTAATTTCTGTGTCATTTTTGTCTTTTGTGGATAGTTGTCTCATTGGCAATCATACCACATCTTCTTTTTTTTTTTATATAAGTACAAGGTAATGATGATTATATTTTGGTTTCGTTTACTCTCTTTCGCCATTGTTTGTTTGTTTGTTGTTTGTTTGTTGTTGTTTTTGTTGTTCTCAACTCTTTCTATCTTCCTATTGTTTATAACTTTAAAAGAATACAGATTACTTTTTAATGATACAAACAATATCCTTGTTATCGAAGTGTGGATATGGATCTGTATTTTATTACTACCACTGGGTCGATGCCTCTGCTGGTGGACTATTAGTCCCCGAGGGTATCATAAGCCCAGTAGCCAGTACTTTGGTACTGTCAAGAAAATACGGATTTTTTGTTTTATTAAAATTTGCTGTTACAAAATGAAAGAAATTATTATAAATTAAGGAATGAATCTCCCTCATGCAAAGCTCCGATTCCTTTCACGGATTTGGCTATACTTTGTGGATCTTTTGGATTATAGCTCTTATCTTTTATATAAGCTTTGGATTTCAAATATTTTGGCCACGAGCATCACTGAAGAGACATGTATTTTCGAAATGAGCATTTGGTGCAAGAAAATTGGTACCGTTTATTACATATTTTCTGATTTGCCTCTGTACAAAAAAAAAATTAAAGCGATAAGCTTAATGACAACATGACACGTTGAAAATATGTGGTAATTATAAAAAGAGCAATTAGCTTAATCGATTAATGAAATAAGATCGTGTGTCTGTCAGCATCTCGTTTTTATGATATTTTGTATTGCAAAAACTGCCGTATTTTAAAATTTACTATATAATTTGCAATTTCCTCAAAATAAACCTCTAAAATAATATTTGTTTAAATTTGTTATTTTTCTCAGCAATGCAATCTTGCTTTACAACAATCTCAAAATCACTAAAATGACAAAACAGTATGAAACTCTATGTCATACTAATAATCTGAACATTGTCGCGTGCGTTTACGGTGTTTTGACCAATAATCAACAAGTTGTAGATTGCTCAAATAATTTGACTGACAAATACCACTTCTTTACAGGAAATTAAAGAAAATGGCGTCCGAGATCTGCATGCACCTGGCATAACAAAGGTCAAATACAAAAGTTATATGAGTAGAATCTAAGGACATCACTTCTTTCCGGAAAAAAAGAGAAACTGGCGTCTGAGATCTGCATGCACCTGACGCAAAATAGTCAAAAATAAAAGTTCTATGTTTAAAATTTAAGTACACAACCTCTTTACATGTAATTAAAAAATGGCGTCCGAGGTCTGCAGATGGCATTTCTAAGATCAGATATGAAAGTTCTATGAGTAGAATTTAAGGACATGACGACGCTACATGTTTATGGTACACATGTCAACATATAGTCATTTTGATACCTCGCTGAAGTACGTCCATTATTCATTTTTTATTATTCAAAATTCAATAATGAATACTGAAATTATTCACTATTCACTAATGAAATTATTCACTATTCAATGTTAAGGTAGCACTACAGTCAGAATTTTCTGACTCCAATCAACAGTCTTTAAAGATCAATAGTTTATGTTTCATTATTCGATTGCAAGTTGAAGCGGTGAATAGTGAAATAAAAATAAAAAAAATAGTCTGTGACACTATAGCTTTATCCCGTATTTCTAAATTCGTATCTAACCAATATTCGAATTAATATCAGAATTTTTTTTAATAAAAACACTCTTTAAATTTTTAATTTTATTTATCTCTCTAGTTTCGAACGATAAACTTGTGGATTTTCCTAACTATGTTTAACAGAAATTCCTTGGTTCAATGTATGAACGACCTGGATACCAAAACATATATATGAAAAATAAAATACTCTACGTTGTCTTTTTTAATTTCATTGGACCATTGCTATTTTCATGCTCTGATTATAGCTATAACAAGTCGATTGTGTGCAGCAATGATCATAAGAGGGCCGGGGTTACGGAGGACCTAAATGCCAAAATACGCGTGAAAATTAAGAAATAGCCAATTTTAAATAATGAAATGGATATTTTTAATAATGGAATAGACTGCTGCGACCCTTCAGCCCCTAATTACAGATATACCTTATACCTTATTCGAAAGCTTTTTAAGAGAGGAACAAAAGGTGTATGGTCAATATGTTCCGCAACGCATATTAAAAGGAGTAACAAAGGACTTAAATATCGAAATACGCGTGAACATTGAGAAATAGCTTGGTCATGGTCACTCATGGTACATATTACCAATCCTTGAAGATTGACCAATAAAACCAACAACTGTTGAACAGCGTTTATTTAATAAACCTCAGGAGCCTGTAATTCAGTGGTTGTCGTTTGTTTATGTGTTACATATTTTCTTTTGTTCATTTTTTATTTATATAAATAAGGCTGTTTGTTTTCTCGTTTGAATTGTTTTACATTGTCATTTCGGGGCCTTTTATAGTGACTATGCGGTATGGGCTTGCTCATTGTTGAAGACCGTACGGTGACCTATAGTTCTTAATTTCTGTGTCATTTTGTCTCTTGTGGAGAGTTGTTTCATTGGCAATCATACCACATCTTCTTTTTTCTTTATATACATTTGTATCTATAGCACGTACACTGTTAAAAAGAGAGCCGTGGGGTAATGGTTAGTGCATCGGACTACTAACACAAAGGTTCCTGGTTCGATTCCCGTCTGGGATGAAAAATTCAGGAACTGCATTTTCGGCTCTCCCTTGACACCATTTGCGAGAATGGTCTCGAGGAAACGATGATAGTCCGTCGGAAGGGGACGATAAATGGCTGACCCGTGTTAAGAGAGAGCCATATCTCTTGCACGTTCTAAAAGACACCCTTGTAGATTTCGAAAAAGAGTAGGCTAATGCCGCTATACAAGGCAGCACTCGCACCCGCAAAGTGGAAAGGGATTAATATAAGTTGCAAATCCACTATAAATAAATATGTTTGAACTAAACTACGTACACTGTATTATGACTTCCACTATCATCGATTAACGTACGGTATTAGAATGTCAAAAGTGTAAAATAACCTCAGATATTGCTTACAGACAGATAATGGATTGATAATTACATGTTATGTCGCGGTATGGCTTGGAAGTTAAAATTATTAGCTCTTATAGCCGGTCGTCTCACTATCTTCAAGAAGATGAATGAGTGAGACTAGATTGAAATAGCAAACTATTGAAATAGCAAATAATAATTTGTGGAGATCGTGTTGCTCCGTACTTTGTTTTTCTATATATAATTGTTTACGGTATTATATTTATCCCTTTCCACTTTGCGGGTGCGAGTGCTGCCTTGTATAATTGTATATGTGTTGAAATAGCAAATAATAATTTGTGGGGATCGTGTTGCTCCGTACTTTGTATTTCTATACATAATTGTTTGTTAACTGTTATTTTACTTTTTCTTTTATTGCTAGGGCGTTGTCATTTTATTTTGGACTTTTAAGTTTAAAATTTTCCTTTAGTATTGAATTGATAAATCCCTCTAAATTGATTTTACTATATTGCAAATACAGCGAGATTTATACACTCACTAGAAAACATCTGTGATACCGCAGGTCTGTGACTAAATAGTATATATAACTATGTGTGAGCATTATATAAGCTTGGATTTTTTGGTATTTGTATTGTCACCTGATAAAGTCATGCTAATTATAAGATGTACAGTTTTCTCTGTTTTCAAAATCTTTCTGTTTGAACCCGTCGACCTGGCACTAATCAGTTAATGGTAATATTAATTATTTGGAAAACATTTACCCGTATTAAATGTGCATTTGAATCCGTTAAATTCCCGGGACAATTACCCGTATTATATGTGCATTTTAATCCCTAGAAATGAACGAGACAATTACCCGTATAACATGTGCATTTTAATCCCTAGAAATTACCGAGACAATTACCCGTATTACATGTGCATTTTAATCCCTAGACATTTCCGAGAAATTTACCCGTATCAAATGTGCATTTGAATCCCTAGAAATTACCGAGACAATTACCCGTATTGAATGTGCATTGGAATCCCTAGACATTACAGAGACAATTACCCGTATTGAATGTGCATTTGAATCCCTAGAATATTACCGGGACAATTACCCGTATTACATGTTCATTTTAATCCCTAGACATTACAGATTAATTTTTCTGTATTACATGTGCATTTGAATCCCTGTAAATTGACGAGCACTTTCCGTATAACATATGTATTTGAATGCCTAGAAATTCCCGGGACAATAACCCGTATTAAATGTGCATTTGAATACCTAGAATATTACCGGGACAATTACCCGTATTACAAATACATTTTAATACCTAGACATTACAGATTAATTTTTCTGTATTACATGTGCATTTGAATCCCTGTAAATTCACGAGACACTTTCCGTATAACATGTGTATTTGAATCCCTAGAAATTCCCGGGACAATAACCCGTATCAAATGTGCATTTGAATACCTAGTAATTGCCGAGACAATAACTCGTATTACATGGGCATTTGAATCCCTAGAAATTACCGAGACATTTACCCGTATAACATGTGCATTGGAATCCCTAGAAATTGCGGAGACATTTACTCGTATAAAATATGTATTTGAATCCCCAGAAATATCCGAGACAATTACTCGTTTTGCATGTGCATTTGAATCCAAAGAAATAACCGAGACACATACCCGCTTGTTACATGTGCAGTTGAATCCCTAGAAATTACAGAGACACTTACCAGTACCCATATTTACATGTGCATTTGAATACCTAAAAATTACCGAGACACTCACCTGTATTAAATATAAATCTGTGTAAATTCCCTAGACATTTACTTGTATTACAAGTGCATTTGAATCCCTAGAAATTGCCGAGACATGTACCCGTATTACATGTGCATTGAAATCCCTTAAAATTGGTACATGTAAGGAACTTTCACGTATCAAATGTTAATATATCTTAATTTACAAGGTATTTACACGTATTACATTTGACTTACCCATAGTACATTTTCCATCTCTATCAGCCTTGGCCATTGCATTGATACAGTAACACACATTTTTATTCAGTTCTGCGTCTGCATGACACGTTTGTTCCGATAAACAATCATCAATGGTGGAGCATTCTTTATAATCTGTAAAAAAAAAGTAACACGCTTTAAAACAAGTTGTTTCGCATATTAGATGGATGATCAAATTGAGAATAGAAATTGAGAAACTGATAAAGAGACAACAACCCAATAAATAGCAGAACATAGCCTAAAGCCATCAATGGGTCTTCAACACAGCGAGAAAAACCAACACCCAAAGGTGGGCTTCAGCTGACGTGAACAAAAAAATATGACTGTTTTACTGGTTCTGTTAAGGTAACATGATACCGAATGACGTTACGTCACGAGTTATCGTTCCTGACGTTATCGAATAACGTTCATGCAGCAGGTTCTGCAATCACAAATGCACAAAGTGATTAACTATTTAAAAAAAATATTTTTGGTAACTTTGTGACATTTTTAACAGTAACTTTTTCTAGATGCAGAGTTCCGAGAGTTTTGATGCAATACGTAATGGTTATTTGATATCGATTGCTTTATCGTTTTCCGGCAATTCTTCTGCTCATTGTTAACCTTTAAAAATGTATTACTTTACTTTTAAATATTCTGTTTCTTTAATATTAAAGAATCTGCACGATTTATCTATATATATATGTTCTTATGCATAATAGACTGAGTTTTATCACTTTATTTTATATTCTTGGTTTATTTTTGCAATAAATACCTATTCATGATGCACGCCGTATCCCCATGAAATTTTGTTTTGAAAGTAGAAATCTAATCTATAGAAACTTAGGATGATGTGTGTAAAAAAAACCCGGGAATTGTACAACTATTAATTCGTGTTAAAATGGTCATCAAAAACACCGTCTCTGAAATTCATTGGTCTGTACAGAGTAAATCCGATATAGTTTAAGAAGCATTTTAAAATTAAAGTGATAGCTTTGTAATCCTATAGACCATGTCAACACGGACCAGACAGCAACATCGGAATGAGGCCTGAGAAATTTAACGTAGGCTGAGAAAAACATGGGAACTTTTTTATGTGATATTTAGTATTATTTTTCGCGGATGTTGATGGGAAGAGGTCACTATTTCAAACTGCATGATACTAGTATATCGAAAGGTTATTGGTTGAATCATAATTATCCGAAACTAATCAGACGAATAATCATCCGAAACTAACCAGACAGTGTGGTTATTCCCTAAAATTCAATTACAAAAACAGTCATAAATGTACCAGATATTTCTGTTTTCTATCTATTTCTTCATGAAATAGTGTAATCGTGTAAGCTGTGTTAAATGGAAATAAAAAATATTTGGCCAAAATGGCATTTAAAAGTTTATAACAACACTGAAGTTTCAAACGAACACTACTCGTTATGTATGCCTCTACTGGCTACTGGATTGGTGATACCCCGAAGTCTAAAAGTCCAAACCCAAGATGAAAGGAGAGTCCAACTATATGTACCCATTCAAATGGGGTTCCAACCTGACGTACGTGCAGACAATTTGCGTTTAGTCAAATTCATGATATTCCAAGACTAAAAGTCTACCACTATAGAGGCATATTATGATACTCCATGTAATGATCTCTGTAGTGTCTTTTTTATTGTTTTTTTATTTATTTCTATGTTGGCTGACTGTCCATTTATGTTCACCTCTTATCTCCAATTATTCGTCTGTTTTTTATGCCCCATTTATGGGCATTATGTTTTCTGGTCTGTGCGTCCGTTCGTCCGTCTGTTCCGCGTCAGGTTAGATTTTTTGGTCAGTGTAGTTTTTGATGAAGCTGAAGTCCTATCAACGTCAAACTTAGTTCACATGCTCCTTATGATAAGATCTTTCCAATTGTAATGCCAAATTAGAGTTTTCATCCCATTTCAAGGTCCACTGAACAAAAACAAAGTTGGCCGATTGGGGCATCCGTGTACTATGAACACATTATTGTTTTAGTTTATCAAAGTCTCTCTCTTTTTCTTTCATCTGATAAAAACGTTTGTAATTCGTGTAAAATTTATTTATCAATTTACCGACTTATTTTGCCAAAGTGATAAAGTATAATTGCTAATGCAAAAAAAGCAACAGAAACACTGATTAACGCTTTTATTGTAAATGACGTCATTTTTATATACTTTTAACTGAAAACATACATTCCACAACGGGGTATAAACAATAAAAATGGAATTTCCATCTATTAATATATTGTTTGTGTAGATCATGGCGTCTAGTAAATTGTACTTAGAAACCTTTATAAAGTAGTCGCGCAATTGCATCTTAATATTCTTAACATTCCAATTTTTATATATTTTATGATCTTTTATGCTTAAAATAAAGATGTTCGTTGTTTTTATAATCAACTTAGTGCCATTTAAATTTCACGGGTATTTGCGACCATCAAATCACCAATTGATGCCATCGGAGCTTAAAATACAATATTGTTATCTCCATTCAATAAAACTGAAAGAAAACAATATAAAAACTTACATTTAAAATGTGTCATACGTTGTCTGCGTTTGCGCGAACATTTACATAGCATCATTTGTGTGAATTGGAAAATTGGTGACGCTATTTCATCAAAATGAACGTTACAAACGATGTTGCGTTAGAATGTTGATTCTGAGAGAATCAGTGCCTGCTCAAATTCGCATGATGTTTTTCAAACACAAAAGATAATTATATACTATAAATCTTAACAGTCTATACTAAGCTTGTTATATTGAAACAGACCAGCCTTTATCCGAAACTTTTATATTTGAAAATTATTGCATTAAACACTGGGAGCGCAATGAACTTTGATGGTGGTTTAGTCCGGATAAAATTTAAAGAAGTAATATCGATAATAAAACGCGAACAACTCATTTGTCAATTTAAAAATATTTATTTTGCCAAAGGGATAATGCATTGCTATAAAAAAAAAAACAAAAAAAAACAAAAAAAAAACACATCAACAGAAACAGCGATATATTGACAGTAAAGACGCTTTTAATGAAAATGACGTCATTTAGTATTTACTATTAACTGAAAACATACATTCCACAACGGGTTAAACACAATAAAACCGATTAATATATTCGTTTGCGTAGATCATCGTATCTAGTGATTTGTACTAAGAAACCTCCATAAAGCGGTCGCGTAATTTGGAAATACAACGCTAACATCCCACATGTTTTATAGTGAAGGATGTTCGCTTTTATTTTTTTTTAAATGGTTTTCGGAATCTCTTGTATTATCCATATAGCCTTTAAAATTTCACTCAATAACCTCTATATATCATTTTATAATATTATTGCTTGCCAATTTTTAATTTCTAACAAATTTTGAAAAAAAATCAATCAAGTTAGAGTATGTTTAGACGTTGTTTCTCCAATATGAGTCAATTTTATTCAGATTTTTCAAAATGACGTTTCCCCATTCTCTATTCCTACATATTTGATTTGAGAAATGACCAGATATTTCCAAATTGTACAACACACACTCTTAACGGATGAGATATTAAGATCAATTTATATCGCACATTTAATTTTGACTTTCGAATCGAATAATAAAATTATTATTTACGATGTATTACATTAGTTAACATTAAAAAAATGACGATGTAAAACAGTATATTATAGAAGAAAGTCGTTCCATATACACAATAGGAAATGAAACTGTTGAGTTACCTAGCTTTCAAAGTCGCAGGTCTATGGTTTTAAGAAATATTTATCTTCGAGTTATAAATAATGAAACAAAAGGAATTGAGCATTAATTGAGACGAATTTTTGTAAGACTTTTTTTTTGAGGAAAAAGGGGATCTGAAATTCCTACGTGACCTTTGTTTTGAAACTGAAAAACAACTAATAAACCGACGTGTCAGTATTTTTCAAAAAATTGAAGAAATTAAGACATTCTGTTCGTGAAGATGAAATTTTTCAAATCTGGTCCGAGACCACAATTATGTCGTAGTGCATTTCTTTTAGAACATAAATGAAAATAAAAAAATCCCACCTGCGCTTTCTCAAAGAAACTTTTACAGTGTGTTTACTACTTTTGGGACAAATTATATCAAAATTATAGAAAACTTCATCGCCTCTAACTCAAGATATGGACAATTTTATCTTTAGGGCGTCTTGAAATCTTTTGACAGCTTCCGAAGTACTATTTTTCAACCTTTTTTCACCTGGACCAAATCACTACTTTCCTTTAAAATTCTGGACCCAAATTTTTTACAGTGTAATTTCACCCCCCTACTTGCAATTTGAGGCATTAAACATGGAGAAATAAATTTGGAAGGGTTATAAAATATAATGCAAGTAACCCACTGTCAACACTAGGGACTATATTTGTGAACAACGAAAATCAAGGGACGACAATTGTGGTCTCGGACCTTATTTTTGGCTATTTTCTCTATAATTCTTTATTCTCTATCGATTCCCAATGTCATTTGTATTCTGTAAACTAACTTTTTAGACCTCCACTTTAAAATAGCTTAGTCAACGGTAAAATCCGGCTACGGATGCAACTAATTCGACATCTTCGCAAAAATTAAGACAAAGTACTACCCTTAAAGAAATTAATCCGCGAGTTTATGTTCGTATTATATATAAAGAAAATTATGATCAATTAAGAATTATTTTGAAAGAATCAACGATTTCGAATTTGCAAGTCAGACTCTATTAACATCATTTGCTAGTATGGTCTTGAGAAACGACGATAGTCCGTCGGAAGAGGACGATAAATGACTGACCCATGTTAAGAGAGCCATATCTCTTGCACGTACAAGACATCCTTGTAGATTTCGAAAAAGAGCAGGATTATGCCGCTACAAGGAAGCACTCGCACCCGCAAAGTGGAAAGGGATTAATATAAGTTACAATTACTTGTTTCCCAATCCACTATAAAAAAAAATATGTTCAAACTAAGACAAACGATAGTATTATCTTACAGGACATTAATCGTCGACTTTATGTCTGCGTTATAAAAAATTTTATGATCAATGAAAACAAATTTGAAAAAATCAACAAGCTTACCTGCCAATATAGTCATATTATTCGTCATCTTTAAAACCGCTTATTCCAAATGTTCAAAATTGATCCATGGCAGTCACCTGTCTTTTAAATATCTGTTTACACTTTCTTAGAGAATCTTACAGTAAAGTGCTAATTTAATATCCAAGAAGGTAAATAATGACAGCCATAAATTAACACTTCATCTTAATATACGGTTGTTCTGACAACGCTTTGATTACAGGTGCGTTTCATCAAAATGTTTATTTCAAACCTGAACAGTTTGTATGTATTGCAAAACTTGTTAATTAATTTTAAAGGGAGCCATAACTTTGAAAATTATGTTTCTAACAGTCTTTTTAATATGCTTGCTATAAGCGTAGGAATGGAACCTGTTAACCCAGTCCTTTTGTCTTTGAAACTAACACGTGTTGACCTTGTAGAAGAGTCTAGAAATTTAAAGCTTTTAAAAGAAGTCATTAATTTCTGTTTTCTTTAAATGTTTACGTTATTTTTATTATTTTTTAAAGATAACGCGTATAATTTAAGATTATAATGAAATAATTCTACTAAATTAAATAAATTCTCCCATGATTTTACGATTCCCTTTTTCTGCACTTTCTGTACATACAATGTAGTTAATTTTGTAATCATTATGTGTATTCTTTTATTTAAAGTCTTTCTCCCACATGAGGTTATCCACATAGGGTACAATGGTAACCTTTTGGTCCTGCGTTTTCACTTTCAAAGATCCATTGAAAACAATGTGAAATCTGAATTATCAACACATTTGCGTGTAATTGAAACTAAAAAACACATATGGTGCCAACACTTTTATGATAAAAAAAAAAGGTGTTTTTAAAGGATATTTAACGGTTCCGGAATTTTCGAAAATAGTATAAATAAAGAACACCCCTTTGCTAAATTCGGCACAGATATCATTGCTCGTCACAGAGATTTCCTCTTAATTTCTAAACCAATGGCCAACACTCATTTCTCACTATTTCAATTTTGATTTCTAATTACCAGGTTAGCAGAAAATCAAATAATTTCTACCTATTATCGTGGCTGCCAGATGCTAGGTGGCGCACCAAATTATTTACTTCCTTTAAACCTATTGTTTTGCTTTTCTAATTCCCATAGTTATTCCTTACTGTTTTTGCGTCCCTTTATGTTTCTATTCTTTTTATTTAAAAAATGACTGTAATATTTTTTCTGTCTATGAAGAAATACCATAAAAAATTTGGTGCACAGTGAATAACGCGCGTATCGGGTTATTTAACAGGGTGCACCACATTTATTTCGAATAGACAGAAAAAATATTACAGTCATTTCTTATAATTTCATTCTAAATTCCATTTTAAACCGTAGAAAACCATGAAAAAACGTTGATGACGTCACGGTCACATGACTAAATTATGTCTATGGGCTGATAACAAAATAACGTCAGCCAATCAGAAGACGCATTACATACAAAATTAAATTATTCATTTATGCTCACTTTCCCCTATTCATTATTTTGTTTGGCCATTATTCTACATTGTGTTAACCCCATCTTTATATCTTGTTTACATAATAATTTAAAAAAAAAAAAAAAAAAAAAAACACTTCATACAACAAAAGTTTCTTTAATAGAACACTTTGACACAATTTGACTAAAAAATATTGATATAAACTTTTAAAAAATGTGACAATTCATGATATGTATCGTCTACTAATTTAAAAAGTGAAAATTGCAGACTTTCAGTTTCACTTCACAGTTTATTTGTTTTCAATTGACCTAAATCAAATGAGACTTAAAACAGGCCTCTATTCCATAGGACAACTACCGATTAGAACAATGACATTTTGGGACTAACGACCGATTGTGTTATTCACCAACATTTTATGTAATACGAGTCAGTGGGACTAATCATCGGATCAGCCAATCAAATCAACATGTATTATCACGTGACTACGTAATCAAAAACCTATACATTTTAGAATGTTCTTAACTTGTGTTCTCAACTATTGGTGTTTTTTTTCTGGTGATAACGCACTTACAGTGGTAATGGCTATATCGTGGAGGTATTTTTTCCCGATAGATATTCATTTCGCAACTCTAGTCAATTAAGATCGATACAGTCAAAATTAAAGTACCTGCCATGTTCGGGTTTAAAATTACACATCAGTGTAAACACATAAAATAGAATGAGCAATATTCTACGTCCATCTGCTGAGATGAGCCTTTTTCAACTGATTTGTATAGCTAGACAAAGTTCTTATGTTATACTGTTATACCACTGTTCCAGGTTAGGGGGGATGTTAACATGTTTAACCCCACCGTAAGGTGACCTATAGTTGTTAATTTCTGTGACATGTTGGTCTATTGTGGAGAGTTGTCTCATTGGCAATCATACCACATCTTCTTTTTTATAATTGTTAGGGAAATCGAAGAAAAAAGTTAAACTTAAACTGGCAATTATATACTATGTGGTCGAGTGGTTTAAGTATTCAAACTACTGTATCAAGCCAGTAAACAATTAGGTTGTAAGTTCTTATACCTCCCGTAACTGGTGCGCTCGACTTCAATGCTTATCTTAATTGATAAGGATTGACCGTTTTACCACTGAAGGTCGGTGATTCTCTCCGGGCATCCTGGCTTCCTCGCGTTCCTCCTACAATACAAACTGACTGCTACGAAATAGCAAAATAGTACTGAAAGTGGCATTGAACACCAATCAATCAATGACATTTCTCATTGGTATATTTTGACGACTTATTTCGGCTTATAGCCTGACGCAAGGAGGTTAAAAGCTGGCTCATTTTCAAAATGTGTATATTGTTTAGTAAAAGACAATAATGGCACTTCTGGTAATTTTGCCTTGATACCAATTTATCAGTTTTATAATTTGGAGATGTTACCTCAATTTGTTTACAAGTTTTGTTCGATAGTTAGAAGAACATTTTCTACGCAATTAAACTAAGCAACACTCATTAACAGCTGGCAGCCTCGTTATGAAAAAATACATTACAGCTTAAAGAAAATGAGTTTTAACAGTCTTTAATTAATTACTTTCCTCGGTAATTAATAACCCATCATAATAATTAACTCGACTTTTATCTAGATGAAATAACATTTTACAGCGTTATATCTTTTCATTTTGATTGATTTTTATAACTTGAAACATCTTGTGTAGAACTCGGATCAAACGATGTATTTTAATGCAACATTGTTTGTAACGTTCATTTTGTTTGGATAGCATCACCAATTTTCATGAACACAATTCATGCTATGAAAATGTACGCGCAAACGCAGACGACATATGACATATTTAAATGCATGAATTGACATTGCTCTTTGTCAGTTTCATTAGAATGGAGATAAGACTATTGAATTTAAGGTCCAACACCAGTAAACTTAATTTGCGACCATCAAACCACCAATTAATTGATGCCGTCGGAGCATAACAAACAATACAGTGATCTCCTTAGTCTATGTATGTTATTACCCTCCAAGTAAATATTATTAGTTTAACGGTTACATAGTGTGCTAGTGACCTAATACCCCAATATATACCGTATTACGTCACTAGCACACTACGTAACGAATTTATCTTACCGACTATCTTAATTTCCGTGTGAAATTTAGCCTTGCGACCTATCAAAATGAACAAGTCTTCAATACTATTAGCATTAAGAAACTACTTTCATTGATCCTACAAAAAACAGATGCCAACAATAACAACTTGTTAGGTTTAAAAGTGTTTTGTGAATTTATTTCAATCTTAATCATCAATTTCTTCGTCTGTTGAAACCTTTAAGTTTTTTCTCAGTACCGTTTCGTTTTTATAAAGGGACGTAATACCACTACTAACCATGTATAAAATAAGCCCCGCCTTCCTTCTAACCTAATATGGAATATAAAAGGGACGTAACACCACCACTAACCGTATATGAAATAAGCCCCGCCTCCCTACTAATCTAACATGAAATATACACGGTCTCCACGCGGACGCTTTTAACCAATCATATTTCTAGAAATGTATAGGAGGTAAGATAAATGTAAATATATTGACATGGTTAAATGATGAACGATTTCTTAATTTTTTATTTGTAATAAAATTTAGAATGGAAATGGGGAATGTGTCAAAGCGACAACAACCCGACCATAGAGCAGACAACAGCCGAAGGCAACCAATGGGTCTTCAATATAGCAATAAACTCCCGTACCCGGAGGCTTCCTTCAGCATGAGCTGACCTCTAAACACATATGTACTAGTATACTAGTTCAGTGATTATGGACGTCATACTAAACTCCGAATTATACACAAGAAACAAAAATTAAAAATCATACAAGACTAATAAAGGTCAAAGGCTCCTAACTTGGCACAGGCGCAAAATTGAGACCATTATTTTCTTTTATTTAGTTATTTTTCTGTTCTATTTTCTCATTTTTTTATACTCTGATCTATTGTTCTCTATGCTTCATTCAACCCCCCCTTTTTCCCTCAAATTCGATCCCGACCCTCATAAAATGGGAAATAATTTTGAAATACAAATTGGAACATAAGACTGTATGTAGAAAATCGGAGAAAAGATGACATAAACGCCTTAAAGTTTTTACACATTATTTGTTACCTCAAAAAGAGGTTGTGTGTCTAATCTTTAATTACCTTTCCGGATTTTTTACAAAGATTCAACATCTTAATTTTAAAATTAATGATAACTGCTTAAAGTTGTAATTTTTCTGCGTCAAAATATGCCATTTTGAGCCAAAATTATGACAACGAGGTTATTATCACATTGTGTTGGGTCTCGGTGGCTAAGTGGTCTAAGTAGTTACTACAGTAACTGTAACCACTAGCCAGTCAACACTGAGGTTGTGAGTTCGAACCCTCTCATGCCGGTGCACTCGACTCTAATCTTAATTGACTGGGATTGTGAGATTTCCGATCGAAGGTCGGTGGTTTTCCCCGGGCACTCCTTCTTCCTCCCTATTTAAATTTGGCTGCCATGAAATAGCCTAAATGCGGTACTTAAAAGTGGGATCAAAGCACCATCAATCAAACCGTTTTGTGTCACCACATTTCTAAAATATCTATCAATTCCATATTTTAAGACCATGCAATCCGCAACTTGGTTGGTGGTTAAAGCGAATTGCTATTCCCCTGTCGAAGTTTACCTATTTGATCTAAAATGGCCATTTTATATAGTTTTTAGTTAATTTAAAGATGTGTCTTAAATAAACCAATCAGAAATACCAGGGGTGAAGGTCTGTACGCCCGACGCGCTTTTCGTACAAAAAATACTACGAGTAACCAAACGCGTTTCAAACGCTCGAAAAAGGTTAAGAAGCCCAATAAAGGACGAAGTCAGAGGACATTGAGTACCCACAATTTCTTGATCTTTTTCAAAGAAAAGCTAAGGTAATCTATTCCTGGGGTAGAAAATCCTTAGTACCTCAATGATTTGATTATACTGATGGTTTAATTCCTGTAAAGCCATTTATGAATTTCTCTCTTATATAAAATATGATTGCAATACTCCCACTATATCATATAACACGATTAATAACAGACGTCGACACCCAATTAGTAAGTCTAAGGACACTTAAGTGGAAAAGGTACAATGGAATATAACGTTATTATATACTTGCAGTCTATAACCAAAGCACCAACGGCAAGAAACATAATAAAAATAGCCTCATTTTAATGGTTAATGCATTAATGCTTTCCTAGCAAAACCGACAATTTAATTGTGAACCAGTATAGAAAATAAGATTATTTCATGAAAAATTATAATATTAGAGAAACAATGTCAAGGCGGAGATGATTTTTTTACATCCATAATGCGTTTGAAATAACCATATTTAGTTCGCGTCTAAGCACTCAAGTGCAACAGAATTTAAAAAAAAACTGTTGACAAGACTCTTTGTATCTATTTTAAGCATCGTTGACACAATCTTTTTGCGTGATAATTTACAAGTATGTCCCTTTATAAATGGGACAGCAATACATTCATTTTTTTCATTCATAGTTTCCCACGAAAAAATAATTCTGTCATGAAATAATTTAACATTTCGGCTGTTGCACCTAAAGACACCCCGATCAAGTGATCGATACGAGCATATTATATTTGCGATCTTAAAAAACATTAAAGTTACCAAGGATAATTAAGGTCACATGACGTTATGCATGGGGTCATTTTTTACATATGTTTTCCGTTTCAATTCAATGTAATCATTTAAAAGTCATACTATACTAACTCAACGACAGATTAGAAAGACAAAAGTCAGAAAACTCCCATGATTTGATTTATTGAGAGATTTGTGGTAATCGTCCAGTGGCAACATTTAGGACGATAAGATATACAATAGATATGAATATGAACGATATACGCGCGATATACGACCTCTTGCACTAAAAGATTGCAAGCGGTCGTCAGTGGTTTGCGTTGATTTCTAATACATTTCATTGGGAACTTATATCAATGGCCAGAAATTTCTTGTAAGTTAATCCTCACTTTTCTACATTTTACGTGATTTATAATTTTGAATATGGCCAAGCGTTTTGTCTATCATAGAAAACCTGTAAATGCATACTTTTATTCACTAACATGATTTAATTTTCATTTCCATTAATTTATATTAAACTCACTAAACCCCCATCGTACTTTCCATCGGATGCCAATCTCCCCGGACTTTTAAATTTTTACGAACTTGTATGTTCCGTTATTTGCATTACAGCCTCGTTTTTAAATTGACAATAAACAATTTAATAAATAAAAAGACATCTCAAAAGCAGTTAGAAGGTTATAATGTTACATTTTCCCCATCTTCATGATCAATTTGGTTTTTAAATATTCTATCAGTGATAAAGCTCGTTATATTTTGATTATATTAGCTACGATAATTTACCCTCTATAAGGTATAATCTTGTTATTAACAATTCCATTAAACTGATAAAGAGGAATCGATGTGCTTCAACCTAGTTTCAGTCTTTAATTTGAAAATTACCGTAAATGGCGTGATAAAAGTCGCAGTATACTATAACATTGTATCATCAATTACCGTAGCAAGATATGTGTATCTGCAATATCCATTACCAATTTAGGGAGATCAACTAAATTAATAAATTGTTTTGGAATATAAAACCATAACAGCCACAAACAGCTGACTAACCTATCTTTGACCAGCATTGACTGAAGGAGTATCAACTTTAGATTTGTATAATATTAACATTAAGTTATAAACTGAAATTTTAAAAGAAATCAATACACTTTTACACGATGACAATACCGAAGCACTGAACAACACAATACAAATATCGGACTACTTGCTTACACCATGACAATATTGAAGCATTCACTTGCACCTTGGAAATACTGAGGTACTGACTATTACTATGACAATACCGAATTAACATCATGATATTATCGAAGAACTGAGTAACAAAATGACAATACCGAAGTACCGAATAACACCATGACAGTACCAAAGTACTGAGTAACACCACTATAATATCGAAGTACTGATTGACACCATGCCAATACCTAAGTGCCGTAACTAATACCATGCCAATATCACCTTACGGACTACTTGTTGGATGATTCTTTTAGGACCAATAGGGGCTCGGTAATGGGGAAGGTGCGGTTCTTACTTTTGATATCCTGTTATAATCTTATGCCTTTTTTCTTTATTCTTTGAATCATATATTTGTCCTTCATTCTCGAATCTTGACTCATAACTCGTTGTGTTCTATTATTAAACCTTTCAGTCATATAAATATTGTAAAACACCAGTCGCTGAACTGGCTGGCCTCATATTGTGGCTCGTGGCTGGAAGTTCAAATATCTATGTATGGGTAACTAAATAATAATTTACATACACGTATCCTAGAGATTTTGATGACTTTAAATTGGCCAAATGATGGATTTTGTCTTTGATGCGGAAACCGCAAATTTAGGAAGACCTTAATAAAACAAATACTCGTCTTCATTTTAGTTAATATAACGATAATAACATTGTTCAAAATATTATTATCTTTGCCACTGGCAGAGTATACAGAAAATATCATGTTAACATATAATGATTAGTTCTTTTGTACTCCGTATTTTTTATTCTTAAATTGGCTGCCCTACTGACGTTTAGCACATATTTACATAACGTTCAAAAAATCATCACCAAACAAGATAAAAGGTAATCATATATGATACTATTTGCTTGACGGGAAAATGTGTCATACATGTACATGTATAATAAGTTCATTCATGTTTTGAAAATGTAAAAAAAAGAGGACTAAATGCAATTGTTCACGCGCATTTGCAAGAACGCAACAATAAATGTATAAAGGTAGTATACCAGTCTTAATTATAATCCAAATACGTTTTGCTGTAAAACAGATGAAGATGGACAGTGAATTTGACAGTGTCGCATGACATAAAAACAGTGTCACGTTACATAGGGGACATACGGGATCTGTGAAATACTAGTTTATCTTTATACACCCGTTCGGGTATTTTTTCAGCAAGAGATTAACGCCGTTAGAGGATCACCTTTATTATTAGTTACACAGTATGTAATTGTCCTAATACAAGATTTCATCAAGTCAATAAGATTCATATCGGGTGAGGCGAAGCCAAACCCGATATGAATTTTATTGACCCGATAAATTAATTTTCCGTGTTAGGACAATTGCACATTGTGTAACGAATTTGTCTTGATTTTGGTATATTAAATATCTTTTTATTTAAAGTAAATATATTAAGGACAATATCAACCAAATATATTTAGATATTTAATCTAAAACTCTGAAGTATTAAAAAAACATTAGGACTATAAAGCAACTAAAACAGATTTTTTATTATATATATATATATATATGTGTCAATAGTATAAGGGAGACAATTCAAATTGACGTAATAAATAAGGGAGATAATTCCAATTGACGTAATAAAAAATGTACCGAAATTTATAAGGAAAATATCAGCCAATCAAATTGCGAGAAATTACACTTAAATAGGATAAATGTATTATCAACTAGTTTACGTTAACGCGAAAACATCACAAGGCTAAATAAATGTTTACATTGAAGGAATGTTTTTACTCAAGAATTTGAAGTTTACACTAGTAAAACTAAAATCATAAAGTTTACTGTAATGGATCCTAGTTTTAGTTAATCATCAAATAAAAAAAAAAAGACGACCCTCATAGCATGCACTTTCTTTTATGAAGAAAGTACAAAAATTTTAATGTTATAATTAACATTGCAATTAAAACGGGAGGTTTGGCATGCCACCATTTCTATCTTTAAATGCCCTGTACTAAGTCAGGGAAATGGCTATTATTATATTATAGTTCGTTTCTGTGTGTGTTACATTTTAATGTTGTGTTTCTGTTGTGTCGTAGTTCTCTAATATTTGATGCGTTTCCCTCGGTTTTAGTTTGTAACTCGAATTTGTTTTTCTCTATCGATTTATGAATTTCGAACAGCGGTATACTGCTGTTGCCTTTATTTAGCACGAGCTTGATTTAGGTGCTTTTCTCATCGATCTGAATAAATGGAAGATTAACAACTGTTAACGTAAACTACTAATATCATGTCGTTCCTTTTAATTTCATTTACATACATAGTACATTTTGTATTAGAAGACGAGTTACGGTAATACTTTCTAACTTGAATACTTGTTATTACAGAAGCCAGACAATCACACACCTTTTGAAATCTGATTTTTGTTGCCGAATAGCATTTTTACAGTTTTCTATTAATTCAATTCAAAAGTTTTCATTCTCTAAGAAATAAAATTAGCCGATAACTTAACCTGATTGGATTGGATACGAAACTAACGGCAGAGTTAATTTGATAAGGTCGTAGTCAAAGCTAGCAGTTTCTACGTAAATCAAATTAAGTGTGCATCATTTACTATAACTGAATTAAATAATAGATAATAAGATAATATTTTGTAACGTTCAAACAGACTATTAACAATCTCATCTTTGTAGAAATATTCATTGCGAGACAGCAACAATTCTGTTTTGTAAAAATATTCGCTGCGAGACGAAAACAAGATGCTTGATGTTAAAAATTCATGCAAGTAGCCACGAAAACAGAATATAATTCGAAAGAAAGCATTAATATAATTGATGTATGAAAGAATTTCACGGATTATGAAAATGAAGATAAAAGGTTCATCAACAGAAACCAAAACATTGTTATCTTTTTTAAACTTTTTTTTTATATGCAAGATTGTATTGTAAACAGACTAACAGAGTGCAAATACATATAAACAAATTAACAGAACTAATCGTTTGTTTTGAACACAACAATCGAATTGCTCTATTTGAAAATAAGGAGATGCGGTATGATCTTCAATGAGACAACTATCCACCAGACCCCGAACGCCAATGGTGAAACTAAAGAACTCTGTTAAAAATTTATGTACGGCCTTCAATAACAAATCACATTCATGCCGTATTCTACACTTTAATCCATGTAATCGGAACCGATAAAAACTAAAAGCAAAACAATTCAAACGAAAATAAAACATCTTTGATTTTTTATTAAACAAGAACGAAAAAAATATGTCCGACAGCAAACAACGACGTCTACTGAATAAGCTGAATGACTATACTTTAAACCAAATAATTTTTGCGATTTTTTTGCGATTTTCTCGAGTAGAAATTTTATGCGAATATTAATCGTAACGAGTACGATATTCATCAAGTTAATTTAAGAATCGCGAAATTAAATCGGTGCGAAATGTTTTAGTAAGGACTAAACATGAATTAAGTATCTTCCTTTATTTAGTTTTCTTTGTCAGTTTTTTTATAAACATGTTGTGTTCAATTCTCAAAGAGACGTAAAACACACGTCCCAAACATCTGTGTGACAATTTCTATCTTCTCCTTACTGGTTAAATCTTCACTGTCATGTTTATATCGTGAAAGTGTTATAATTTTGATTTCAACAGGGAATATTCTCCTTAACTAACTTACTAAAGTAAAGATGATTAGAAATCTCTAGAGAGAAGTTAGGAAGGCTCTGCTTCCGAGGTGTCAATTTTCATTATAAAGGACTCATCATGTTCCATATCAAGTATACTAGAACAGGTCGTTCGATTTGTCCCATTTTCGACAGCTTTATTGAAAACAGTGGCGAAAGATACCAGAGAGTCATTCAAATTGTTAGATCGAATCAAAACTTACAACGCCATGACTTTAAAAAAAAAAAGACAAACAGAAAAATAATAGTACTGACGACAAAACAAAGAAAAATTAATACTTTGCAACACAAACCCAACCAAAATCGTTGGTGATCTCAGGCACTCCGGAAGTGTAAATATATATCGTACCCATCTAAGTCTAGTCATTTTCACCGGAAGTGTAAATATATCTCTTACCAATCCAAGTTTAGTCATTTTCAGTGATTTCGTATAAGACATGTTAGACATTATTATATTTTTATTTTTTTCATAATACATGACAGTTTTTCTGGTACAAATGCATTCATTGTAACCTCTACAAAAATGATCGAAGATATAAGACATCAATATTTGCCATGATGATTCGTTCTGGTTGGTTTACCAGAACTAATTAAGATAGGTCAATAATATAAATGATTCTGCATAAACATTTAGTTATCTGTTCTACTCTATATTATGAAATCAATACATGTATTCAATGAATACACATTTGCACAGTTTAAGACGACATGCTTTAAAATAAAGCTAGGATTCCGTGGGTTCAAGCTTTACGATCAAGAAGTCGTTATTTCAGAAGATTGCAGTACCTCACGCATTTTCAAGACCTGGGATCCTTCTTGTTGTTGAAGTTAATTCAGTAAATGTGTATCAAATAATAATCAACTTTGCATATGAAAAAGTTGTTATTTTGTTCTTGTATTATTTTCCTGTAATTACCCATTAAACACCTACCGACATAAAACACAGGTGCGATCTTACTGTTGAGGCAAAATATGCTACTACTTGTGGTGGTAAAATTGAGAATGGATATGTAATGTGTCAAAGAGAAAACTACCCGGTTAAAGAGCAAAAAGCAGTCAGAAGCCACCTACAGGTCTTCAACACAGCGAGAGAAAAAAAAACGCGTCACGAAGCAGCCTTCCGCTGGCCTCTAAACAAAAATATTGTTCAGTGAAAATGAACGTAAACCTAAATTCGGACACATATAAATGAACTAAAATCATAAAAAAACACACACAAGATTAACAAAGGCCAGGTTATTCTAACGTGTGACAGGAACAAACATGCGTCTGGATTAAACATTTTTGTGGGAGCTCAACCCTCCAACTATAATACCTCTAACCAATGTAGAATTAACAAACACACTGCATGCAGCACAAACAAATCAGCTTAAAAGAAACCTGCTTTCAATGTCAGAATATTTAACAGAAGAAACTAAGATAATAGGATATCAGACACTTGTTTAAACTTAAGAAAATGAAAAAGGCTTATTTAGTATATAGTGGTTAGTAGGCGGAGCTTAGTGCAATTGTCGTCTGGATTTGAAAAGCACTTTATAGATGTACATTTGTAACAGTTGCAGTACAATCTTAAGTAAAAATCATTGTCGTTTGTTTGAAATAAAAATGTCGTACGAAGCCTTTTAATAAAACAAGAAAACTCTTTGGTTCCGTGCTGTATAGTTTAAGAATAGTGTCATGTTTATCAATGACTGGGAAATTTCCGCGTTCGAAGACACAAAAGCATGATTTAAATCTATGTCATAAATCGACCTTCCGTAAAATTTTCCATTATCCAGACAACAACATTATTCAACCAATGAACTCGCGAAGATATTTTTTAAATGCAACCTTGTAGGTCTGCTTAGGTTGCTCACACAATTTTGTCAATATAACGTTACATTAACGTATAAAGCTCCTTTGGGTTGTTAATCCGATGTTGTCAATATATTAGAGTCATTTTTTTGTTTCATTAACCCATTATGACTTTTGGGATTGCTCAGTTAATGTAGTCAACATAATGGATCTATTAACAACTGTCATAAAAGTGGGAGTTTAAGCTAGCTATAAACCATACTTAATCCATAATTTTCATCGGAAATTTTCTGTTCCAAGTCAGGATTATGACAGTTAGTTAATAAAGTTCAATGTTCAATTTGTCAGTTGTGATTGTCTTCCCTTTCTTTTGATTTACCTCGAAGTTTGGTATTTATCTTCTACTGTTATCACTCTCATAAAAAAGACAAAATAATATACATAGTCACCTAAATCTATGTTACATAATAATGTGTAAACTAATGGTGTTAAATAATTGAGTCTAAATTCTTATGACAAGACGCCTACTACATATTTCCGTTTGTAAATGTGAATATTTTCGATTCCCAGACGTATTTAAATACCATTGTTTGACATCGAAGTCACATTATTTTTATTGCTCTCGTGAAGTTTGACGAGATTTATTCGTTGTGTCTCCGGTTCTTTAAGAAAGTGATTAAAGAAGGTCAAACAAACAGAAATAAGATACATTTTAATTTCTTCTATCAGGAGAGACGTAATGTTCGACACTTTACAAAAGAACAATTATGAAATATTTTATTTTCAAATCTTAAAGTATTAGTTAGACACAGCTTTCAGACGTTGTTATACTCATCGACCAATGTAAAATAACAATAAAGTATAATTTAGCTTAAATGCATCTGTCAAATACAGTCATTCAAGCTTTACAAGTTTGAGCGTTCTTGCAAAATACACTGAATTGCTTATTTGAAATCGAGGAAGTGATGTCTAAAAGTTTGTGGCGTTATCCAATCAAAACGAACATAACAAAACTGTTAAATAATTTGTTTATTACAATGAAGTAAAGTAATACTCATAAGCTGATCAAACCAAAGCAATAAAAGTACTAGAAATCCACAATAACATATAGTCGAAATTCCTATCAGAACAATGTATCAGTTTATAATTGCATTTTTTTAAATTAGGTCAAACAAACATAAATAATTTAATTTCTTCTATGAGGAGAGTTTCTATGATAACAAAATTCATCAATCAGAACAAGAAATCTGCTACAGTGAAACCTGTTTAAACCGAACCTCTTCGGGACTTAAGATTGTGTTCGGTTTTGGCTGATGTTCGGTTTTATCAGGTTCACAACGCATACAAACTGATATGACGGTGCTTTAGAAAATGTTCGGTTTATACAGGTTTTCGGTTTAAGCAGGATTCGGTTTAGCCAGGTTTCACTGTAATTGCAATCAAAAGCTGATAATTTCAAAAAAGTATCCGAAAAGTCTTATTACAATCTGGAGCTAAAAGCCCTTTTTTTTCAAAAATCCACAATAACGTATAGTCGAAGCTCCTATCCGAACAATGATTCAGTTTATAACTGCATTATGAAACATTTGCCTTAATATTCTGGTGGCTAACAATACAAATCAAACATACAATTGTATCAAAAAAGATACTATCATACCAATGAGGCAACAAACCAACCAAAAAACCTGAAAAGACCTAAATGGAAACAACAAAATACAGTGAAACCTGTTTAAACCGAACCTCTTGGGAACTTAAGATTGTATTCGGTTTTGGCTGATGTTCGGTTTTATCAGGTTCACAACGCTTACAATTTGATATGCTTTAGAAAATGTTTGGTTTATACAGGGTTTCGGTTTAAGCAGGATTCGGTTTAGCCAGGTTTCACTGTATAAGTTTTGATCGTTCTGAGCCAATTTAAAACAAACATTTATTGTACGCGTTTGAAAATAATAAACATTACACATTAGTTTCTGAACCGGTGAATTACAATAGAAATCGGGTTTTTCAAAAGTATCTTATATACTTCTACCTTTTAAATACTGTGGATTCATTAATATTCGTTTGATACCAATTTTTTGTGAATTTCATGGGTGCAAGGGAATCACGAGTTTAAATGTTCAACGAAATACCGATATTCTAAATGAATGTGTGCTAACTTTGCCAAAACCACAAATTTAAATATCCACGAAAGTGAAAGTTTCCTCAATTCCCACGAAAATAAAGAAATCTGGAGATATTATGTGATTACCAAGGAAACAACTTTATTCACCAGATTACAAATGACACTGAATAACAGGAAGATTATCAACATGCCTTCATTTGACAAGAAATGAACATGTATATATGGCAGTATATTTTCGTTATGCATCTGCCCATTTGTTTTATTTTGCCTTGAGTAACTGTTATTTTAAGTCTTTTAGTCAAATATCTTCTTCTTGTCAGCTGGTTTATAGTTTTCCATGCTAAATTTAATTTTATCGACAAATATATAATGCACAGCTGGGTCAATGGAATTAATATTGTAATGTTTCTCTGCTTTGAAATTAATCGGTCAATAAGAACTGTGAATCTTTATAACCGTCATCATTAAAAACCAAAATTCAATTATTTTGGTTTTTGTTAGTCTCAGCTTGAAACCTTAATAGCTGTTGAAATTTATCAGAAAAGTAAATATTCATTACGTAAAACCTTTAGTCATGTTGTTTCTTTCAGTTTTATAAACACCGTGTAAAAGATTAAATAATAAAGAACACCAACGCTTCTCCATAACACTCGAGAAACATAATTCGAATGAAATGCAACCGCAAAGCTTAGTACATTGTTCTCTACTAGGAAGAATTAAATATTTAAGTATACCGGAAACCGTTTGTATTCTAATGTTTTTTTACTGAGGTAGACATAGAAGATTCCTTACAAAAATTGATTAACTTTTGAAACACCTATCCTTTTGTTTAAAGTTGACGTGAGTTGGCGCTATTTTTGACGAAGGTCGTCCACCGGTTTGTTTGCTATTGGTTGTATTGACATTCTGACCTAATTCTTTACCATTTTAAGGTGAAAATCGGTACGCGCTGACCTGTATTATTTCCCGCAATTTCTGAACAAAATTCGGTTTCGTTTCTGCTGTCTTTCTTCGGGAAATTATATATTCCGGTGATTCACCATCACCTTTTTGAGTAAGAGAAAATTTGCAGCAATATTTCATATCTTATAACTGAGTAGGCAAAGCACGTGGTGCATGAATTAATTTTGTTTAACCATTGAACATTTCTTTCTTACTGAACACTACAGTAACTTTTATTCATAATAGAATTTGCTCGGACTTTTTGTCGATTTAATGCGTAGTTGACATTGTGTAAATTAGTTCTTGTTTATCAGTCGTTAATTACGAAGTATCTTATCTATTTATGTACTATATATATATATATATATTGATGGCGATCCGATGGATACATCTGTTGTAGGGTTGTCACTGACTCAGACGTACTTATGAATATAATTATTTTCTGTGACTGTATCTTACATTAATTTGTAGGATCCTTTACTATAGATAATTTAGCTGATCTGTAACAATAACATCTTCATGCCTTATATATCATGTACTGTAGTACGCCGCTAGATTAAAACTGACGTGGAAAGGTAACACATGCCCACCGAAAGCTCTTTTTGGAGAGCCCAGGTGGTCGTGTGGTCTAGCGGGACGGCTGCAGTGCAGGCGATTTGGTGTCACGATATCACAGTAGCATGGGTTCGAATCCCGGCGAGGGAAGAACCAAAAATTTGCGAAAGCAAATTTACAGATCTAACATTGTTGGGTTGATGTTTAGACGAGTTGTATATATATATATATATATATATATACATATATACATATAAAGATGTAACATGTCAATTTGATTTAATTCATTTCATAGGGCATTTAGAAACTGCAATCTTAGTTTAAAAAAATATTGAGTCAAATACCATCTGTTTTCGCTATTTGGTTAAAACTATTGATTTGACTGGTTTCATGGTTTTCCTTGCTAAATTAAATTCTACAGGTAAATATAGAATTCACATCTGTCAATGTTAAATAAAGGCAATAATAGTACACTGCTATTTAATAGTCATAACTCGATTAAACCGAAACAAATCCGGGTCACCTACCGAAACTCAGGGAAACACATCAACTATTAAAGCAAATAAAAACAAAACAGAAACAACAAAAATACTATTTTGTTCGTTTTTTATACAAAAACAAACGTCATTATACACAGAAACGGACTCATAATTTATGTTGTAATGTTTCTATGGTTAAAAATAAATCAGTCAACAAGAAGTGTGCAACGTAATTACTGTCTTTATTAAGAATTTAAATTCATTATTCTAGTTTTTTAAAGTTTCAGCAGGAAACCTTAATAGTTGTTAAAATTAATCAGGAAAGTAAACATTCAAGAAAACAATACATTTGATTAAGCGGTTATTCGCAGTTTTAAATTAAATTTAAAATTAAAACACTGTGTAATTTTTTTTTAGTAAAGAACACCAACGCTATTCTGTAACGCTTCGTAGTTCATAAAAGTACAAAATGGTTTACATTATACACTCTCAGGAGAAGTTTTATTTTGAAGTACATCGGTGCCCTCTTTTCTTTCCATGCATTTTAACAATGGTTTCATTTGATATCCTTACAAACAAAAATCAGCATTTGAAACACCTTTTCTTTTGTTTTGTGATGACATACATTGACTGTATCTCCAACAACTGGTTTGACAATCAGAACTAAATATGTAATGGTTGAATTGGAAACAATGTGCACGTTGACCATTATAATCTTACGCCATCTCCTAAACAGAGTCACTCTACAGATTCCAGTGGCGGATCCAGGCGAGGGTTCCGCGGGTTGTAACCCCTCTTTTTTAACCGATCAATGCATTTGAATGGGGACCTATAGTTAGAACCCCCCCCCCCCTTTGTCCTGGGTTAGGAAACCCCCATTTTAAAATGGCTGGATCCGCCCCTGGATTCTGAATCTCTCGTATCTCGTTTCACCTATACTTTGTGATATACGAAAAGTTCTGCTGTATTTGTTGTATGTGAACGCATCACACATTGTGTATGCATTTAAATTAAATTTCTTTTTATTGAAAATCTTATATAATTGACTTATATTGGGTTTTTCTTTTACAATTAACCCTATTTAAATTTTTTATGTCTTCTTTGAACAATGCTTAGTTAACAGCGTGTGGACAGTAAATTAACAAAAATATTCAACTCCGAGGAAAATTCTATCCAGTAGGTCCCTAAGCAAATGTCAAAATCAAAGACTCAGATACAACAAACGAAAGGAAAAAAACTGTTATATTCCTGACATGGTACAGGTATTTTCTGTGTAGAAAATGATGGATCAAACGTGGTGTAATAGATAGCTAAATGTTTAAATTGATATATTCGTTATTGAAACTTAGAGAGGGCTAGGTTGCACCGGCGCTTTCACAAGTTTTGTGCCGAAATTATTATTTTTTAATATTTTTCTGACATTGACTTAATATTGACTTCATACTACAACATAAATAATTATATTGATACCTATTTAAATTATAAAAATAATTTCAAACCTATTTCCATCCCTTAATGAACCTCTGATTGTGTTGTTATTGCATAAAATATAGCTGTGTTACTATATTTAGGAAATAAACACAATTAAGAGAAACCTAGCTAAACCGAATCCTGCTTAAACCGAAAACCTGTATAAACCAAACATTTTTAAAGCACTGTCATATCAAATTGTATGTGTTGTGAACCTAATAAAACCGAACATTAGCCGAAACCGAACAAAATATTAAGTCCCGAAGAGGTTCGGTTTAAACAGGTTTCACTGTAATTACAGTATAATAATTCCTACGTTATGATTGATGCAATGATTATCGTGTTGACTCTTTTTCTTTAAAAAAAAGGGTGAATGAACTGACGTCATCAATTAAAAGAAAAGATGTATGATTAAATGTACGTATGTGACAACTATATATCCGTTCACGACCAAAGGACAATCAAGTGTCAGCGTACGACCTTCAACTATAAGTTAAGCCTTGACCATATAAAAAACTCTCAAAGCTAATCGGTGAAGAAAAAGTGTAAAACAATTCAAAATAATTTAAACAACAATCAAATTTATACTACAGAATTAAAAGAATACAGTGAAACCTGCCTAAACCGAATCCTGCTTAAACCGAAAACCTGTATAAACCAAACATTTTGTAAAGCACCGTCATATCAGTTTGTATGCGTTGTGAACCTGATAAAACCGAACATCAGCCAAAACCGAACACAATCTTAAGTCCCGAAGAGGTTCGGTTCAAACAGGTTTCACTGTAGAACTTATGACAAGCAGAAACAAACGACAACCCTTGTAGTACAGACTCTTGCAATGGGGCAGGCACATGGAAAATGTGTTTTTTTTCAATATGTGTTTGACCGCTCAACCACCTCATTTTTACAACTATGATTATTGATGTTAACACTTCATAAAATTTACCTTGGAAATTACAAATACATGGGCTGATCGATGATCAAACAATAAAATGTCAATGATATTTAAATCGTAATGTAAAATAGACAGATTTGACATTCTGATTTCTTTGCGCTACATCATTTAAGCCCATAATGACGTTTGCCTCCGTTAGAATTAAATTTTTACCCGTGATGCCATTACGAGAAATAGTTAACTCTTCATTTAACATCAGAAAATAGTTGACCCCTAAATTACATATCAGGACATAATTAACCCTAGATTCAATATGAGTAAAAAGTTGACCTTTGACTTAACATCAATAAATAGTTGACCTTTCATTCAACATAAGGAAATAGTTGACTCTTATTTCAATATGGAGAAATAAATACACGTTTTAATGGTTATACTATTATGAATAACCATTCGCCGTTTCAGAATCCAATGCATTCTGGTTAATATTTTCAAAAGTGTAAGCCATAAACAATGGGAATTCGACAAACAAAGATATGACGATATTTTCATTTTAGGGTACGAAAGATGAAATTGATTTTTAAGCGGCCAATTAATGTAGTGTATTCATCAAATATAAAAAAGAAGATGTGGTATGATTGCCAATGAGAAAACTGTCCACAAGAGACCAAAATGACAGACATTAACAACTATAGGTCACCGTACGGCTTTCAACAATGAGCAAAGCCCATACCGCATAGTCAGCTATAAAAGGCCCCGATAAGACAATGTAAAACAATTCAAACGAGAAAACTAACGGCCTTATTTATATAAAAAAAAATGAACGAAAAACAAATATTTTACACAAAAACAAACGACAACCACTGAATTGCAGGCTCCTGGCTTGGGACAGGCACATACTAAATAATGTGGAGGGGTTTAACGTGTTAGCTAAAGACTGACTACAGCATGTATATTTAGTTTCCATAATCAAACCTATTTGTTTTTCACTTCTCAATAAATTGTTTCAAAACAGATAAAGATAAAGGGTCCTTGTTTTTTAAAACAATTGTTTATAACAAAATGATATACACCTCTTAACCTCTTCGTTTGCAATTCTTTGTTTTCCTTTTTTTTTTTTTTTTTTTTTTTTAGATATAACAACTTTTTCAATAAACTTTTATTCATTGTATCTTTCAAATACCATATTTTTAATGAATGCGACATATGGTTTTCATTATAAATTTGTCTGGCCTTCAGTTAATTTCATTTTATTTAACAAAAAATGTTTATTTTGGGGTTAAAAATTAATTTGTCTGTTTTATTATTTTCTTGGCTAAATATAGTTTATCGACAAATATAGGATTCTCAGGTGGTCAATGAAAATAATGTTTCCAGCAAAATGCTTGGGAGTTTCAAGGTATTGTATTTTGTTAGCTTGCTTGCTAACTGAACCTTTAAGTAAAAGCAACAATAGTATTCCGCTATTCAAAAGTCATAAATCGCTTGACAGTAAACAAATCCGGGCTACAAACTAAAACCGAGGGAAACACATCATTTATAGGAGAACACAGCGAAATAACATATCATTATTACGTAAGGTAAACTACCCTCCTTTCGGAGTAGTCTAGTCCTACAGACAAATACATAAGTTATCTGTCGGATTAGTCTAATATCAAAGGAGAGTAGTATACCCACACTCTTTACTTGAGAGGTATAATTTGATTTAAATTCTCGTATTTTGTATTTATATTTTATATCTAAGTAAACTGAAGTAACAAGTATAATCTACCCTGCATAAGTATATTTTATCGAGTAATCGACATTTCGTAAAACCGCAAGCCACAATATGAACACTTTGTGGCGAATGAGCGCACCGAATTACTAGTACAACTGTACGTACTTGTTGGATGAGTCCAATCTACAAGTGCGTCGGTATCCATTGAGGTTTAACGGTCGTTTACTAAAGTAGACATTTAAGATTCAATACAAAAATTTAATCAGTATTTAAACACATATCATTTTGTTTAATGAAGACTTGTATGGACTTCGTCCACTGATTGGTCGGAGATTGGTTTATTGACATTCGGAACTAAAGTATACCGATAAAAAATGATACCAATATACGGTCTGATCTATATAATCTTTCGGAAGTTACGGAAGTTGTGACTTCCGGTGTTTAACCTACACTTTTCAGATAAAAGAAATCAGGTAGATTATTTTACTTTTTTACTTAAAAGGCAAAAACACGTGGTGTATGAATGAAAATTAATTAGTTCTATAAAAAGCAGATACCTTAGTGTTTTTATTAAGGCAGACATGCAAGATTCCTTAAAAAAACAATCATAACTTAAAACACTTATCCTTTGTATTATGATGACGCCATTGTCCATCGACTGGTCTTACATTTTTGGTAGACAATCAGAACTAGGTGTTTACCGGTCAAAAATACAAACAAGGTATTCGTTGACAAGTTATATTAATATTTCGATATGTTCTCATTAGTGTTTGCTTTTCTCCTGTTTCTCTCTCGATGTTTGACCCATAATAATAAATAAAAGACATATTACTCTTTTGTCACTTTGAAGGCAAAAACGATGCATCAATTAAAGTCATTTATTTTTATTTTCAAGATTGACAATTAATAACATATTGACCATTGTCAACACCTTCTTTTTTCTATTTCATTTACTCGCAGTTATTTTATGGTTTTGTCGAATACTAGTAGATGCGTTCTTCACAACAAGTAATATACTATATTAGGTCAGCGTGATTTTTTGTACGAGGCTGAGAAACTGGAAAAGGGCGAGGTTTTACCAAGCCTATCCCCAGTTTGTTGTTTGCAAAATTATCTGTTACAGTTTTGAATAATTTGATTCAAACAATAGTATTTAGAATAGTCTATCAATGCATTCATCAACTCATTATTGATAATGTTAACGAATTGATAATTGATATTGATAATGTAGACGAAACGCGCGTCTGGCGTACTAAATTATAATCCTGGTACCTTTGATAACTATTTACACCACTGGGTCGATGCCACTGCTGTTGGACATTTCGTCTCCGAGGGTATCACCAGCCCAGTAGTCAACACTTCGGTGTTGACATGAATATCAATAATGTGGTCATTTTTATAAATTTCCTGTTTACAAAACTTTGAATTTTTCGAAAAACTAAGGATTTTCTTATCCCAGGCATAGATTACCTTAGATGTATTAGGCACAACTTTTTGGAATTTTGGATCCTCAATCCTCTTCAACTTTGTACTTGTTTGGTTTTATAAATATTTTGATATGAGCGTCACTGATGAGTCTTATGTAGACGAAACGCGCGTTTGGCGTACTAAATTATAATCCTGGTACCTTTGATAACTATTTACACCACTGGGTCGATGCCACTGATGGTGGACGTTTCGTCCCCGAGGGTATCACCATCCCAGTAGTCAACACTTCGGTGTTGACATGAATATCAATAATGTGGTCATTTTTATAAATTTCCTGTTTACAAAACTTTGAATTTTTCGAAAAACTAAGGATTTTCTTATCCCAGGCATAGATTACCTAAGATGTATTTGGCAAAACTTTTTGGAATTTTGGATCCTCATTGCTCTTCAACTTTGTACTTGTTTGGTTTTATAAATATTTTGATATGAGCGTCACTGATGAGTCTTATGTAGACGAAACGCGCGTCTGGTGTACTAAATTATAATCCTGGTACCTTTGATAACTATAATCAATATTTTTAAAGGAAAAAAAAATACAAAACAGTTTTGATAATCAATGAATAGTTGACCTTGCATTCAACATCAAGAAATAGTTGACTCTTATTTCAATATGGAGAAATAAATAAACGTTTTAATGGTTATACTATTACGAATAACCATTCACCGTTTCAGAATCTAATACATTCTGGTTATTATTTTCAAAAGTGTACGCCATAAACAATGGGAATTCGACAAAAAAAGATGTGACGATTATTTTCATTTTAAGGGTACGAAAGATGAAACTACACATAGCCCTTTTGATTGTTAATCAGTCAATTAATGTGATGTATACATCAAAGACTTACTACAACATGTACATTTAGTTTCCATAATCAAACCTATTTGTTTGTCGCTTCTCAATAAATTGTTTCAAATCAGATATAGATAAAGGGCCTTGTTTTTAAGCGAATTGTTTATAACAAAATGATATACATCTCTCACCCTCCTCGTTTGCAATTTTTTTTTTTTTTTTTTTTTTTTTTTATACATCAACTTTTTTTAACAAACTTTTATTCATTGTATCTTTCAAATACATATATCCAAATACTATATTTTTAATGAATGCAACATATGGTTTTCATTATAAATTTGTCTTGACTTCAATAAATTTCATTTTATTTAACAAAAAAATTGTTTATTTTGGGGTTAAAAAAATAATTTGTCTGTTTTATTATTTGCTTGGCTAAATATAGTTTATCGACGAATATAGGATTCTCAGGTGGTCAATGAAAACAATGTTTCCAGCAAAATGCAATGAGTTTGAATGTTATATATTTTTGCTTGCTTGCTTACTAAACCTTATAATAAAAGCAAAAATAGTATACCGCTATTCAAAAGTAATTAATCGCTTGAGAGGAAACAAATCCGGGTTACAAACTAAAACTGAGGAAAACACATCAACAATAAGAGAAAACAACGAAATAACATATTATTATAAGGTAAGGTATACTACCCTCCTTTCGGAGTAGTCTAGTCCTACAGACAAATAGATAAGTTATCTGTCGGACTAGTCTACTCTCAAAGGAGAGTAGAATCTACTCTCAAAGGAGAGTAGAATACACACACTCTTTACTCGAGAAATATAATTTGATTCAAATTCTCGTATTTTGTATTTATATTTTATATCTAAGTTAACTGACATAATAAGTATATTCTTCCCTGCATGATATATATAATCGAGTAATCGAAATATCGTTAAACCGCAAGCCATAATGTGAACACTTTGTGGCGAATGAGCGCACCGAATTACTAGTACAACTGTATATACTTGTTGGATGAGTCCAATCTACAAGTGCGTTGGTACCCTTTGGGGTTTAATGATCTTTTACTAAGGTAGACATTTATGATTCCATAAAAAAAAATAATCAGTAGGAAGACTTGTATGGGCTTTTTTAAAAGGTCGTCCAATGATTGGTCGGAGATTGGTTTATTGACATTTGGAAGTAAATGTATACCGATCAAAAATGAAACCAATATACGGTCTGGTCTATATAATGCTTCGGAAGTTACGGATGTTGTGACTTCCGGTGTTTCATCTACACTTTCAGCTAAAGGAAAATCAGCTGGATTAATTTACCTGTTTTACTTAAACCGCAAACAACACGTGGTGTATGATTTAAAATAAATATGTTCTATTAGAATAAATTAGCGTTATTTTACAATTGTAGACATATGCAATTTCTTAAACAGATTTAATCATGATTTAAAACACCTATCCGTTTCATTCGGCAATCCTCGGTAAAATCCGCTACTCTCCTTCTATCCATGAGGGTACGGAATAAGCCGAGTTGAGACGAATGCTATCCGTTTGTTTTAAGATGACGTAAACCGGTCATCAATGTATGTGTTGACCAGTATTATCAATATTCCGATATCTTTTCATCAGTGTCTGCTTTTCTCCCGTGTCAATGTTACGGATGTTGAGTCTTCGTGTGTCTCTTCCATAATTATTGAATAAAAGAAAATCTGCTGAAATATTTACTCTCATATTACTATGTGAAGGCAAAGACAAATCGTGCATGCATAGAAGTCATTAATATTTATTTTCAAGATAGACAATAAATTATTGTCAGGAATATTACAGTTGTTATCCATTCGTTTAGTGTGTTTCAGGTTTTGATTTTGCCATTTGATTAGGGGCTTTCCGTTTAGAATTTTCCTCGGCGTTCAGTATTTTTGTAATTTTACTTTTTACCTATTGACCACTGTCGAAACTTTCTTTTACTAGAACATTTGCTCGGAGTTTATGTTATGGTTTGTCGAAAATATCCATCTTGCAACTCTTTGTTGTATTTCTTCTTCTTCGAAAATCAAAGACGAACGAGTTGATGGATTGTTGATGTTTTGACGGCATTTTAGGCTATTTTAATGTATTGATAATATATACATGTACACGTACTAGTATACATAGAATAGAGTAAAAAGAAATATAACAAAAATATCGAACTGCAAGGAATATTCAAATGGGAATTAAAGTCCTTTATCATATTTATCAAATGGCAAAATCAAAAGGTCAGCCAGACGACCGGAAACCACTGTCCTATTCCTGACTTATAACATGCATTTACTTAAATAGAAAATGGTAGACAACTTGTTTTCATTATACAGCTGTCCAATAATTTAATATTGGATTCAGTAGCTTTCACGTTCCTTGAAAAAAGTGTATTTGTCAAATATCATCGTCTGCGATATATGGTTTGAAATATTAATTTGTCTGTTTGATGGTTTTTCCTTGCTCAATTCAATTTTCGCCACAAATATAGAATTCACGGCTGGTTAATGAAATTATTGTTTTAATTTTTTTCTGGTTTGATATTAATCGGTCAATAAGAACTGCGCAATTATACAGTGAAACCTGTTTAAAACCGGGCCTCTTCGGTACTTAAGATTTTGTTCGGTTTTGGCCGATGTTCGGTTTTATCAGATTAAAAACGCACATAATTTGATATGACGGTGCTAAGAACATGTTTGGTTTATGCAGGTTTTTGGTTTATACAGGATTCGTTTTAGTCAGGTTTCACTGTATAACTCTCTACATAAAGAATCGAGATTAAAGTATGCAGTTTTGTGTAAGATCCACCTTTAAACTTAGGGATCTATCATTTGATATTTATGGGGGTGAAGGTGGGGCTAGGATGAAAAATTTTGTCCTGACTTTATTTTTTGTACATAAATTGTCATCCTGTCCTTTTTTTGCAAAGATGTCAAAGAAATAAATAAAATATTACACCAACGCTTATACAAATGTACCTCATTACACTTCATAAGTCATAGAATAAACTTCCTTGCAATATTTCTTGATAAACGTTTAAGAGTATATAACACTACAGCGGTGTCACTCTGTCAAATAGTTATCAAAGGTACCAGGATTATAATTTAATACGCCAGAAGCGCGTTTCATCTACAGAAGACGCATCAGTGACACTCAGATAAAAAAAGTTATACAGCCAAACAAGTACAAAGTTGAATAGCATTGGGGACCCAAAATTTCAAGAAGTTGTGCCAAACACGACCAAGGTAATCTACTCCTGGAATAAGAAAATCCTTAGTTTTTCGAAAAATTCAAAGTTTCGTAAACAGGAAATTTATAAAAATGACCATATACATGATATAATTGATATTCATGTCGAAAAAGAATCCGCACTTTCAATTGTTTAGAAAATATCAAGGATTTGTCTAACTATACAAATCTTTGGAAATATTAAGCCTCTTAATTATCAAAATTGGTGTTTTTCTATATATATTTTCAAACTACTATATATATTTTCAAACTACTATATAAATTTTCAAACTACTATATACATGTTTAAACTACTATATATATTTTCAAACTACTATATACATTTTAAAACAGTTTCAAATATTTTCAAACTACTATATACATTAACTTCTATATACAATGATATTTGCAATGACATTTTTTCGATAAAGAGTGTGGTTCAAAGTTTTTGATTTTTTTTATATTTTTACCAATAGGTCAAGTTAATATTTTCTCCCAATTTTATGAGTCAGAATTAAACAAAACCAAAATGAATTTCAGTTAAGGTAATTTGTACCACCTTTATCATTTATTGCCCTGACTACAAAATACATGTCATGTCTACTTTTTTCACTATTCTATTTTCATAATGTATCCTAGTAACTTGAAAGGTACTATTAATATATAACGCACAGCTTTTATTTGTAAACTTTATTTAGGTGAACTGCTACTGCATGTATACACTTTCAATGCAAAGTTTACATTAAACACTTTATGAGCAGATCAATACAAAGTGCATTTGTTCCCTTTGAGGTTCAATGCTGCTACTGCATGTATACACTTTCAATATTGCACAGTTTACATTAAACACTTGATGAGCAGATCAATTCAAAGTGTATTTGTTCCCTTTGATGTTCAATGCTCTGGATCTTTTACTGGGTTTGTAATAACACGAGCAACACGACGGTTGCCACATGTTGTGCAGGATCTGCTTACCCTTCCAAAGCACCTGCGTTCACCCCAAGTTTTTGGTGAGGTTCGTGTTGCTTAGTCTTTAGTTTTCTATGTTGTTTCTTGTGTACATTTATTTATCCGATTATCTTTTTCATTTTTAGCAATGGCGTTGTCAGATTATTTTCGATTTAAGAAGTTTGACTATTCTTCTGGTATCTTTCGCCCCTCTTTTACAAAGATAGATATTTCACATTCTTTACAAATATTTAGTCAGTATTATAAGCACTAATCATTTTGCTTTCTTATTGACGTCATTTTAAAGAATCTTAAAAAAGACTTGTTTGGTTGACACTCGGAACTATTTGTATACTGGTTAAAAAATAACAATGCACGCGTCTGACCAGTATAATCTTCCGCAATTTCCTGACCGGTGTTTGTTTGGTTTCCTGTTTTACTCTTCCGGAAGTTGATTCTTCCTGTGCTTCACCTACACCATTTTAATGAATAAAAATCTCCATGCAATAGTGCACTACTATTACTGTGACATCACTTACAAGCCCAGTAGTCAGCACTTTTTGTGCTGACATGAATTGTCATTGATATGGTTATTTATAAATTTACTATTTACAAAATTTAGAATTTTTTGAAATACTAAGGCTTTTCTACCTCAGGCATAGATTACCTTAGCTGTATTTGGCAAAACTTTTAGGAAATTTGGTCCTCAATGCTCTTCAACTTCGTACTTTATTTGGCCTTTTCAACTTTTTTTAGATTCTAGCGTCTCTGATGAGTCTTTTGTAGACGAAACACGCGTTTGGCGTATATACTAAATATAGTCCTGGTATCTATGATGAGTTTATTTAGTGCATGCATTAGAATTTTTATATATTTTAAGTATTGAAACCTTTAGTAGGGAATTTCTTATTGTTATTCACAATATCGTTTCATCGTTTTTTGTCACTTCTTATTAAAAAGCCTGGTTACAGTAAATAATTATCAAAGCTCTTGGATTATAATTTGATACGCCCGCGTTTAGTCTACATAAGACTCATGAGTGACGCTCAGATCAAAATAGTTATAAAGCCAAACAAGTACTAAGTTGAAGAGGACCTATATTTCTAAAAAGTTGTGCAAAGTACGGCTTAAGTAATTCTTGCCTGGGATAAGAAAATAATTAGTTTTTTTGTAAAATAAAAAAACATAAAAATAATCATATATAAATTGATATTCATGTCAACACCGACTGGCCTGGTGTTACCCTCGGGGACACGAAACGTCCACCAGCATTAGCATCGACGAAGGGGTGTAAATAGTTATCAAAAGTACCAGGAATATATTTAATTTTACCTCACACACTACAATCCACCATTAAGCCACACTTACTTTATAGAATAAGTCTAGAGTATAATAGAAGGTCATGACTTCCTTATTTGTACCACCTTTATCATTTATTGCCTTGACTACAAAATACATGTCATGTCTTTATTTTCATAATGGATCATAGTAACTTGAAAGTCACTATTAATATATAATGCACAGCTTTTATTTGTAAACTTTATAAGGTGAACTGCTACTGCATGTATACACTATCAATTCCGTAATCTATAAATGATTTCGAAAACTTTAAGATCATATCTTATAACTGCAATGAAAATCACGGTCTGATATAAAAGAAGGGCAAAAGATACCAGAGGGAATGTCAATAAAAAATAAAAAAATATTAAACGCTTAGTAAATTTAGAAAAATATCAGTTCCAAAATCAAAGCTATTTACTCGCAAGTCTTCTAAAACATTGTGTGACAATGAAGCTTACGAATAAAATATCTTAATCGCTATGGATTTGTAGAGGTTCTTGACAAATAGGGTTTTTATTATAATTAATTCTATTTTAAGAACAATGTTATCTTCAGTGCTGTGAACTAGAAATAATTATTGTTCTCTAGCAGTGTATGTTTCTTAATGAGCTGATGATTATATTCAAATGAATTTTGGGTACAGGGCAATTACCCCGTGAAACAAAAATGGGCCATATGAGTTTTCATCAAATAAATTTTCTATCAGAAACATAGCTTGATATAGACAAAATGTATTACTTTAATCAAGAAAATATCGAAACAACACGTTGGCTGTAGAATTCGTTGTAACTAAGAAATACTTTTGTAATACGGAGCTCACTAAATTGCCTGTATCCTTTGTTTTCTAGTTAAGGTTGTACCTAACACTACAGGGAGATAACTCTGACAAATCGGCAAAACGTTTTAATTAAGCTGTGTTGTTAAGGGAATATTAAGCTTTTCAATGACCAAAATAAGTGTTTGTCAAACTGCTATATAACCAGTGTAATTTTTCTGATTAAACGATTGGTTCAAATTTTTAAATTATTTTTAGATTCTTGTCAAAGGGTCAAGGTAAATACTTTGTCAAAATTTTAAGAAAATTAAACGAGCCAAATTAATTTTTGTTAAGGTGTTGGGTACCACCTTGAACTAAAGAAACCATATTTTTTGTTAGCAAGTAAGTGCTACACGTCGATGTATTGTGTATTAATTTTTTTATAATTCAAACTGTAGCTGCCACTACTATGATGGTCACGCTTACCAGAACGTCGTTTGCTTTAATAAATTAAGAATAAAAAATCTATAGTTCTTATTAACATGCAGGTGATATTTGTCACAGTATTAACACTATAACATAAAAGATTGTATGTGTTAACAATAATCTTTCAATTAATTTTGTGATTGCTTTGTTACAGAAGTTTGCGGTTGACGAAAACATCGTAGAATGGACAATTTAATCTGATAGATACTTAAAGTATTTCACACTTTTAATGTGGACAATGGTTACAACAAAACGTTATAAAGTCCTCAACTGGTTTTAATTCAATACTATACTATTAACTTATGACACCAGTTTTCTTATGGTTTTAACATTGTTATACTTTTAGATAAAATGACAGGAGTTTTGATTAATAAAAACGGATGAGACACTGCGAAAAAAAATGGCAGGATTACACTTTTGATAAACTAATTTAAAAAAAAAAGCAGGACAGAGATAACAACTAAAACGTTTGTCGTCCTACCTCCCCCTCTTTAGAATCATATTCAAAACAGTGTAGCTGTGGCCATTGATTGAAAACCTTAAATTATCCCATTGACTGGGGCAGATTATGTAAACGTTTGTCTGTAACAACCGCTGCTCACTATGTACTTGTTAAAGGCACTTAAACTGTGGGGTCACAAAAGGTTCTCAACACCTAAATAAAGAAATTAGAAAAACTAATCAGGAATAACACGATGTTTTGATTTATATCAATAATATAAATCAAAACATAAAGTTATTCCTGATTAATTTTTCGAACTATTTTAATATTAAAGGCGTTAAGAACCTTTGGTGACCCCACAGTTTAAATTCTATAATAAGTAAGTAGTGAGCAGTTGTCGTTACAGACACACGTTCACCTAATCTGCCCCAGTCAATGGGATAATTTAAGGTTGTCAATCAATGGCCACAGCTACACTGTTTTGAATATGATTCTAAATCAAATTGTAGCTCCCTTTTTTAATCTGATCTTATCTCTTGGTTTTGGAGCTTGATGCTTGTCTGCTGATTGAGACCGTATATTAATCTATAGATGTCTAGTTTAGATGGTAACCGTTAGATGCCTTGCTACTTACGTTGCGTTTATCTAAGATATCTTGTTCAAGACTGTATATTAGCCTAAAGATGTCTCGTTTAAGACCGTATATTAACCGATATATGCCATTTTGGTTGCAGTGACGTTCACATATACCATCCCACTACTCGCTCGCATTTCAAAACAACTTTGTGAGGCATAAAAACTAATCTTCTATCCCAGACTTTTATCTTGAAAACTATCGCCAACGGCATGATATTTTTGCCATTTTTCTTTTAATTCGTATAATTAGAAAAACTAATAAAAAAAGTATTGAATTTGTTTGCCTACCTAAAGCAACGTTGGTGATAACCATCTTCTTGTGACTGTCTTTATGAAGTTAAATCCGATCGTTTATATATATATGATTGTCAGGAAATGGCTCATCCCAAATATATATGGTATGGAAGTTACGAAGATGGTGTTCCGACTTAAACATTTAAAGGTACAATCACGTGTACAATAATTGTTGTCGTCGGAATCATTAAGTTATTTATAGCAAATACATACTAGAGAAGAGATTTTTAATGATTCCAATTTAAATTCCATAGAATGTAATTAACCACAAAACAGTTGACGTCCGAACGAGTAGAAAGGGACATTACCGAATACGATAACAACAATATTCTTAGTGGTGTTTGCACTGTTATTAATGACAAAGTGTGAAAACACGGAATGAAGCATCTGCCGTCTTATAACTGAACCTTCAATATTAGTTATTTTAAGTTGTTTTTTTTCCACTTTTAAATTACCCACACATTTTATTACATAAACATGCAATTTTGAGTTTTTTTTCTCTTCATACTTTATTGCCGAGTGTAAATATGTTTTAGTTTCTATTTGTCGTCGGTAACTTGACAAGTTAGCGTCATGTGCAAAAAGTATAATCGCAAAATACTGAACTCGAGGAAAATAAGTTATCCCTTAAAATCCGATCTTTTTCCAAATATTATTTAAGAATTGAATGCTTCTTTTTGTAACTTCATTGGGGAGTTAAAGCGTTGACCGAAGTACATTTTGTATGAAGCGTGGAAGCGCTTCATACTAAGATGTGCGCACGGTCAACGCTTTTACAACCCTATGAAGTTACAAAAAGAAGCATTCAATACTTATAATTACATTTTTTTTAGCAATAATCATGAAAACACGAATTTTATTATTGTTTTATTTAATTCACCTGTGCACTTTATTGTGGGGCCACGTGTTATCATAAATGAAAAGTTTTATTGAGCAATGCAATTGCTTACGGAATAACACGTGATGTGCAGTTAGCCAAACAGAATAAAGTATAATGAAACATACATCTGATGTAATTATGTGTGTGTAATTTTTGTGTGTATTTTTTTTCTTTAATTTTTTTTTTAATTTTATTTACACATTGCATTGTTCTCTTACGATGCACATAACGTTTTCAAAATTACCTGGAACGGAATATTTATAAGTTTTCAAATAGCTTATGTAAAATGATAAAAATCCATTTGGCTGTTCTTAATTAAAGTCATAAGGAATCTCAAATTAAAAAAAAAATAATGCATATGTTTTTTTATAACTCAATGGATAGTTTTCATTGTAAAACTTATGTACATATACTTTTTTCTGAAGAAAATTCTTTAATTTGTTCATATTTAGAAGAAATTTACATTGTGTTAATTGCTTTCTTCCTTCCAGGAAGCAATTCCCCGACATATTTTCCGTATGCAAAGTGACCTCAGTGTGACCCATCTTGGAAAAATCCGGTGATCGCAATACGCATGAATCTGTCATTAAAATAAACAATTATCTGATTGTACATGTTAAACACGTGCTCAATGTCCATGCCATTTTGTTGATTGTTGACAAACAGGTGACAATCGTTAAACTTCGGCCTCAAAACACGTGCTTTAATTACCTGCCATATTTTCACAACACTGACCGATTGATAAAAAAAATGACGATTATACGAAATTTATGCGAAAAAAAATGATAAAATCGTGCACAGAAGACTAAGTTTAATATGATGTTTGTATGCATGGGTTCAAGAATTGGAATAACATTATTTTTCACCGGTCACTCGTTTCATATGACTTTAAACTAATTAGATCTTATATTCTTTCGTGTCTAGTATGATTTATAATTGTAATGTTTTTCACTGTTCCGAACTTTGAAATAATTGAAGTAATGTGTTGGTGTACTCATGCAAATGCTGTTCCGAACAGTGAAAACATTAAAATTATAAATCTTAAAGAAGCCATTTGGAACATTAATCAAATTGCTGAATATCATTAGGATGAAGCCTAACAAAAACGTTCATTCATGTGTTTAAAAGTGCATCAGCAAATTAATAGCATTAAAGCTTTTTAAAGAAACGGATGCTAAACAAACATAAATGTACACCAATATAGCGGCTAGCAACCTTGAATAAAAAATTTGAAAATTACGAAGCTTAAATAATCAACACAGATGCCGTAAACAGCCTAACTGTTTTATCGTTAATCATTCTGCAGTTGTTACGAAATGTACGTCAAGAAAATAGAATTTGACAAAAACAAGAAAAAAGAAAAACAAAACAATCGTCAATTTAAATATTTAACGGAAGTCGTAATCAGTCAACACTACGGGGCTTTCAAGCTTATAATTATAAGATACTCGCTTTCTAAAGTTCAAGTCTTTTGTTTTTGAAATTAATTATGTTTTTTGGTAAACAAGTTGGACACATTTTAAACTATTAAGTATTTATATATAGTATATGTGGGTAATTTTTGTTGTTACTTAAATATAAGAAGATGAAGTATGAGTGACAACTCTCTCATCCAAGTCAAAATTTGTAAATTTTAATTTAAAGTAAACCATTATAAGTTTTCAACACGCAGCCTTGGCTCACACTAAACAGTAAGCAATAGAGAACCTCAAAAATATCACGTGTAAAACTTGTATGTTTAACAGGTGTACGTAGTCTTAAGCACTGCAACCTACACCTTAGTGTAGTGCTCCACAATTAAAGGAGGATAACTGAAAACAATTATATTTCTATGACCCTTTCCCACATATCTTGTTTTTCAGTTAAAAATGTAACTATCAAAATGATAAGGAGTCTTCTATAAGGACTATTCCTGCTCTGTTTTAAAATAAAACAATGTTTTCAAAAGTCTAATTTAAATTTGATTTATTTAAATTATTATAATTATAATAAATAACTGAACTTGAAAAGCAGAAGAAAATGGAAGGTCTGTGATCTTTTTTGAGATTTAAGCCATTAAAAATCTGGGAAAATTTCTTCCTTGTTTTTTTTTTTCATACATTTACACATTTCACATTGCAAGCTTTTTTAAAACAAAACAATATCAAAAAAATGTGTATGTGGTCTACAAATCCGATTGTATAGAGTTAGCGAGGATAAGGGAACCTAATCTTTAATAGCACTGCATGGATAAAACCAGAGGATATAGGATATCTGAAGAAAAAGTTAAAAAAAGATCAGCGAGCATTCGGAAAGAAATGTTCGTGTACTTGCAATACATGTAGTATGTGTTAGTTGCCCTGATTTTGAATGATGATTGTTTGAAGTTATCTTTCCAAAAATGGTCAGAGTATATACGGACACTGATGCTCTTAAAATTTAAGTTAGGAGTTTTTTACTGCTATTTTGGAATCCATTTTCTTTGATACTTAACTCAAAAGCTAATATCGTCATGGAAATAGAACTATGATATAATGTCTTCCGTCATATTAAATCTAGTTGAAATTTATTGTCCTTTATGTTTCTCAATCAACTAAAAGGCATTTAAAGTTGTCCCACGAGACAACTCTCATCATCCAAACATAATTACAAGATAGTTCAGAATTCAATATGACAATAGGGATTTGTACGAAAGCTCTAATTTAGGCATACTGAATTCTACATAGGCATGCTAACGAAATAAGTGATTTATATATCATTATCTGCAAAAAGGGAAAGCAAACTTTTTTGAAAGGTTATTTGCTGGGTTCGCTTAGGGAGCTACCATCTGATTTGTATGGGGGACTAGGATGAAAAATGTTGTCCTGCATTTTTTTTTAGCTGTAATCTCTGTCCTGCCTTTTTATTTTTCACTCTGTTTGGTCCTGCTTTTTTTTTTTTAGTTTATCCTGACGTTTTTTACCTAAATTGTCGTCCTGACTCTTTTTTTTTTTGGCAATTGTCTCATCCTGCCTTTTTTTTTTACTCAAAACTCCTGTCCTGCCTATTTTTTTTCAAATTTCATCCTAGCCCCCCCCCCCCCATAAAAATCAAATGGTAGCCCCCTTAGGTTACTTGTGATTTCCGTGTGGTACCAAACAATATAATTGAATTCAAATGATAATAACTTTTTTTTTCTGAAAAAAAAAGATTGGTCCACATGATTCAAATATCTATAAATCAACACACAGACACCAGCATCTCGTGGAAGTCCATTTGAGTTCATTCTCACTGGGTATCCATTCACCAGAGTATGAATCGCCACAAGGTTTAGGGAGCAACCATTTGATTTTTATGGGGGGGGGGGGGGGGGGGGGAGGGGGGCTAGGATGAAATTTGAAAAAAATAGGCAGGACAGGAGTTTTGAGTAAAAATAAAAGGCAGGATGAGACACTTTGCAAAAAAAAAGGCAGGATGACAATTTAGGTAAAAAAAAGTCAGGATAAATCAATAAAAAAAAAAAGGCAGGACCGAATAAAGTGAAAAATAAAAAGGCAGGACAGAGATTACAACTAAAAAAAATGCAGGACAAAATTTTTCATCCTAGCCCCCCCCCCCCCCCCCCCCCCCCCCATAAAAATCAAATGGTAGCTCCCTTATTTATACTGGTTGTAAATATCAAGACTATACAAAAACATACCAAAAACTATTTTCAATCTTTACAAACTGTCATTTTATTTATAACTATGAGACAAACTACAGAGGTTTCATTCTAAAAATAACTAACTTTCAACCTAACTCACCCCTTCAAAAAAACAGAACAACAAGTGATTGGCCTGTAAGATTCGTTAACGTGATTTGTTTGACGTATACCGTCTGTGAGCACGCGCTGGTCATATCTTCTCGTCTGCTCAATTTAATACAGAACGGTAATGAAAAATTATTGTTCCCTTAGAACATATAAAATTGTATTTATGTATTAATATAAGATGATTGAATACTCTGCATTGCAGAAACATATTTCTAAATGTTAAATTAACTTAATGGTATAGCAACGTAATGAAACGGAAATGTACTTTAGAGACCAAATTTGCATACTACTTGATGTATTATGGGTAAATAAATTCAAAATTGGGATTCAAAACATATAAAACTCTACTGAAAACGTTGTTGTCACGAAAGATGAGATTAATTATTAAAAGGTCTGATTTCGAAATGACCATGTCGGTATTTTAGTGTTTAATGAACGATTGGGAGTTCTTGGTGAAAAAAATAGAGTTAACTAAAGGATCTTTACTGCCCTGTTTTTAGAATAAAAAAGCTTTTCCAAAGGCTGTTATAAATTTATAGTATACATGTATAACTAAAGGAACTGAAAAAGTAGAAAATATGAAATTATATATATTTAATTAGCCTTTAAAAAATTGGCGGGAAAGTATTCTCTCTAGATTTTCCTTAAATCTAATAAATAAACTACAGTGAAACCTGGCTAAACCGAATCCTGCTTAAACCGAAAACCTGTATAAACCAAACATTTTCTAAAGCACCGTCATATTAAATTGTATGCGTTGTGAACCTGGTAAAACCGAACATCAGCCAAAACCGAACACAATCTTAAGTCCCGAAGAGGTTCGGTTTAAACAGGTTTCACTGTATTTCAAAAATAGACTTTTAACATCATGTAGACGTAATATATCATGTATATAAAGTAGTGATTGCGTACAAAACTTGTGCTGGCACTAAATATAGATATAACCAGAGTATTCAGAATATCTGACAAAAAGTTATTTACAAGTCTAGCGAACATCTATGATACCGGACTAAGATAACGATACTATGATCACTTTTGAAGCAGATATATACAACTACCATTTAAAAGCTTGGTATCATGAAAAAAGGTCCCACGTCTGTTTTTGTTCATAAATTGTAATGTTGTATCAGAATTGTTTCGGGGGATGCTTGTTTTTAACTTATAAAACTAAACTACTATTAATATATAATCAAGTTCAAATAAACAACTTCTGAATGAAACAAATATACATGTAGGATTGTGACTATTTGATTTAAACATTTTTGAATATTGATAGCTTCTGAAACATTTTTTAAGACCAATTAAAAGTATTTTGAATAAATAACTGGTTGAGGTTTTAACGACGGTATAGTACTATATATCAAATATGTCTCTATAAAAGTCGTATGCACAATCCATTATTTAAATGGGGCACCAGTTAGCTTAAACTGGTTTGACGTTATGAAACAGCTGTGTAATTTCAGAGCTTATTAGGATAAATATCGCTAAAGGTCAATTAAAAGTAAATAGAAATAACAAAATATTAAGACATTAAAGATCCGATTTTACTTGTCGCCCACAAATGTTCGAAATATGAAGAAGAATGAAAATGTACTTGACGAAAACCAAAACCATAAAACAAAACAAATAATCCTTCTTTTATTCATCGCCCACAAAAGTTCTTTGAAATTGTATTCGTTATATTTGCAGTTTGTAATTACCAATACAACTTTGTAATTGGAACGTTTTAATGATTTCCTCAGAAATAAATTTGATATTTATGTATGTACTTATATATATATATATATTTTGAGAAGAAGCGTGTTTTTCCAAGAAGAAATTAAAAAAAACCCACTATTAGTGCCTACTTATAGTCAGGACATATGTTTTGTAATATATTATTTCAGTGAAACCTGTTTAAACCAAACCTCTTCGGGTCTAAAGATTTTGTTCGGTTTTGGCAAATGTTCGGTTTTATCTGGTTTAGAACGCACATAATTTGATATGACGTTGCCTTAGAAAATGTTTGGTTTATTCTGGTTTTCGGTTTTATGCAGGATTTGGTTAAGACAGGTTTCACTGTATATATTTTAAGTACGAGTTCTTTTGAACATAATGTGAATGGAAGATAATGATAGGTTGAAGCAAATCAGTCCAACTATATATAATAATTTGTATTGATTTTGCACGTTTTAGAATAATAACGAAATTTCTTAAAATATTTAAAATCACGAATCCTTTTTTCAAACTTAATGAAATTGAAAATGGAAATAAGGAATGTGTAAAAGAGACAACAACCCGATTAAAGAGCAGTTAACAGCCGAAGTCCACCAATGGGTCTTCAATGCAGCGAAAAACTTAACCCATTCAATGTATAAACATTTGTTAGAATTAAAAATACTTGGTACGCCTCGTTGATCCAACTTGAAATTTTCAAATCATCGTATATTTCCAAGCAGGTTTTGAATGGAATTATCACCTTTTTTTGTAATTTATCAACATAATTTTTAAGATAACACTACCTTTATATGGGTCCAATATTCGATAAGTATAATTGGTACAAAATGTTCGTGGAAAATACTCCTGTATATACGATGTTAACACAAAAATAGTACTTATCATTAGAAGTCTATTACATCGAAACCTGGCTAAACCGAATTCTGCTTAAACCGAAAACCTGTATAAACCAAACATGTTCTAAAGCACCGTCATATCAAATTGTATGTGTTGTGAACCTGATAAAACCGAACATCAGCCAAAACCGAACACAATCTTAAGTCCCCAAGAGGTTCGGTTTAAACAGGTTTCACTGTACTTCTAATATTTTCCATCCCTAAACGAACCACAGATTGACTATGAACAAGTTTGACGAGACACGAAATCGACATTGCATGAAATATCCCTTCGTTGTCATATTTGGTAGATAAAGACAACAAGGAGTTTTCTTTAACTGCAGTATACAGTTATATTCCATGCCGTTTATTCGTCTGCATGTCAACGAAAGATGCAACTGACACTCAGTAAGAAATAACATGACGGATTTTTCACATTGGAATAACAAAATAATTCATCCTCAATTGATCAAAGCTAAATTGTAATTTTAATTATTTATTTGTCAAAAATACGAAACATCGGTCAAAGAAATTTAATATACTTGAATTATCGACTAAAATTCGTTCATGTCATACATGATGTATTTGTTACATATTTTCTTGTGAAAACATTGTTTTTGTTATGTTATTTTTGAACAACAGAATTGCTTGCTAAAACGGGGGCTGATGACGGTCATTGACCGCTTCCAATTTTGGAAATTTAAATTGGATAGCTTTATCAGTGCTTACGTGCAAAATTTCTTTCTCTCTTCCGGTTATAGAAAAATGTATATATTAAGCGGGATTTAGCTTGATTGGAAAATATATAAGCTTTTATAGACATGTAATGCCTTTTAATTATACTGTTTAAAACAGTAAAACGAACAAACAAATGGCAATAATTCATGTTTATCTTATATTTAAAAGGATATATCCAATATAGTGACACCATTGCTGGGAATATATAGTTTATGAGTATGAATATTAATTTTCTTAAAAGATAAAAAATGGAAATATGGGTATCCCTGGTCCTCTCAAGTCTGGAGTTAAACCTTTCTCAAATAGATTTGGTTTGTGCGGGGTATATATTAATACACTGTCGTATCTTGTCGTTTCATGCTCTTTGCATGTTGAAAAAGTGAGAATTTCAAAGAAAACATACAAAACAAATACAAAACAAAACAAAGCAACAAAATAGAGGACTCTCAGGAAGATTAGTTTTAACTTATGGTATTATCCTCTTGTCTGAAATAAAGATTAGTCATTTTTTTTTTTTTTTTTTTATTTATTTTACAAAAAAAAATTAAAAAAAACGTCAAAACAAATAAAATTTAGTGGAAATAAAACCACAGACAAAAGAATTAATCGACGTTATCTTATATTATTCATATTTTTTTTTTCCAATTTGAAATAGCTATGAATCGTGTAATAGATGTACCGTTACATGCATGGAACTCTCATATCGACCCATGTATCATTCTTTGACTTTTTACATAATAAGCAATTTTTTAGATGATCGGGCGAAAAAATCCATTAGATGAATCAAAAATACAGTGAAACCTGTTTAAACCGAACCTCTTCGGGACTTAAGATTGTGTTTGGTTTTATCAGGTTCACAACGCATACAATTTGATATGACAATGCTTAAGAACATGTTTGGTTTATACAGATTTTCGGTTTAAGCAAGATTCGGTTTAGCCAGGTTTCACTGTATGTCAGATATGAAAGTTTGTCTATTTATGAAAATATGAATTGCATCAAAATGAAATACATTCCTCTGTTCATTTGTCCTGTTAAAAATTGTCATTATAATTTAGTTCTGTTTTAACCACTTGTTAATTGTCTGGCATACTCTGTGTCTTAACTGGTGTCATTTTCACAAACCGATATACTTTGGTGTGACCTAGCCGCTGATCGAACCAACGACTTCTCGAACTCGAAACATACGAGATGTCAAAAATACAAAAGTTCGACATTACTTTAAATGTTTGTATTCGGAATCCGTCTTTTGATTAGTTAATGCTTTGGTTTATAAAATATCGAACGGAAACGAGGAATGGGTCAAAGAGACAACATCACTAACATGGAGCAGAAAACATCCGAACCTTTTGTATTTGTACATTTCTGAACTCTCATATGTGTAATACATACAAAACAAATATTATATTTCTACAGGCACACTTAATTTAATTTGAATCCTTGATACATATGACGACTCTGTTAAACTTAGATTAACAATATTGTCAATTGTCAATCGTTAATTCGTTGAATCACCGAATAAGAAGATGTGAATGAGGGCCTATATGGGGTTTATACAATAGATAATGATAGCAAATATCAATGATGAAGAACGAAAAATGACAAAAAAGCAAACAGACTTATAGGGTGCAAAAGTGTTAAAAAAGGGGGTAATAAAATAATCAAGTCTTATTCGGTCAAAAGCTCCTTGTGTTGTATATTTTAACTTATGCCGAATCAAAGGAAGGTTTTCTTATCTTATTATCTTATCAAGTAATAAAATACTGATTACAGAAATGAATGTTGAAAAGGATAAAGAAATCACATAATGACAAAAACTAACTAGTAAAAATCATTTTCATAAACGATTCAAAGAATAAGCAAAATTTTTAGAGATTCAAAAAATGTCCTTAAAATTTAACGAATACAGAAAAATATCGACCCCCATCCTGACCCTCATGAATGTTTCTTGCTAATGTCGATCAAAATTACTTCATCAAAAAGGTTGAAGGACATAAATGAAGATTGTTAGATGTTAGAAATTACATATTCAGTCCTAAATGACAAGTCTGTAACAAGCTGTAGTGCAATTATTTTTCTCGATTATTGTTAAGTCGATTGATTTTTGTTCAAACCGCTATTCTATTGTCATACACAGTTAAATCCCTATACTTAAACCCTGAACTTAAACCCTATACTTAAATGAAGGGTTTTGGTGTTTTAAGTCATTAGTCTGACTATAATTCAAGGTTAGTTGTTATAGTTATGAGTAAGCAAGTAATAGTGTCCATTTGATATTCGACTTATAGTTTAACGATCTAGTAAAATCCGCCACTGCCACTAAACGTTACATTTCTAATTTTCAAATTATCCACAGAGCACTCTTACTATATCCCCCCCCCCTTTGAAATGAGTTCGCGGGATGTTCTCACTGTGAGGACCCATCAATGGTCTTCTGCTGGTTTTTTTCTTTTGCTCTTTGGTCGGGTTGTTGTCTCTTTGACACATTCCCCTTTTCTAGTCTGACTTTAACGTCATTTATTCTCTGATGAAGAGATGTCTTATTAGCTATCGAACCACATCTTCGAACGTGTATAATGAATGTTCAAATCATTATAACACAGAGACACACATCATACTGCACACGTACACTAATACACGAAAGCAAACTAGATAGAGGTCACTCCAATACGAAGTTATTATAAGATAAAAGAATTATTAAAGAAGATGTGGTATGATTGCCAATGAGACAACTCTCCACAAGAGACCAAACTGACACAGAAATTAACAATTATAGGTCACCGTACGGCCTTCAACAATGAGCATGCGTGGACTTTATAAAGGACACATTATCACAAACGCAAAATTCGATTTTAAGTGAAGAAAAACAAATCTGTCATTAATGAACAAATTATGTACTTTCAGTAGTATCCAGTATCCAATTAAAACTTACCAGTCGTAATCACTTTTTTTCTCACTTTAATCTTTTTAATTAAAAATAAACTAAAATATTGTTGTATGTGGGGACGGACATGATACTCAAAAACTAAGTTGGCGTTATCGTGTCGGATACATCATACTAGACATGTGTATTAGCTATTTAACAAAATATTCAAACGAAATCAAACGTGTCATCCCACTACTCGATCCAAAGAATAATCAATCAATCTCATTTTCAATTATTTATCTATTTTAAATCAACCAAGGGACGTTTTCAATTCCCACCTTGAGAAACTGATAATAGCAATAATCAATAATTAAATACTATAAAAGGAAGGTCTTAATAGTTTTGGTGCTTTCTGTGACGTCCGCGACTAACAAATTGGAGTGAAGATGGATATTTTTTGTGATTTACTAGTAATAGAACTAATCATCTATCGAAATTGAATTACTCAAGAGAATTTTCTGTAATGTTATTGTTAAAAAGTGTCATCTGTTTGTTGTCTTATGATATGTCTTTTTAATGAATATTAACGAGTAATTTCACATTTATACCCTTAAGTGAAAAATTAGTCAGAATTCTTTTTTTTAGGTAACGAAAACAAACAAACTGACGCCAAAAAAAAACAATAACAAAAACCAGATAATTATACATGAAACCAAGAAATTTCAATTTAAGTTCTATACAATGTATCATATCACAATTATAATAAATGTGTAGAAAATTTGCAATCATAAATAAATGGCATGTTTCTTGACGGCCGTTTTGAATAATGATTTGTGAAGTACATTTCAGATAGAGTGTTATAAAGTGAGAGGGTTAGCGCTATAAAACCAGGTTTAATCCACCATTTTCTACATTTGAAAATGCCTGTACCAAGTCAGGAATATGACAGTTCTTGTCCATTCGTTTTTTATGCGTTTTGCTATTTGATTTTGCCATGTGATCTCAAATCACGATAAAAAAAAGCCTGTTGAATTTCTTTAATTGTATATAATTAAATTCAATTACTTAGAGATGGTAATTTGTTCATTCAATCCATCAATTTCCGAAACATAGTCATCGGGTCTCCGGACCGTCCCGAAAGAACTGCGTTTATTGTCGAGTTTTTGAGCTTCGGTACTTTATTGGAAGTTGTCTGTTGTCAATCTATGTGCCAAAAATTAACGCATTCTAAGATTTGAATTTTTCATTCCAAGATTGCTTTATGAAAACTCCCCACAAATAACACGTTTGAATTTGGACCGCAAGACAAGTGTTTCTGAATACCTTAAGCATTAATAGTGGGTTCGGAAACATAATAGATCTACTCGGAAGGCAATGTCAAAAATGAAATTGGAGAATATTGAAAACATTCCAGAAAAATTGGTACCACACCTTGCTGAATTATAGACAAAAATAAGATTGGAGTCGTGCGCATATATAGAAATAAGAAGATGCGGTATGATTGCAAATTGAATAACTGTCCACCAGAGACCAAATGATATGTTAAAGGTTACTGAGCAATGAAACAAACCAATACTGTATAATAGTCAACTAATGGGACATAGAAGTTAACAACTAAAGGTCACCATACGGTCTTCAAATATGAACAAAACCCAAACCGCATTGTCAACCATAAAAGTCCTCGAAATGATAAAAGTAAAAGAATTCAACTGAGAAAACTAACGTTCTGGTTAATGTACAAAACAAGAACGAAAAAAATATATATCAAATCAAATCAATTCAAATATGTTTTATTATTCAAATCAGGGTCCCACAGGGGGCATTTTAATTAATATAATACAGTGACACCTGTTTCAACCGAACCTCTTCGAGACTTAATATTTTCTTCGTTTTTGGCCGATGTTCGGTTTTATCAGGTTCACGACGCTATAAACTAGCAGACTCCTGATTTTTGAGAGGTGTATACAGAATGTTTTAAAGCTTTTAATTTATATGCCTTCAGAAAGAAAACCTATTAATTGCTTGCTTAAAAAACAGTAAATTCATAGACAATTACAGACTTTTTTTATGAATGTACATTTCTATTCCATACATCACGTTTTGTCGTGCATTGTTTTGTTGTCTTTTGTTATCTAAAAAGAAAAACAAAAAACAAATTGGAGTTAAGGTTTTAACGCCACAAACGCCCTCTGATAATTATAGGTGTTAAGTTAGCATTAAGTTCGCCGTTCATCGCTTAGCCGCATCAATTGAAATACAATTATAACTGCACCATTTTAACAAAGCTTTAATACAAGGTGACGTTTTAACAACGTTAACTGCATGACAATCACCATCAATTAGTTCAAACTTTTTAATATAATTTCAATGAAATGTTTTGTTGAACGTGGGTTTTTATATTTGTAGAGGGGATTTATAGTTCACAAGTTATACATGTAAATACTCTAAATATAGACATGGGGTAAAGTATGCAACATTAACACAAAATTAAAAACTAAAATCGGAATATAAATCATGGTTTTTTTTTTTATTCCGAGTCAAATATGATTTTCCCCAATTTTCAGGATTTTAAGGCGATCAAAATTAAATATTAGGTGGGAGACATACAGCTTTGACTATAATGATTGTTTGACCTATTTGAGACAAATGGTTTTGTATCAGGTGGTTTAAAATTGATTCCAGCTAACTTCCAAAGGGTCAAGATGGCTTAAGTCTGCATGGCAATAGTGTTTCACTTAATATATGAAGTAAGGAAAGTCGTCGAAGGATCATTGAAGCACATGTCACGTGATGGACAGGAAAACAATGCTAGTCTTTTATTGAAGAATTTATGATCTTTAAATGTTTTAATATTTTTTTGTTGAGAAAAAAAACCCAATCCAATAGTCTCTAAAGAAAGTGACATTAAAAAGTCAAAAGACGAGAAAGTCACATCCACGGACCAAAGAAAGTAAAATATATGTATAAGTCAAAATTAAAAAAGAGTGACACCTACAAGTCAAACTATTGATTGATTGTTAGTTGCTCTACGTCCAGTGGCAAGTAAAAAGACGAGAAGTTGACATCTGCAGACGTAACATCTATAAGTACAGTCAAAAGTCGACGGAGTGACATCATCAGGCCAAAATGTGTCTCATAACATGTACAATGTTTGTTTGTTGTCTGACAGCCCTTTGAATCATATGGCTATTTAAAAGTTTAATCACCCAGCCCAGTTTTTGGTGGGGTTCGTGTTGCTCAGTGTTTAGTTTTCTATGTTGTATTGTGTGTACTATTGTTTGACTGTTTGTCTTTGGCGTTGTCAGTTTATTTTCTACTTATATGAGTTTAAATGCCTCAGTCTTTGGTATCTTTCCACTCTCTAAACATTACAAATCAAAATATAAAAAAGTGTCATCAAAAAGCGTAAAGTTGGAGAAAGTGACAACTACAATCTAAAACACGAGAAAGTGATATCTCAGACGTACACTTCAAAACACAAGAAAGTGATAGGCCACAAAGACGAGAAAGTGACATTGACAGGTCATCTTCAAAGTATAGAAATCCTAGTCGTATACTACAGTAGTATGGTTTAAAAAGCTACACTTTTCGCAATGCTGTAAGCGAAAAAAAAACAATGAACGAGGTTGTTTCTACTTTGAAAAATGTAGATATCAATACTTATACAATATTTGTAGGCGAAATATGAGAAAATTATCCAATATCTATATAAAAAAAAATTAAAAAAAGAAGAACGTTCCTGTCGATGTCATAAGTAAAGTGATAAATTTTCAATATTTCTACTGACATTGACGACCTCTTAATCATCCCTAGTTGTAAATTATGTAAATGTGACGCACCAGATGAGATTTGCAATAAATTATTGACGGATTATGCATTTCCGCGTCTTAATAAACAGATAGAGTACGTTCACATTATTGCGGGGTGATATATTTGGCCTTAAACATGGATATAAAGGTCAATAAAATATTGACGGGTTATGCATTTCCGGGTCTTAATCAACCGATAGAGTACGTTCACATTATAGCGGAGTGATATATTGGGACTTAAATATAGTTTATTACAGAGGAGTAATATATTGGGCCTTATACATGAGTTTTTATAGCGGAATGATATATGGGGTCTTAAACATGAATTTTTGTATAGATTACAGCGGAGTGATATAATAGGCCTTAGACATGGATTATTACAGCTGAGTGATATATTAGAACTAAAACATGGATTATTGTATAATTTACAGCGAAGTGATATAATTGGCCTTAAACATGAATTATTGCAAAGATTAAACTCAACCCTGTAAACCTTAGACAATATTCGAGATTTCATGTAACAGTTAAGTGATGAACGACCGCATGCTACTTTCAATGCTATATTTAAATTCAGTGCATAAATATAGTAATATGCAGGTGCTTCCAACACATGTCATTACATTACGAATTGTTGTATAATTTTGCGATAACTACCATCAATCTCCTATAATGCCAGTCAAAAACTATCAAAGAGGGGCGAAAGATACCAGAGGGACAGTCAAAGATCGAAAATAAACTGACAACGCCATGGCCCAAAAAATAAACTGAAGACAATCAGACAAATAATAGTACACAAAACACAACATAGAAAACTAAAGACTTAGCAACACGAACCCCACAAAAACTAGGAGTGATCTCAGGTGCTTCGGAATGGTAGGCAGATCCTGCGCATGTTCCATAGCGACATTAGTTATTGTTGTTTGTTACTAAAATCTCTCGAATGATGTACAGTGAAACCTGGCTAAACCGAATCCTGCTAAAATCTCTCGAATTATCTACCTGCCTACCCTAGTTTTTGAAAAATGTAATAGGAAACCCACATATTATTTTGTTTTGCCTAAAAACTAAGATTCTAAAAAAAATTCAAGAGACACAAACTACGGTTTACTCCGTTTATATTGTACAAGTTTGCCTAGAGTCCGTAAATAAAATCTTTTTTTTACATGACTGTATGAATATGAATACAAGGCAAATGACATATCCACCCCTACACATTGAATGCAACTGGGTTTTTTTTTTACAGCCCAACGTAAGTTTTTTATTACATACAATTGTTAAGCTCTAATCCCCCTAATTCTTGACAAGTGTACGGTTTAGCACTCCAAGGTGAATGAAAAAATAGAGGAAGTCCTTAAAACCGGACAAGCCAATATGCTCATGTAAATCAAGCATCCTGTATTCAAATAAAGTACGAAGTTAAAGAGCATCGAGGACCCATATTCAGGCATATGGGTCCTCGATGCTCTTAAACTTCGTTCTTTATTTGGCCTATTTGACTATTTTGATTCTAGCGTTACTGTCGAGTCTTTCTTAGGCGAAGTTCACATAAGTTTTAATATACAAAAGAAGATGTGGTATGATTGTCAATGAGACAACTCTCCACAAGAGACCCAATGACACAGAAATTAACAACTAAAGTTCATTGTACGTCTTTCAACAATGAACAAAGCCCATACCTAAGCCTGTTATTAATGACAGAAAAGTTTTGAACTAGGCGCTTAATAGTACACTTATAAAGGAACCTCCTTGCTCTAGACACTTCAACTTTATACGATACTTAAAAGTTCAAAAGACAAATATCTTAATAAAAGTTAAAGGATAATTCCTACCTTCAAAAGACATCACCAATAAATTCCATCAGGATCAGCGTGATTGATAAAATAAATCCAATACTTTTAATGTTATTGTTATGTGTCTCAGCTTCTGTATTTAACGTGTTGAATATGGCTCGTGTTCCTTTAAAATCATTTGTTAAACAAATGCATTGATTGAGGAATAGCCTAACCACATCTTCCTATATCTAACCAATCTAATAGCACAGAAAAAAAGTTTCAAAGAAAGTGTCTCGGCTTCGGTATTTAACGTTTGATAACGCACATGCTCCTTCAAAATCATTTGTGAAACAAAGCATTGATTTAGAAATAGTCTAACCACTCTAATAGCTCAAAGAAAACTTTCGTAGACAGTACCTCTGCTTCGGTGTTTAACTTGTTTAATATATAATAGCTCATGTCCCTTCAAAATCTTTTGTTAAACAAAAGCATTGATTGTGGAATAGTCTAACCACATCTTCCTTTATCTAACCACTGTAATAACTCAAAAGAAAGTTTCGGAGACAGTTTCTCTGCTACAGTATTTAACGTGTTGGATAAAGCTCATGCTCCTTCAAAATTATTTGTTAAACAAAAAAGCATTGATTGAGAAATAGTCTAACCACTCTAATAGCTCAGAAAAAATGTCGTAGACAGTGCCTCTGCTTCGGTATTAAACGTGTTGGATAAAGCTCATGTTCCTTCAAAATCATTTGTTAAACAAAAGCATTGGTTGATAAACACCCTAACCACTCTAATAGCTCAGAGAAAACTTTCGAAGACAGTGTAATAGCTCATGTTCCTTCAAAATCATTTGTTAAACATAAGCATTGATTGAGAAAAAGCCTAACCACTCTAATAGCTCAGAAAAAACTTTCGAAGACAGTATAATAGCTCATGTTCCTTCAAAATCTTTTGTTAAACAAAAACATTGATTAAAGAAAAAGCCTAACCACTCTAATAGCTCAGAAAAAACTTTCGAAGACAGTATAATAGCTCATGTTCCTTCAAAATCTTTTGTTAAACAAAAACATTGATTAAGGAATTATAGTCTAACCACTCTAATAGCTCAGAGGAAAGTTTCGAAAACAGTGATGTTTTCTGTCTATTGAGCAAGAAAGGCGATAATGGACATGTACATGAACAGAGAATATCTTAATTGTGCAATTAAAGAATTTTTAGCATTTTCATGCTAGTTTTTCTTTTTAAATCCCAATTGATGACAATTTTGAGGCAAATTAACTTCATTTATTAGAAATTATCGAGACAGTTTATAAGTATTTATTATACTTTTCGAATTCTAAATAACAAAATTGTTCGCCTACGTTAATTCTATTTATATGGTGTCATAACAATTGTGGAATATATTCAAGGTAATTTGCCTAACCGTGACATTCGAAAGCAAAAGAACCGCTAACAAAACTTACAAAGACAGTTATATAATTCTTTGAATGAACCAAAAACATCTTTATAATTGATTATAGAGAATATACATGGAATATTTATCGTGATACGAACACTTAATGTCTTTAATGAGAGACTCGTGACTTTCATTTATTTTACCTGAAAATCGTTCTTGGATTCTATACTAGTTATCAACAAATTGCTTTCCAATTAAACTCATAAAACAATGTTTGAGACACTGGAATTAAACAGAAATACAATCATTATAACATAAAAGCGTGTTTTTTATATACACGCAACTATTTTGAAGACCACAGTCTTAAAAAAGAAAACATTACAGCGAAGTGATACTACATTAAGAATGCTGCAAAAGATGGTCTTTGAGGGTGTGAAAGTGGAATTTCATTTTTAACCGGATTTTTGTGACAAAAATGTCGGTTATTGATTTGGGGATGTACGTCGGGCAGTCGGGCGGTCGGTCGGGCGGCAACCAAATGTTGTCCGTGCATTTACTTATGAACCGTTCATTCAAAGCTTTTTAAATTTTAATATGTTGTTACTGACAACAAAATGAAGGTCAAGTTCAAGAATGACGATTTTGACTTTTGCCGTTCAGGAGTTATGGTTCTTGAAAGATTGAAAAAAGGTGTTTCCAGTCGTGTTCGTGCATTTACACATGAACTGTTCAACCAAAGCTTTTCAAATTTTAATATGTTGTTACTGATGACAAAATGGAGGTCAAGTTCAATAATGTCGATTTTGACTTTTACCGTTCTGGAGTTATGTTTCATGAAAGATGAAAAAATGGCGTTTCCATTCATGTTGTTGCATTTACTCATGAACCATTCAACCTAAGCCCTTTCAAATTTTAATATGTTGATACTGATGACAAAATGCAGGTCAAATTTGATATTGACGATTTTCACTTTCACCGTTCATCAGTTATGGTTCTTGTGATATTGCCAGGACACAAATAAATGTTAATAAATCCGGTTTGCTGTCGTTGTGACAGCCTCTTGTTTTTAATTTGTTTGGTAAATTTGTCTTTTTTTATACTGTTTGCCTATTAATTTTCATCCTTTATTTTTTTGACAGTTTTCCTTAATTTGTGGATGCATGGGTGTTGTTATTTATTTAAATGTATTCTTTAATTTGTTTGACAATTTTGCCTATTCTACATTTGTTGCCTATTAGTTTTTACCCTTTTGTTTTTAACAGTTTACCGTAATTTGATGTTTCTTTATGTGGGTATTTTTTATGCATTCTTTAAATTGTTTGGCAATTTTGTCTTTTCTACATTTTTTGCCTATTCGTTTTTACCCTTTATTTTTCTAACAGTTTTCCTTAATTTTTGTTTGCCTATTATGTTCTATCCTGTAAACACCATCCAAACCTTCATACATTTCTTTAGCTTATTTGAATAAGCAACACCTCGTTTAAATGCACAGGCACTTGTTTCTATCCATTGGAAGACCCACTATCAACGTATATTTACTCGTAAATATGTGTTGATAGTGGGACTTCCAATGGATAGAAACAAGTGCCTGTGTTTAAATGTCATTGAGTAACGTTTTTACATCAATATTTACTTGCCTAAAACCACATCCTGCTTCGCAATATGATTATCGAAAGATGCGAGATAACGGAAACGAATATAGCATTCCTACGACACGACAAATAACACAGTGAAACCTGGTTAAACCGAATCCTGCTTAAACCGAAAACCTGTATAAACCAAACATTTGCTAAAGCATTTTCATATCAAATTATAATGGTTGTGAACCTGATGAAACCGAACATCGGCCAAAACCGAACAAAATCTTAAGTTCCGAAGAGGTTCGGTTTAAACAGGTTTCACTGTACAACATCTGAGGTCAATACACGATCGGTAACAATAGACGATAATTATTGCGTGAACCCCTGATCGTTAGTCATCTGAACGAGATTGGTTTTCTTGTTTGGGCCGGTACGGCGAAAGTAAGAAAAGCAATCGAGTTGTGATAACCAATACATATGATATTCTGTGTATCGCTACTTTACCTATGACGACGTTGTTAGTTTCATTGACATCGGCCCATGCGTCCTTAGTTTCTAGCGATACGAGGCTACAGGCTTTGGACAGTCGCATGATCATACATTTAAGATCAGAACTATCTCAATCCTACCCAAGTGGAACGATTGATTCGTGTTTGTTTTACGTCCATTAGCAAATATTTCATGCTTGTTTATGACGAGAACAAATTGACAACTAATACGATAGGCAGGTCCTGCAATATAGGCGTTGATCGAAGGTAACGACGGGAAGTTAGAATGCCTCTAAAAATTGATGGTTTATTGGAAAGGGACGGGAATTTCGCCTTACAACAGGACACATACATGTTTGCACGTGCATCTCAACGAGTAAGTACAAGGGTGGATTGCCGAATTTGGATTAAGCGTTCCAATTCTGACCGGATACGGCTGCGAATTTAAACATCATGCACAACCAAACGTACGCCCCACTTTGTCAGGGGATATAGGAACTACACTGACTTATATAGCCAATTCACTCTGTTGGTCTCGATTGTCTGATTAACAAAATTTGTGTTTAATACATACAATTATATACGTACAATAAAATTTATCAAAATACAGTGAAACCTGTTTAAACCGAACCTCTTCGGGACTTAAGATTGTGTTCGGTTTTGGCTGAAGTTCGGTTTTATCAGGTTCACAACGCATACAATTTGATATGACGGTGCTTTAGAAAATGTTTGGTTTATACAGGTTTTCGGTTTAAGCAGGATTCGGTTTAGCCAGGTTTCACTGTACCAAACTCTTTTATAATGATCTAACGGGTAACAAAGTACGATCAAATAGCATAAACAACCCACCGTAGTAAAGAATGCTCGCAGACACTGTAAACAAACTCAAAGTACCGACATAGGAATTATATATTCATTAAAAAAAAATCGTTAACAAATTACAAATACATCAGAACTGACAGACAATTTTTACAGACACATTTCGTGATTTGTATATTGAACTGGCTAGTACAGTGAAACCTGTTTAAACCGAACCTCTTCGGGACTTAAAATTGTGTTCGGTTTTGGCTGATGTTTGGTTTTATCAGGTTCACAACGCATACAATTTGATATGACGGTGCTTTAGAAAATGTTTGGTTTATACAGGTTTTCGGTTTAAGCAGGATTCGGTTTAGCCTGGTTTCACTGTGTTCAATGAGGGGTTGCAGAGAGTACTTTTTTTTTATCATCATTTGAAAATCATTTTCGCAATTGTTATCTCCTATCTGCAGTTTTGATTCCGTGATTTTAACATTCCATTAAAACGTTTAGCTGATTTTATAGAGTTATCTCTCTATAGTGTTGGGTACTACCTTAACATTCCATTATTTAGCACTACCCAATTATTTTTCTATTATAGTAAATGCTACTTTTTCAAACTCTGACTTTATTTAATTAAAGAACTACTAACGTCAGAATGAAACAATTTTTTAATATTTCAGAATGTAAATCTAATTATCATAAATTATATTACATAGTTACTATTTTGATATAGTAATGTAATAGAATTAGCTTGCTGCGTCAGTTTTATGATTGAGTACAGATGTATTGAATATTACCAGACTGCTCTTATAGCTCAGAGGGGACTTTTTCAAATAGAAAGGAATTTACGGAAGCCAATTTAGCACCTCCCGAACATATAATTTGGATTCGAAATCACGAATTGTTCAATTCGTTATAACAGATTGAAGTTATGATAACGTTTTCGTGAAAATCGTTATAACAGATTTTGTAATTCGAAATAACGAATTTAATGCGTTATCACATTTTTTTGTAATTTGTTATTACGAATTAAAATCGTTATAACGAATTTGAGTTAAACGAGTAAACATACAAATACGGCTTTTAAATTTTCATTGGAAGCTATAAATTCTAAGCCCGAAAAGGAAAATTTGGGGTTACGTGAAAGCGACAGCAACCTGACGATAAAAAAGATAAACGATATATACAGGTAATTAATAGCATTTCATTTTATTTTTGTATTTCCGGTATATGTTTTTGTTCTAATCTTTTGACTATTTCTTTCTAATGTTTGCATTTCGCTTTTTAATATAAATGATAGAATTATGTAACATGAATTAACGGTTTTAGTTCCTATTACCTTCTGTTAATCCCTCCTTAATCAGGAGGACCTGCAATTCTTCAAGTAGTTGCATTAATTTTTATCTATCATGCAACACCACAGTACACTATTAAACACGTCCGCTTTTTTCAACCTTGATATCACTATTAATTTTGATAAATTACATGTACAGTGAAACCTGTTTAAACCGAACCTCTTCGGGACTTAAGATTGTGTTCGGTTTTGGCTGAAGTTCGGTTTTATCAGGTTCACAACTCATACAATTTGATATGACGGTTCTTTAGAAAATGTTTGGTTTATACAGGTTTTCGGTTTAAGCAGGATTCGGTTTAGCCAGGTTTCACTGTAGAATAGTAAAAAAAAAAAAAAAAAAAAAAAAAAAAAAAAAAAAAAAAAAAAAAAAAAACTATGTTCAAATGTATATTGCAGTAAAAGAACCAGGACGGGTTCAAAAAGAAAGGTTTTGAAACCAGAGAAAACCGAAAAAAGAATTTCTATGTTACAGTATACGAATACTAATAATCCAGGCTTTAAGTCAGGCATAATTATGTACTTTAATTCAGTGACGGACCGCGATGTCGCGGATGTGTTCTAGTACAGTGAAACCTGGCTAAACCGAATCCTGCTTAAACCGAAAACCTGTATAAACCAAACATTTTCTAAAGCACCGTCATATCAAATTGTATGCGTTGTGAACCTGATAAAACCGAACTTCAGCCAAAACCGAACACAATCTTAAGTCCCGAAGAGGTTCGGTTTAAACAGGTTTCACTGTACATGTATTTTCATATAAGAATCAATGCTGATACAGATATGTGTAACTACTATTTAACGAAAGAGGACCTACCTTCAAAAGACATCATCTTTATGAGTATATAATCCTTCAGCTGTTTATAATGTAAATCCAAATAGTAACATGATTCTTATAAAGTTTTAACGTCTATGTATTGGAATTCACTTAAAGTCAGAATAACCTTCAGTTGTTGCTTCAAAAATGATTAATAAAAACAACTCATTGATTGAACAAAATATCCGAAACCATCCCACTGGATAATAGTAAAAGTGAAAGAAACGGTCGACAAGTCTCGTTCAAGTCTCGTTTGACAGAACCAGGAATTAACGAGAACAAATTATGCCTTAATGGTGTGATTAAGATATACAATACTTTTGACATTACTTGATTATTTATCTCAAGTCTATTTCCAATGCATAATTATAGTTCCTGTCATTGTATAGAATAAAGTGACTGCTTTCTTACTTTGCTAATTCTTTGTTGTCATTATTTTTATAGTAAACTATGTTAGATACCAATACATTTGCAATTTTTATTTAGTGACGAAAATGGAGAATAAAGTGACCGCTTTCTAACTTTGCTTATTCTTTTTTGTCATGATTTTAATAGGATGGTCAGATGCCAATACATTTGTATTTTTTATTTAGTGAAGAGAACTTTCTTACTTGGCTCATTCTTTTTGTCATGATTTTAAAGTATGTCAGATGCCAATACATTTGTATTTTCTATTTGGTGATAAAATGTTAACTTTTACTCTGCCAAGATTAGTGCTATGATATTACACTGAAGTGAAAATATTTATCGTACTATTCTTAGAAAAAAAATGGATAGCTGTATTGACCGTGACAGTACTACGTATGTTTAAAGTGCATACATATAAAAAAAAAAAAAAAAAAAAAAAAAAAAAGAAGATGTGGTATGATTGCAAATTACACAACTCTCCACAAGAGACCAACATGACACAGACATTAACAACTAGAGATCACCGTACAGGCTTCAACAATGAGCAAACCCATACAGCTGTCAGTTACATGTATAAAGCAACAAACTGACAATCAATGTAAATAATTCAAACGAGAAAACTAACGGCTTTATTTATGTATTATATAGTTTCTCGTAACACTTTAAGACTAGTAGTTCTTGTTTAAAATGAGAATTTATATTTTATAACTATTTTGTAAGACGTGCGATTTCAATGCATTATTGTCTTTGTCTTTGATTTAGTGATTTGAAATTGTTTAATTTATTTACGAAATTGATAATCAATTAGTTCTCGTAATATTTATCACATTAAAAATTAAATAGCCAAGGATTTGATATCGTTTGAAATTTAAATTCATTTGGGATTATTTTCATTTCTTAATTCAACACGTGTGAAAATGATAGGAAATTGTAAAATTATGATTTTCAAACGGTAAATTGATATTAGATGCGTACGTTGCTTATAAATTTTTTATAAGATTCAATTTTTGTTTAATAAGATTGAACATAAAAAAAATCGAGGAACAACAATCACGTGATTGCTCAAAACATTCCCAAATACACGGTCACCTGCTATAAAAATAAAAAGTAATCAAAAAGTATCTATGCTTATTGATCTATCAAATACTGACATCATTTTCAATCTTCTACATGATTTATTTTATAATGATGTGTTAAGCTTTTAATATACGATAAAAGTTGCCAAGGTTGAAGTCTTAGATCTAATTGTTGTTTTCAGTAAGTGGTAGTATCACGCATACCGTTATTTGCGCAAAGCTCCGTCTGTTCTCGTGCAAACAGCGTTGATTGATACAGAAAATAATGACATTATTTTTATCAGAGGTTATGCACGCATATCATAATTTGCATGCACAAAGCTCCGCCTGTTCACGTGCCATACTGCCTTCACAAATGAGGAAAAAAACATACTGAATTGTCGGCTATAAAAGGCCCCGACATGAAAAATATGAAACAATTCAATTAAGAAAACTAACAGCCTATTTATAACAAAACAATTAACGAAAAACAAATATATCAAACACTGAACTAATTACAACAACTGAACTACAGCTGCAGGCTCCTGACTTGGGACAGCCACATAAAGAAAGGGGCGGGGTTTGTACACCTATGATTTGGATAAATACTAGTCATATTTTTTTTTCGTAAATTATTCTGTCAGTTTTATACCGTTATTGTGTAAGTTGTCCCGTCAACATTGTTTCTCCTTCTTTTTTTTATGTCGGTCCTTTTATAGCGTTGTCAGTTTATTTTCGACCTAAGAGTTTGACTGTCCCTCTGGTATCTTTCGTCCCTCTTTTATAGGTGACTATACCTGACTCAAAGTGTATATATTTGAAGGCCGTACGCCGACCTATAATTTGCATATGTCTTCGTCAACTAAACTCTGTATTGTCGATAGTTGTCTCATTGCCAATCATACCACATCTCCTTATTCTTATATACAAGGAATATTTTACAATCTAGCTAGGGCATTGTGTTCTTAATTCTGTTAATCTATGCCATTCGTATACAACAGTGAAGTAATCCTTTCTTTCGAAATCCCAAATGACTTCACAATTATATTTGTGAGACTCGAAGGCATATCGCCGATTTTACAGTAACCATAAATATACAAATATAATTAACTAAATGCATGGTAATATGCATGTATTTAGGTTGTATTAGATTACAATTAAGTGTTTAGTACCATAAGCCAAATTGAATCCATTTCATGAAGATAATATGCATTTCGGATATAAATGTATAGCTACATGTATTTCTGATTGCAATTTGTGTCCAATAGATTGATTTATAGTAGTGTATTAGTATAATATTAGGATAAGGAGATGTGGTATGATTGCCAATGAGACAAGTATACACCAGAGACAAAGGACGAGGACGTAAATAAATATAGGTCATTGTACGACCTTCGATAATAAGCAAAATCTATACCGTGTAGTAAACGTTAAATGGCCTTGCATAACAAAATATAAAACGATTTAAATGTTAAAACCAACGACATGGTTAATATTTAAGGGGGTAACTTTGACTAAGGTAGATTTTGGTCGTTTAATTTTCATAACATTTTGACTAAATATTTACTTTGACCTGTTGACAAAAATATTTTTAAAAATCGTGTAATTTGTACCACACAATAGAAAAAAATAATAATTTCCTTGGATATATAGCATAAAATTGAGAATGGAAATGGGTAATATGTCAAAGAGACAACAACCCGACCAAATAAAAAAACAACAGCAGAGGGTCACCAACAGGTCTTCAATGTAGCGAGAAATTCCCGCACACAGAGGCGTCCTTCAGCTGGCCCCTAAACAAATATATACTAGTCCAGTGATAATGAACGCCATACTAATTTCCAAATTGTACACAAGAAACTAAAATTAAAATAATACAAGACTAACAAAGGCCAGAGGCTCCTGACTTGGGACAGGCGCAAAAATGCGGCGGGGTTAAACATGTTTATGAGATCTCAACCCTCCCCCTATACCTCTAACCAATGTAGAAAAGTAAACGCATAACAATACGCACATTAAAATTCAGTTCAAGAGAAGTCCGAGTCTGATGTCAGAAGATGTAACCAAAGAAAATAAACAAAATGACAATAATACATAAATAACAACAGACTACTAGCAGTTAACTGACATGCCAGCTCCAGACTTCAATTAAACTGACTGAAAGATTATGATTTCATCATATGAACATCAGGCACAATCCTTCCCGTTAGGGGTTTAGTATCAGTTTGACAAACACTAATTTTGATCATTGAGAAACTTGATTTCTCTTTGCTGATATTTTGTGACTAAAATATTTAGCTGATTTGTAAAGGGTTAACTCCCTTGACTGTTCTTTGCCTTCTTAAACAATACGTATATAAAAACTTATGAAACAGACAGAAACCATTGACAACCATTGAATTATAAGCTACATGTACATGTAGGTATAAAACTGTCGAACTCTTTCATCCTCCAAACACAAAACACAGTATAATATTGAGAATGGAAACGGTGTATGTGTCAAAGAGACATCTCGACAAAAGAAGCAACCGAAGACCACCAGTGGGTATTCAACACAGCTAGAAAATCCGACCGCTTAGGCGGGATTCAGCTGGCCCCTAAACAGATATTCAGTTCAATGAAAATGGACGTCAAACATGTAAATGAACTAAAACAAAAAATCATACTAGACTAACAAAGGCCACTGTCAGTGTCTCAAGACTTCGGACAGGCACTAAATGCGGCTTGGTTTAACACTTCATGTACACGTTGTCTTCTTTATAGAAACTAAGTAAACTATACAAATGTCCGAGAATTATTCATCGGCAAGAAGAATAACAAAACGTTTTGCAAACGATCGATAGCAATTTGCTAATTCAGCATTGAATTTGCTCATTCGTGAAAGTTATGCGATGACCTATAACTGTTTATCTATGTTTCCTTGGAATCCTTTTGGTTAGTTGTCTTATTGACAATTACACCACAATCCCTGGTTTTAATACTAGTTATAACCTAGACACATATATGTGTTGGACAAAACGGTAATGGTAAAATAAATTATCTTTATTTTCAACAAGATATTCAGAAATACTACTTAAGTTGAAAGAAACCTATATAATGCTATTGTTTCTTACGAGAGAGACAACTTTTCTCATATTTGTCATAGAAGATATTCGATGAAAATGTCAACTCTATGATATATCAATTGCTTATAAAGGTATTAAGGAAGTTCGCTACTCAGTTTCAAATTGATTTTAAGCTTTTCATAACACTTGTATATATTGATAGAGGATTTATAAAGGAACCAAAAAGAGCAAAAAAAAATATAGGTCAATGTGCTTGTTTTCGAGATATTAGCCACTGAAATTTAGGCGTGAAAATGTACGATCTTGATTTTTCATAGCTATATTATTATTTAGTTTATTATAATAAGATCTAAAAAAATATTAAAAAATAATAAAGATTAAATAAGACTTTTACAAATGGCTTATAATTATACGTGTAAAAGACTTATAAGAAGAAAACTAGGGGTCAATAGGCAATTTTTTATGGCAATTAAATGGTTAAAACCAGAGGGTTCCAAATATTGACAAAAATTCCAAAACATGACAAGCAAACTTCCTTAATGTCACTTTCCGCACTATTGGTTATTTCTTAGCGATCGGTTTAAGCTAGTGGAGGAAGCTGAAGTACACGGAGAGAATCATCGACCTTTGGCGGGAAACTGACAACCTGAGTGTCAAGCGAAGACCAACGACTTTCGGCAGGAAAACTGACAACCTGAGTGTCAAGCGAAGACCAACAACCTTCGGCACGAAAACTGACAATTAGTGGAAAGATAGCCTGTATGTCCGGCGAAGACCAACGAACTTCGGCAAGATAACTGACATTCCTAAGATTGGAGTCGAATGCAACTGCCACATTCGGGTTTCGAACTGACAACTTTAGTGTCGACATGCTAATGATATAATAGTTGGACAAGTATTTGTACTACCTAGACCACTCGACCACCGAGACCCAGACCATTCTATGCAAAGTTTTTTAACACTTAGTAAAACAAATGCAAGGTGATTATTCAAAAATTACCAAAGTTAAGGATTATGAAAATCCACAGCCTTTATCCTTGTACTCGCATATTTGGCAATTTGATGACTGATAGATATAGGATTATTGCATGCAGTGCTAGCATTGATTTCCTTAAAACAAGTTTATTAATGTAGTTATTGGTTAAAACAAATAAAAATATGGACCAAATCAAGTACACCCTTGAGGGTGCACCCGACTTTAGTGACTTAGCACGAGGTATTTTGAAATTTACAGGTTGGTTAGAACTTATTGTAAAAAATAAACACTAGCACATCATAGGACAGCAAGTGAGTAATCTAGGTTTCAAATTTTAGAACAAAAATCTTTGTATTAAAGGCTGTTGATTTTCTATAAAAATCTTGGTTTATTTGCCACAAAGTACTCTTTTTCTATTAAATGCAATGAAACAGTAAAAATTATAATGCTTTGCATCAAGTTTCCTCTTGGTATATGTACAAAATGGCCTATCTCTTTTATTCATTATATCTGTAGTTTAGATACAATTGATGTTTGAAAAGTTCGCAGAAAAATGGCTACAGAAGGGGTCATAAACCTTAAAAGAATTTGGATCCGTGGATTTACCTTATGTCCTACAGCCCTTGGATGGTGTAAACTTCCCCAAAAAACGTGTATGGTGTAATGGTGTATGGCATATGGTGCAATGGTGTAAGGTGTATGGTACTATGGTGTATGGTGTAAGGGGAATGGTGTAATGGTGTTTGAGGATAGGTGTGATTGTGTAACGTGCGATCTGGAATGGTGTGAATGATGGTGTACGACATTTCATTGGTTGAAAACGAAGTTCTTTTTATTTTAATTTTTTGAATTGTAAACATAAACAATAATAATACTTTTAATATTTGAAATTTAATTGCATAATGGGTAATTTGGAATCGTGTAGATAGAATGGGGAATGGTGCATGGTGTAATGTGTAAGGTGTATGGTGCAAAGGTGTAACGTGTATGGTGTAATGGTACATGGTGTATGGTGTAATGGTGTATGGTGTTAGTGGGAAGTTTACACTATCCAAGGACTGTATTTCAACATAACAGACTTGAAACAAACAAAAAAATGATTTAACAAATCATACAAACAAAACCAACAAACAATCAAACACACACAGTGAGACACATACAAACAACAAACCACGAAAAAAACATCTCTTCAAGGTCCTATCATGTTTAAATCCACACATATCCGACGCTATTGATTAAAAGTTCTAAAATAAAATACTTATGGATTATATAAATAGAAATGATGAAAACATAGCTATAAAATATATAATTATCATATCGTATAATTTCCTTTAATAATAAAATATGGTTATAACATTCAGTTTAACAAGAATGATATGGAAATTAAACAGATTATTGACTCGTAAGTATCGTGTCTTCACCCAAAGAAGATATTAGTTGTCTGTTCAATGAGACGAAATGATCACTGGTTTATGAAGTCGCGAATGTAATTCGGTCGAGGTCTTATTATTGTATATTTGATGCAACCTTGTTCGTACTACCAAAGGTATAAATTATTATTAATTATAGGTAGATGTCAAGGTCAAAGATCATTACGAAGATAGAAAATTCAAAATCACCGGGGAAATATAGAAACACTCGTTATATTCACTAATAGAACACATTTTAGTTGACTGTAACATTCAGTAATTCGTACAGACACTTTGACTGTCACATTCAGTAATTCGTACAGGCACTTTGACTGTCACATTCAGTAATTCGTACAGGCACTTTGGCTGTCAACGTGGCTGATTTAACCAGGTTTATAGTATCGACTTATTTTCTTAGTCATAAGAAAGGATACAAAACTAGATGTGCTTAAAGTCATATGAAACGAGTGAGTGGTGAAAAATAATGTTTGTCCAATTCTTGAACCAATGCATGTATACATCATAAACTTAGTTTTCTGTGCACGATTTTATCATTATTTTCGCAAATATATCATATAATCGTCAATTTTTTTACTCTCTGTTTGTTATGATTTAACAAATATGGCTGCTCATTAAATGCCGTGTTTTGAAGCCGAGTTTTACTGATTGTCACCTTATAGTAAACAAATCACTAAAAGCATGGGTATTGAGCACGTGTTTAACATGTATAATACCAGATTTTGTTTATTTCAATGACAGATCCATGCGTATTGTGGTCACCGGATTTTTACGAGGAGGGTTACGCTCGGGTCACTATGCATACGGAAAATATGTCGACGAATTGCTTCCTGGAAGCAAGCAATTAAAAATAAGTAAACTTCTTCTAAATGTGGTCAAATTAAAGAATTTTCCTCCGAAAAAAGTATGTGTACATAAGTTGTATAATGAAAACTATCCATTTAGTTATGAAAAACATATGCATATTTTTTTTTTAATTTGAGGTTTCTTATGACTTTAATTTTCGTTCCTTTTCCTCATTGACTAATGTGTAAACCAATATCATTCAATTCATAAAACACAAGAAAAGACAGGAGCTTTTGTATTATTTTTTACGGCTAAGGTTTCGTATAAAATATAGTAATGAACAATGCCTAAAAGATTAGCCATTTGTAATAAAACATTGTTTAATTTTCGTTCCTTTTCCTTATTGACTAATGTGTAAACCAATATCATTCAATTCATAAAAAACAAGAAAAGACAGGAGCTTTTGTATTATTTTTTACGGCTAAGGTTTCGTATAAAATATAGTAATGAACAATGCCTAAAAGATTAGCCATTTGTAATAAAACATTGTTTAATTTTCGTTCCTTTTCCTTATTGACTAATGTGTAAACCAATATCATTCGATTCATAAAAAATCAAGAAAAGATAGGAGCTTTTGTATTATTTTTTACGGCTAAGGTTTCGTATAGAATATAGTAATGAACAATGCCTATGCTATTTGTAATAAAACATTTTGAAATGTTTGTTCCTTTTCCTCATTGACTAATTTGTAAACCGATATTATTCGATTCATAAAAAACAAGAAAAGGAAGGAGCTTTTGTAAAAATTTTGACGGCTGAGATTTCGTTTACATAAAATAATTTATTATATAGTTTATATGAACAATGCCAATGATATTCTTAATAAAACATTGTTTCTTTTCCTCATTTATTTAAGTATTATAAACCGTGATGAATAATGTCGTTCGGAAGCTTTTATGTTAAATGAAAATTGATGGTGGACAGACGAGCATGCGCAATGACATTTTTTTTTACACTCCTTCGCTGTTATTTTGATTTAGGTAAATTAGGACACTATGATCAGGCGAGACTTTAATTTTCTGAATGAATATTAATAGCAATCATTTCTGACGTGTTTCAACTATTATTTTAATAAAACGGATAGAGTATATATAACTGTAGTCTTTATCCAATAATTATGATCAGCCACATAAAAGAAAAACTAATCATTAAAGAGTCGGATAGAATTAATTGAAAACATCATATTAGTCTGTTCATATTTAAACTGGAAAAAAGAACAATGTCGCACTGTTCCATTTTAGAAACAATTTAAAATAGACGTTAAATTAATTCTATTCTCATTCATGAATCTACTGAAATTAGGCATAGATAGGGTTAAGTTAATTCCATGTTCATTCCTGAATCATAGTTAATTGTTGATAATAGCTAGATCTTATATAGGCCTTACGGTGACATATAGTTGTTAATTTCTGTGTCATTTTGGTCTCTTGTGGAGAGTTGTCTTATTTGCAATCATACCACATCTTCTTTTTATTTTAAATTTTGCATAACACTTTGTGCCAAAGTGTTAAATTGTATAACAAAAAATCGAAAAAAAATAATGTATTTGACTGTCTAAGTTTTATTAAGTACAACCTTCGCATTGAATTCTTTCAAAATAGGCGAATCTTAAAGAAAGAATCAGAAAGCACAGAAAAATCGGCAAAATCGTTCTTAAATCACATCACCACAACGGATATTTATATATTTAAAAAAAAAGAAAAATCTAAGTTTTAAGGGATTTGATTTTAAAGATTTGGCGATTTTAAGACAAATTTTATGATCAGTTAAGATCCAAATTCAAATCCATTGCAGAATTTTGTCAATGGATTTTATTATTTTTTCTACATGTATAAACCTATTCTGTGGTAAGACATCCTAGTACTCGTTAAAGTAAAAATAAACATATTATTGGTGCAATCTTGATGAAAAGTTTTCTGTTTTCGGATGATTTTGTCTTGTAAATAAAACATTATAAACAGTAATTTACCACCACCCCTAAATTGTAAAGATTAAAGTTTGGTTTTACTTCTTTAAGTTGCTCCTACTTGACCGAGTATCAGGATGTCTAACCGCAGAGAAGGTTACCTGTTGAGCAAAAAAAATAAACTCCGGAGTCAAAAGTCGGTAATATGAAAATAGTCTATTGATTGACTTCCTTGCGTGTTGGTAACCATGTTCGGTTTATAAGGCTGTCAAACATAGTTTGTTAAATGTGACGTATTTCATGTCCGTATCGATCCGTAAAATTGCAATAGGTCACATAAACATCTTGTACTTTTTTTTTTTAGAACATTTGTTATTTTTTAATGTAAAATAAACACATGATTTCAAATTCGATTCTATTGTTGTCACTTGAGTACAATATAGTGTTAAATTTTGAAAGAAAAAAAAAAATGATTGAAATATGGTCGCGCTTACCGCGAAAATAATTTCTGACTGAGAAGGAAATAATACCTCCCCCCCCCCCCCCCCCCCCTTGAAGTTAAATGGGTGCTCCCCAACTAATATATTAGAGAAGGAGTTGGGACAAATGTTGAAAATAGATCTACAGTAACTGTTATTGATTGGGTTTGTTATATTACGTAATACAATGAACCGTTTTCAGAAATTGGAAGTACAGACACATTCAATTTGTTTGATGCGCCTCATGCATCTTTTTAATAGTTTTTCATTGAATTAATGATATTATTTAACCTATAAATAATGTCAGGCAGTCTAAGTAACAAATTATTTTCTACCATTATTCGGAATTGGTCAAATTAAGTTTTGTCAATCCTGTATTTATACCATGTTATTACATTAAAACACAATGGAATAAACTGGTTCCCAACTAAGATATTCTCCGAAAGTGCATGTCATTAGATTATAAGAAGATGTGGTATGAGTGCAAATCAGACAACTCTCCATCCAATTCACAATTTGTAAAAAGGAAACTATTAAAAGTCAAAGTACGGTCACACCGAAGAGCAAGCTATAAAGGGTCCCAAACATGACTAGTGCCAAACCATTCAAAAGGAAAAACCAATAGTCTAATCTATATATATAAAAAACAAGAATGTGTCCGCAGTACACGGATGCCCCACTCGCACTATCATTTTCTATGTTTAGTGGACCGTGAAATTGGAATAAATTCTCTAATTTGGCATTAAAATTAGAATGATCTTATCAAAGGGAACATGTATACTAAGTTTCAAGTTGATTGGACTTCAACTTCATCAAAAACTACCTTGACCAAAAACTTTAAGCTGAAGCGGGACAGACGGACAAACGAACGGACGGACAGACGGACGGACGAACGAACAGACGGACGAACGGACGCACAGACCAGAAAACATAATGCTCCTTTACTATCGTAGGTGGGGCATAAAAAACAGAAACGAGAAACGAGAAACACTTTTAACCCACATCAACAAAAGACAACCACTGAACATCAGGTTCCTGACTTAGGAATAACACAATAAGTCAGTACAGTGAAACCTGGCTGAACAGAATCTTGTATAAACCGAAAAAAAAACCTGGCTAAATCAAACATGGTCTTAAGACCAGGCAAAATAAAGCGTGTATGTTGTGAACCTGAAAAAAACGAACATCGGCTCAAACTGATAAAAATCTTAAGTCCCGAAGAGATGCGGTTTAGATAGATTTCACTGTACATTTTGCATCGTGGCAAATATACATTGTAACAAGGAAAAACATTGCTCATGATTTTAATTGACAATGCTTGATTTGAGATGCATTTACATAGTGACAAATGTCTCTAAACATAATTAGGTTACATTGAAACATTGGTCGCTTTCTTAACTGTGACAAATAGTTTTCATTTTTCTTATCAATTGCAGACGATACATCGATTTCCGGTTTCGCTACTCCTTAGTTTGACAATGTAGAACATGATCCTATTGATTGTCTTTGTGGTGTGAAAAATGATCTGGTTTTAAGTTCATTGTCTTTTTAGTTGATGATATTATTATTTTTCTGAAATATCCTCACATGGGTCCTATATCTTGATGTGTTTTTTTCGGCTGAAAAGTCATCTTGGGGCTTATGAAACCAGTTAAATTCAAGAGGGGAAGGGGGTATGTTTTTTTTTTTCTGAAAAAAAAGAAGGTATTCTGATCCCCAATTTGATAAAAAAAAAAAAAAACACACACAAAAAAAAAGAAGTTGTAACATAAATTGGATTTTTTCCTTTGATGTTTTTATGAAATAATTTGCTTAAAAAGTGTGGTGAGGGAAAACCATGGTATATTATATGCAAATTTATGTTGTACCATACTTTGCTAATTACATATGCAACTCGACTAGAATCCAAAGGAAAAAAGGCGGAGCTTCAGCCATGGTATAAAATATTTATTTTCATGTTATTCCATGGCTGAAGCTCCACCTTTTTTTCAAATGTATCCGCCTCTTAAATATTTAGGAAACTGTAAAACGTACTAAAAGGTCAAGATCTTCATTTGTTTTCATTTTATAAGAAAAAGCAATAAATTATGTGTACCACATTTCAAGAAACCCTTTTCAAACTATATAGGATTGTTACTAATTCCCTTAATTTGGGAAACAATTACTAAATGTTTCTTCTTTCAGTTTAAAAAAAAATAAAATGTAAAACTATCATTTCTTTTGCGAAAATTCAATTAAATTTCGATTTAAAAAGGGGGGTACCTATACAAAAAGGGATAAATATCGGCTACAAATATGATATCTGTGAAAAACATGATTAGGGGACGTACACTATCTACGCCCCTGGATCCGCCACTGTTAAAATATTGTTTTATCATTAAAATTGCGTTTTAATAAATAATCTAATAAAATAACGGAAGAAAAGCCTTTTTCAATTAGATGAAAATTCTGTAAAATATGATTAATTTGTATGATACATTGAAAACAAAAAAAAAACATTCTTACCGTCATTAGAATAATTATTTAATCCTTGTCGCTGGAATCCAACATTTTTGTTTACCTCAGTCTGACGACATTATGAAATTACCTGCGCCTACAATCATACACGGGGCACAAAACTAAAAAAAAATCGGGAAAATCCGACATTTTCTTTACTTTCTGCAAATTCAGGGGTTCTACTACATGAAATACACAGACGATCATACACGAAGCGCAAAAGTGACTTGCGCGAGCTTCCATTTCATTGGATAAAACTGTAACGTGATCAATTTCCAATATTAGTTGAAGGTCTTGAAGCTGTCAATCATTTTATTTATAGTACAAATTTTATATACCATGTGTCTTACTCATTAACATATTTAAACAAACTCATCCTTCGGATTCGTTTGTTTAAATATGTTAACTCGTAAAAACCATGGTATATATAGTACTTATCCTGGCTAAGCAGATGACAAAAAATATCCTGAATCCAGATTTCCCTCATACATTATGATGTTGAGTCTTGAAAAAGAAATTCTGACTCAAAATAACCATCACTCCTTGAACTTAATATGCTCCCTTGTGTGTGGTGTATTTGTCGACTGTGAAATACCCTCAGTGAATCCAAATATTATAAGAAAATAATAAGAAAACTTGCATGGAATACAAAATTAAAGCGATTTATTTTTCTCAAAAGATTTACCAATATATTGAGAAGACAATTTAAAGTTACAGTGAAACCTGGCTAAACCGAATCCTGCTTAAACCGAAAACCTGTATAAACCAAACATGTTCTAAAGCACCGTCATATCAAATTACATGTGTTGTGAAACTGATAAAACCGAACATCAGCCAAAACCGAACACAATCTTAAGTCCCGAAGAGGTTCGGTTTAAACATGTTTCACTGTATATTGAGAAGACAATTTAAAGTTATATCAAAGTGAGTCTACAGCCAGCACCATAACCATAAAGTACAATATAACAAAAATACCAAACTCCGAGAAAAATTCTGAACAGAAAGTCCTTAAGCAAAATTAATGGCAAAATCAAAAGCTCAAACACATGAATAAAACAAATGGATAACAACTGTCATATTCCTGTCTTCAACTCGGCGAGAAAATCACGAAACCTTGAGCCAGGTTTCAGCTGGCCCCTAAACAATAATGTATGCAAGTTCAGCAAAGTGGGCACAACGCAAAACTTGGAAACATATGACTGATACAACCTGCAAGTTCTATCAAGACTGCTGCTGCTGCGAGAATTGTATTAAATTAGGGAGCTACAGTGGAGATCACTTCAGTGGCGGATCCAGAACTTTTTATAAGGGGGGGGGGGGGGGGGGGGGGCTGACTGACCTAAGAGGGGGCCCGCTCCAGTCATGCTTCAGTGATTCCCTATATAATCAACAAAATTTTTCCCACGAAAGGGGGGGGGCCGGGCCCCCCAGGACCCCCCCCCCCTCTGCATCCGCCTATGTCACACTTCTAACCTCTCATTAGTATAACTGTCAGAATAATCTGTCATAGAACTGTTCTTACCTGTCCTAGAACAGTTCTAGCTAGAACAGTTCTACCCTAGAACTGTTCTAAGTAGAACTGTCAGAATCCGTTCTAGGTAGAACTGACTAAATCAGTTCTAGGTAGAACTGTCAGGATCAGTTCTAGGGTAGAACTGTCTAAATCAGTTCTAGGTAGAACTGTCCAAATCACTTCTAACCGTAGAACTGTCAGCAGAACTGACTAAATCAGTCAGGACTGTAGAACAGTTCTAAATGACGTCACTGCAGTAAGGGCACTTTAGAATTTAGAAGAAATAAATCACTTCCAATTACTTTGCTATATATTAAATAGCAGATTTTCTATATTGTTTACTGATCAAACGACTTTTATTACGTTACATGTACAAATATCGTAGTGAATAGAAGGTTAACCAACTCATCGGAGAAATATAAGATTAAATTGCATGCATACGGAAACATCATTGTTTACGTTTCTTCGTTCCCCGTTTTTAACAGTCTCTTCCTAAATAAAACTCTGCATTTTATTCATGGAATTTTAATCGTAATTTACCTTGTTTGCCCTGGATTTACATTCATTTAAGATTCTGTTTTGACAAATGTTCAAACGAAAATTGTACAGTGAATGAATTATGGGATAATTAATGGAAAAAGTGTTGTACAACGTAAAAAAAACTATATATATACATTTGCACCATCTCGTCAATTTAGCCAGACTTATCCATAACGATTATAAATGATATCTGGGAGTCTGCAACTCAGAAAAATATACTGGATCTGAACATGAATGAAAAATTTGCCCCTGGACGTTCGGCTACAAACAAAATCATGCATTTTTCTTTGCCTTCTTCAAATTATATTAACAGTATACTATTCCTGAGATTACTATAACACATATGTTATAGTAGTCTCAGACTATTCCAAGAAGAGAACTTCCCATACATGTACTTTTTATTTTATTTTTAAAATACAGTATATGAATCAGTCATGTGAGTGTTGGATGATGCCATTAAATAGTTTTGTTTAAAAAAAAAACCATCACAAACTACTGACTTAAACATGTATGATGTTAAAAAGTCACTTTAGCATGTTTAATGACGGTTCATTATTATGGATACAGAGAGGAAATAACGGCGCGCTAAATTCTTAGATATGGTATAAATACACCTTGTCGCTATTTGTCTGCCATTACTGGATATCACACAGGTTCCCGTAAAATTTTGACGTCATAAAACAAAATATCTGACGCCACAATGGAAAAGTCATTGTTGTATGCTTCAAAAGTTCAAGAGGTCGGGTCAGCCAGGATTAGCGATAAGGTGTATTGTGTTTCAAAGTTGGTGTCATTTTTATCATACGACCGTCCTCACATAGAAATAATATTGGTTTACCATGTTTACAATGAGGCCATATACATGTATATTTACATGATAAAGTGTAAATAAGTTCAGTTTTGGTTGATGCGGTCAATTAATTTTGTTAAAACAACTCTCACTCAGTCTGATATATCGAAACCACTGAAATTTGTTTACAATTCAATATTTTGAATAAAAAGAGGACTTGCTGATATTCTAAACATGCTAAATTGATGTGGAAATTTTTTTGTAGCCAATGTGTTCCAATATTCATTGATATTGCTGTCATTTGAATTATACAATCCTTCGTAATATGTATTACTATAAGTGATTTAGTATGCGGCTATATATATATTTTAAGATTTACATAACAAAGTGTAATTATGGTCAGTTTTGGTTGATGCTGTCACATATGGCCAGTTTTGGTTGATGCTGTCACATATGGTCAGTTTTGGTTGATGCTGTCAAATATGGTCAGTTTTGGTTGATACGGACAAATAATTTTGTTATATTCATGAGTCAGTCTGAGATATCAAAACTACTGAAATTAGTTTACGATTCAAAATTTTGATGAAAAAGAGGACATGCTGGCACTATAAACTGATGTGAGCATAATTTTATTTTCCATTATTGCTTTCATTTATATTAAACAATCCATCCTGATATAAAAATATACGTGATTTACTTTGCGGCTATTAAGATTGACATCATGTACATAATAAAGTGCAAATATGGTCAGTTTTGGTTGATGCGGACAAATTATTTTGTTATACCAGTCAGTCTGAGGTATGAAAACTACTGATATTTGTTTATGATGCAATATTTTGAATAAAAAGAGGACATGCTGGCATCCTAAATTCATGCAAATGAAATTAGGTAGCATTGTGTTCCAATATTTCTATGATATCATTTGTATTTGCATGATTTTACAATCCATCCTTACATAAAAATATTACAGATTTACTATGCGACTATAAGAGTTACATAAAAAAGAGCAAATAAAGTCAGTTTTGGTTGATGCGGTCAAATATGGTCAGTTTTGGTTGATGCGGTCAAATATGGTCAGTTTTGGTTGATGCTGTCAAATATGGTCATTGCAGTATTGATTGATGCAGACAAATAATTTTGTTACATGATTACATGTTACTGTCAGTCTGAGGTATGAAAACTACTGATATTTGTTTCTGAATAAAAATAGGAAATGCTGGCACTCTCAATTGATTCGAGAAAAAAAATGTGGTCATTGATTTCCAATATTGTAGTTATTTATATACTACAGTCCCTCTTGACCTAAAAAAATAACTGAACTACTGTGCAGCTATTTAGATTTACATAAAAAAAAAAGCAAATATGGTAAGTTTTGGTTGATGTGGTCAAAAGATTTTATTATACGACTCAGTCTGAAGTATGAAAACTACTGATATTTGTTTATGATTCAATATTTTGAATAAGAAAAGGACATGCTCATTGGCAGATCAGGGGGGGGGGGGGGGGTCAGGAGATGGAACCCCCTTTTTTTGACGATCAATGCATTTGAATGGGAACATATAGTTGGAAACCCCCCCCCCCCTTTTTAAATGGCTGGATCTGCCGCTGCATGCTGGCACTATAAATTGATGCGAACAAAATTGTTTTCCAATATTGCTGTAACTTGTATAGTACAGTCCATCTTGACCTAAAATTAAAACTGAAGTACTGTGCAGCTAGCTATATAGATTTGCAGAAAGAAGAGCAAATAATGTCAGTTTAGATTGATGTGGTCAAAAGATTTTTGTTAAACAGGTCCGTCCGAGGTATGAAAACTACTCGTAAACAGATATTACATTTGGTTAATGAGGTCAGATAATTTTGTTAAGTGATAACGAGCCATCCTGACTCCCAGAATAACAAATGTAAAACAATTCAAATAATACACCCCCCCCCCCCCTAAACACTAATTAACGGCCTAATTTATGTACAAAAAATGAAAGAAAAACAAATATTTTATGTTACACATCAACAAAAGAAAATCACTGAATTACGGGCTCCTGACTTGGAACAGGCACATGCATACATGCAGAATATGGCGGGGTTAAACATGTTCTCTTGCCGATTATAAATCTGAAATAAAACCGGCAAAATAGCAAAACTCTATATAATATTAATCGCTATTTTGCCGAAGCCTTTATATTAAGACAAATATTTCTTGAAACTTATAAATCAATTCTAGCCGTAGAATTTATAAATCAATTTTAGCCGTAGAATTTATAAATTAATTCTGGCCGTAGAATTTATAAATCAATTCTAGCCGTAGAACTGTTCTAGAAGTAGAACTGACCAAAGATTTGGTCAGTTCTAGTTAGAACTGTCTTAAACTGTTCTAGGGTAGAACTGTCAGGATCAGTTCTAGCTAGAACTGTCCAAATCAGTTCTAGGTAGAACTGACCAAATCAGTTCTAGCTAGAACAGTTCTAACCTAGAACTGACTAAAAGGTGTCAGGCTGACAGTTCTACATACTGTTCTAGAACAGTTCTCCTGACAGATTCTGACAGAATTTATGAGAGGTTAGAACTGATCTCCACTGTACCATTTGATTTTTAGGGGGGGGCTGGGATGAAAAATGTATCTTGCATTTTATATTAGATTGCAATCTCTGTCCTCCCTTTTCATTTTTCTCTCTATGCGGTCCTGCTTTTTTATCAGTTTATCCTGACTTTTTGTTTTACATAACTGGCATTCTGCCTTTTTTTTTTGCCAAGTTGCCCATCTTGCCCCCCCCCCCCCCTTTTTTTTTTACTAAAAACTACTGTCCTGTCTTTTTTCAGATATTTATCCTTGTCCTATTTTTTTCAAATATTTATTCTAACCCTCCCCCTCCTAAAAATAAAATGGTGGCTCCACAAAACCATATCGGACAAATCTAATTTTGTCTCTCTTTCTCTCTCAATCATACAACAAAAAAACCAAAAAAACACGGTGAAAACAACAATAAAGAACAGAAAAGCCAAATAGCTTATATTATTTTGAGACTCATCTTAATAAAAATATTTTTCTAATTAAATTCCAATATATTCTATATTATCACGTTTCAAAGTTGAAAATAGATATAACCTTTTCTCTGTTATGATGTTATTGTGGGTTTCGAAGATTAATATTTCATTAAACAGTTTCATTCATATTTTAAGATTTTTAATATGAACTTAATCATTATATCTATTTATTTTGGTGAACTGGCTAATGTATGATACTACTTAAGGATGACTGTACTTATGTGAGGTTTAGGACTTTGTGTCAAATGTTCGAACTCCTTGGTTGTTTACCTTTAATACAGGGTAAAATATTTTGGCCCACAACACCCATTTTTCTTTTCATATAAGACTTCAATAGCTCATAAAATGTCATTTACCAAAGATTAAGCAGATTCTTGATTTTTTTGTTAATTTGCAACCAAAACAATATCAATGTAAATATAAGGTTCAAAACAGAGTCAGCCGTATCCCGCCATTTTTTTAAAACTCCATAACCTATCAATATTTTTAGCTTATCTTGTTCTTTAACTAAATAAAATGTAAGTTGACTAAAAGAATCAATTTTAAATTCGTGAGTTTTTAAATTTCAGCTAAGTACATCCATCAATATCAAAATTAAAATGACTTGTTAGAATATTTGAATACAACACAATTTCCTTATAGGGAATTCCAATATTTTGGACACATACAATTATCTGACGAAATCAAAACAGCAGTAAAAACGAAAACAATGTGTATACGTTAGATGAAAACAACAGCGTTCCCGTTTGCATGCAATGAGACATTGACCATTCATTATATTATTGTAGAACGATCAATTAGAGTAATTCTTCTTTTGATTTAAGGTGGTACCTAACACTACAGGGAGGTACATTAACTCTGTAAAGTCAGCTAAACGTTTTAATCACGTTGTGTTGTAAAAGGAATATTAAGCTTCTCAATGATCAAAATTGGTGTTTGTCAAATTGCTATATAACCAGTGTAATTTTTCTGACAAAACGGTTGGTTCAAATATTTTGAAATTTTTATATTTTTGTTAAAGGGTCAAAGTAAATACTTTGTCAAAATTTTATGAAAATTAAACGAGCCAAATTAATTTTAGTGAAAGTGTTGGGTACCACCTTAAGAACAATAAAATCATCTTATATTATTTAGCATTGCACGTAGTCTTATAATATAAGACTTCGATCGGAGGTTCATATTATTTACATTCAACGTTTTTTATCGGATTTGTTTTATTACTATCAATGTATAAGACTAGTATTGCATGGCATTTTGCTGTTTTCAGGCACAATTATTTTTTTATAGATTTTATCTGAACCAATCCATTGTTTTAAACGTACATTAGTAGCGACTTGTGGTATAGTATTCTCGTCATAATGGGAATAATCCAATATTTCAAAAATAATTCAATAGATTGTTTCTTATATCGTGATTTAAGAATAATTAATATTCATTGTAACATAAAAGTATTTGTATTATGATTTAATCCTTTTATTAAATTCTTATAAAATTACTCAACATACTTTTAAATGTTTGACTTATGTAACGTTTGAATTCCAAAGTCACATACACAGTGTTAACATTGTCACAGATAGAGTGTTAACATCGTCATAAATAAAGAATTTACATCGTCACAGATAGAGTGTTGACAGTGTCACAGTCACAGCGTAAACATAGTAGCAGAAATAAAGCTAAAATCGACACTGATAGAGTGTTCACATCGTCAATGATACAGTGTTAAAATCGTCACATATAGTGTTAACATAATCACATATAAAGTGTTAACATTGTCACAGATATAGACTAGTGTTAACATCGTCACAGTTACAGTGTTTACATCGACACAGATACAGTGTTAAGATCGTCACAGAAATAATGCTAAAATCGACACTGATAAAGTGTTAACATCGTCAATGATACAGTGTTAACATCGTCACATATAGTGTTAACATCATCACAGATACAGTGTTAACATTGTCACAGATAAAGTGTTAACATCGTCACAGTAACAGTGTTTACATCGACACAGATAAAGTGTTAAGATCGTCACAGAAATAATGCTTAAATCGACACTGATAGAGTAGTGTTAACATCGTCAATGATACAGTGTTAACATCGTCACATATAGTGTTAACATCATCACAGATACAGTGTTAAAATCCTCACAGATACAGAGTTAACATCGTCACAGATACAGTGTTACCGTCATCACAGATACAGGGTTAACATCTTCAACGATAAGGTGTTCAATTTTGCATGGGAGTTTGGTCTAATGAGAGCAAAATTGATTTTTGCAGAGAAAATTAAGTATAGAAAAACAAATTGTAACATACGTATTTCGTTCACTGAATTCATAAAATTGTGAATTTGACAAAAATTTTGCTGATGAAAAAAATTGACATTAACATTACATTAGAATAAGAAAACTTCTTAAGTTTTGACATTTTTAAATACTGTAATGTCTTGATGTTGTCAAAAATTGTTATGTACGTAATCGACGTCTGGAAAACACATTAATTTATTAACAGGCTATTTCTGAGATGGTCCATTGCTTGATTATTTTTAAATCTTATGTCTACGAACTTCGGCTACGTTTTTCGCCTCAGTGCAAAAAAATCAACAGCCTTAATATGCTAGATAAATCCATTAGAGGGCGTGATTTTATCGGGTCACTTGGTGCATTGGTTTGCAGAGACACTTCTAGAAAATATCTCAATCAATTACATAACTGACAGTTATCGTAGCTTGTTAATTTTTTTTATTGGAACGGGTTGCGAAGAGCACACTTGTAAAACTATGTATGTGTTGTATGCTTGCAGATGAGATAGCTATCCACACGGGAACACATGACGTGATTGTATGCATCTATACCTTACGGCATTCAACAATGAGCCGATGCATGCCGTATAAAGTAAGATATAAAATGGACCCGACATTACACAACGTAAAAGAATTCCAACGAAAAAATAACAAACCGATCTAGGAATGATTTTGGAAAATTATAAACAATAAAGACTGCAAATATTCTTCGTATCCGGACACCATCTCTGACTGGTATTCATTTTGCGCAGTTAAAGATAGGTATATCTGAAACCCTGCAACATTTCAACTCTAACATTTGAAGCATGGACAGCAACTGATAAACACTAAAGCCAGAGCACATATTTATAGTCAATAGACTATCTTTTATTCTCTTGTTTAAAGTAATTATAACTAACGTAAAAGTTCATATGTACATAGCACACAAGATCGTGGAAGTTTTACAATCCTACTTTGAAGTCTACTCCCATATCCGGAAGAAGATGAAGAAGAAGAAGCTTGTCTTGTTATAACTTATAAAATTGAGAATAGAAATGGGGAATGTGTCAAAGGGACAACCCGACAAAAAAAACAGATAACAGGCGAAAAAGTCGATATGTACATACAATGTACATGTACATGAAGTACCATGATTCTTCAAGTTTTATATTCCTATTTAGGTTACTACACCCGTATTCGAAAAAAAAAAGAGGCTTTAAATAGAGTACTTATAACCAAGTCCATATCTCTAAATGGACATAGCACACAAATTATGCACCTATTTAGGAGTCTACTCCCGTATCCGGAAGAGGATGAAAAAGAAAAAGCTAAAAATGGAGTACTTAATATAACTAAGTCTGTATGCACAAAGTACTCAATTTTGGGAAGTTTTACACTCCTACTTAGGAGTCTACTACCGTATCTGGAAGAAGACGAAGAAGAAGATTTTGATAGAGCATTTACATTGTCTGTTTTGGCAGACAAAAAAGTAATATAAATAAATATAAATAAATGTGGTATGAGTGCCTATGGCTGAGACAACTCTCCATTCGAGTCAAAAGTTGTAAAAGTAAACCATTATAGGTCAAAGTACGTTCTTCAACACAGAGCCGTGGCTCACACCGAACAGCAAGCTATAAAGGGCAACACAAATGACTAGTGTAAAACCATCCAAACGGGAAAACAACGGTCTAATCTCTATAAAAAATGGACATCGCACGCAAGTTCATGGAAGTTTAACACTCCTTCTAAGGAGTCTACTCTAGATCTCGTATCCGGAAGAAGACGATTTTAATAGAGCATTTATCGTGTTTGTTTAGGCAGAAACAAAGTAAAGTCTTTATAAAACAACATTATGAACAAGGAAGCATGTGAATATCAATCAGTGCAAATAAAAGGAAACAAAATAGAAATATTGTCACGTGACGAATCTTGTCACGTAACGAACTGATAAGAAAGTCCAATATCCATGTAGAAAAGCTATTATCTGATTTCCAAAGAAATTATAAAGAATAATGCGTTGTTTTATTGCACATTTATTTACAGATAACATCAATTTTCGTAATTTAAAACAAATACACGTGTTCCTTAACGCCGGAAGTGCTTTGAAAAAACCCATGGATGATTGGTTGTCATCAATTTGACGGTATGCAGACCAATAAATTTTAAGGAAAAAAATTAGTTTATGTCAATGAGGAAACAGTCGTTGAATTTGTTTAATCGGTCTCTTCAAGTTGTCTTGAAATATATTTTACAGAGGAATAAATCAATTAACTTTTCAGTAACTGAATTGTGGGAAGCAAGGTTCGACATATGTATCGGGTCTAGACCAACTTCAAAGTTCGCTGCATTCATTTATTGAATAATACACGCTTTAATTGTTTGGCTTCGATGTAAACAATCAGACATTCAAAACATAAGTAGAAAAAGCTGCTTTTTTTGCAAAATTTAAAGAAGAATATTGGGTTTAATCCTCATGTAATAATTACTTGAAAAATTTGTCAGAAATCCTCAGCATTTTTGAATTTTAATTTTTACAATTGATTGACTTACTCTTTTTTTATTTGGATGACACGATCAAAACATCTGCCGAGGGATATAAATGACGTGGATGGAGAGTTGTCTCATCGGTATGAGTACCGATGAGACAACTCTCCATCAGGTAGACATATATAGATATAAGAAACAGTGGTATGAGTACCGATGAGACAACTCTCCATCCAAGTCACAATTTATAAAAGTAAACTATTATAGGTCAAAGTACGGTCCTCAACACGGAGCCTTGGCGAACACCGAACAGTATATTTACTTACTGTAAACCAACTTATTTTCGCGACTTTCGCGAGTAGAAAAATAACGGGAATATAAATCGTCGCAAAAAAGTAAAACTAGGATCTTTCCGTCTTAAACTACATCATATACATTTTAAAATCGCGAAACTAAATAGCCGCGAAGTTGACTAGGAAGGATAAAACGCGAAATAAAGTATCCGCGAAAAAAAGTTGGTGTACAGTATTCGTCTAATTGACCCTTTATGATGATTTTTGAAAATGTATTGCACATTTAAAAAAAATAATTCCTAACTACAAAATGTACTTACCTTTGTCTTCTTCGCAACTTCCATGTTTTGTCAATTTGTGTAGATTATATATGCACATGCAATAGCCACTGTCTAAACACATGGTATCTTTCACCCCACAGTCGGAACTTGACGTACATGTTTTATATTCTGAAACAAACGGAAGCAGATAATCGTTATGAATATTAACATTATCGTTATGAATAATATTAACATTATCGTTATGAATATTAACATTATCGTTATGAATATTAACATTATCGTTATGAATATTTACAAAATTAAAAAAAATAGGCCCTTTCACTATCATTACAGCCGTATTGAATGAAGGACAGATTTTTATAACAGAATTGAAAATGATTTGAAAAACAGGAAAAACATCATTTAAACAGGACAGCTTCTAGGAAACATACACATGTATTCCCGGACTTTATAACCCCCCCCTTTCAAAAAAAAAAAAAAAAAAACACTATAAAAAACGGCCCTTTTTCTACATTATTTATATGGGTGCACTAACCATGAAGTGCCCTATTGGAAATTGATTTGGTTGCAATATGATCATAAACGATTCTTCCGAAATGGTGTTGACACCTCACTTAAGTAATCACAGATAATAAGTCTTACTATACAAATCCTTTGGATGATATACTTCGGTTTAAAGAATAGAGATTAATGCACACTTCCCATCCCCCACCCCAACCCCCCAAAAAACCGTAAATTAACAAATCAGTCGACTATTCTGGTATCTAAGATCTAAGAAGTTGCGAAAAAGGTGTCTTTTGTGAATTGAGACAAAGATACTTCGTATCGGTAAACAAATCCGTGATGGATAAGACATTCTAACTGGGTACATTCTAACTGGGTCTGTGACTTATTTTTATTTTTAACATGTTACTTTTGAACAGTAAAATTCAACCGGACTGTATATACTCTTCCATGTCTTCCGCATAGCGTTTTTCGGGAGGTTCTACGGTCCTTGGTATAATGCATTCTCATGATTTGTGCAAAAATTGTATGTTTGCGTTTTCTTGTTCATTTGTGATACTGTCATCGACATATTTTAGTCTTATCTAACCGTTATAAAATCAAAGCAATAAACATGCATTCCCTCTCTATTTAATCTATTGCCATTCATTAAAAATCAGTTAACCCCGTAAATATCAATCCTAAACAATTAATTTCATCACTATATTCATTCATATATTTCTTATCTATTCTTATTCAACTTCATCCTGTTATTATAAGTCCATTATTTTAATTTTAATTATGATCCGTATCAATATAATGTCATAGCCATGAGCAATGTAAAACCGCGAAACAAAATCCTTGAATGTTTTGACATAAACGACGCAGTATTAAACCGTTAGTTAAATATCACAAGAACTGTTATTGTCAGACGTAAGGCGATTTACTTCATAAGAATACGCATAAAACTATTTTCCCGCTGTTTCGATGCAGGCTATGGAATTACTTAAATAAAGACGACTATACTTACAGACAAAGTTGATAATGTCAGTTGTCAAATTACAAATGCAGTTGACATGTATACACCTTATATAAATGAGCAACCATTTACCTTCAAAAAATGGGGTGGTGGGGTGATTTATTTTTATTTTTTTAAACGCTATCAATCTTTTATTTTGTTTTTTTCAAAAATTTACGTTTTGGGGAAAATCTGGATTCAGAATATTTATTGTAACTTTTTCCTGTTATTAGTCTTCCATTGATATTTTTAATTATGATCCGTATCAATATAATGTCATAGCCATGAGCAATGTAAAACCGCGAAACAAAATCCTTGAATGTTTTGACAGAAACGACGCAGTATTAAACCGTTAGTTAAACATCACAAGAACTGTTATTGTCAGACGTAAGGCGATTTACTCCATAAGACAATAAGAAAAGCGCATAAAACGAGTTTCCAGCTGTTTCGATGCAGGCTATGGAATTACTTAAATCAAGACAACTGTACTTGTAGACAAAGTTGATAATGTCAGTTGTCAAATTACAAATACAGTTATATTATTATGTAGTTTTGATATCTACACTATTTTTAAGGGAGCAACCATTAAACTTAAAAAAAGAGTGTTGGGGATGGTTATGGTTTTTTTTTTTTTTAAATTTAGTTTTTCAATGCCACCAATAATTTTTTTTTTTTTTCTTCAAAATTTAACACTAATAGGTATGGGGAAATCTGGATTCAGAATAATTTTTTTCTTGTCATCTGCTTGAACAGAAAGTTGTTTTTTTTAACAAATTGCATGGGGATCAGAATATTTCAGGAAATAAAACATACCCCCTCCCCCTTTTTTTGTGATTTCCATTATTACATCAAGATTCATTTTACGTTTCAAACTTGATTTGTACCTTAATTCTTGTTCTTTATCTTGTCATTGGTCAAAATTTCTATTCAACTGTATAATACATTTCTCCACAGAGGACCTTTACCGTACGTTCTTCAACTCTTGGTATAGGGTATGCTCTTCATTTAAGCAAACTTTGTAAGTTTGCTTTTTTATCAATACAGCACTGTATATTTGTGATACCGAATGGAAATAAAATAATCCCAATTCTTTTATAACCGCGAAAGCAATATTTTATCTTTTGTCATGAAATACAGTTTATCCGTAAATATCAATCCCAAACAATTAATGCCATCACTATGTTTCATTCATGTATTGCTTATCTATTCTTGTTTAACTTTTATTATCTTGTTATTATTTTTTTTTACATTATGACGCGTATCAATTGAATGTCATAGCCATGAGCAATATAAAACAGCAAAACAAAATCCTAGAAAGTTTTGACATAAAAGACGCAGCATAACACCATTAGTTAAATACATGTTTCACAAGAACTTTTATTGTCAGACGTAAGGCGATTTACTTCATAAGAATAGTTTTTTTACGCATAAAACTATTTTCCCGCTGTTTCGATGCAGGCTATGGAATTACAGTAAGCATTACATGATAAAATGCAAATAGTTTTGATAATGTCAGTTGTCAAGACCGTGCATGTATCAACCCAAACGAAAATAAAATAGCAATCTGATTTAAGTTTATAATAATGAACGAAAAAAAAAAAGAAATATAATCATGTATTTATCAACAAATTACAACTATTGATTTATTGATTCCTTAATTGGGACAGGCACATACATAAAATGGCGGGGTAAAAATTAGTTTGAAGGCACCAACCCTCCATTAACCTGGAACAGTTGTGTATCAGTACAACATAAGAACAAACTATAAAAATCAGTTGAAAACGGTTTCAAGTCGTATGTGAGTCTAAATTAAACATGATATAATTTGTTCATACTTTGCCATAACTTAGCATATATTGACATGTTCAAAAATATAATAAAAATGATAGGTCACCTCTTATTTTCCGAGCAACAAGTTGTGATAAAACGACACGTTTTGTATGGATTATACAGGAAAAATCATCATTATGAGATTAGATCTGAAGCTAAACTCAATGATAGAATTTTGAAATAAAATACGAGAAGATATTTTTTAGAAAATGCTTTGAGAATACTAAAAGAAAAGATAGGGTTATCGTGTGTTTTTCCATCTAAAATACAAAATAGCAAAATGCCATGTAGATTCCTTCAGAAAAGTGCGCAATTTCAGAGTTACCTCCCCTTAAAATGACTATTCAAAAACATTTAAAAATAAAAAAAAAATTTACTCTTACTTGTGAAAATAGAAATATTCATAAGTTAGAATCTTATAAATTTGACGTTCTTAAAATGCTAATTCACATTATTGAGTTATCTGCATTCCTGCATCAAATTTTGCTAACTTGATTGAAAATCTGAACCTTAGATTCTCTATTTTTTACAATCAAAGATGGCGAAAGAAACCCCATACCACCTTAACTCATCAGATGACGATAGATATCGACAACATTTTATTTTACTTGTAATGCGTTATATTTTAAGTTTCATGAAAGCGTTTTTATACGACCGCAAAAATATTTTGGGATCGCATAATGGTATGGTGTCGTCGTCTGCGTCGTCGTTGTCTGTGTCGTCGTCTGCGTCGTCGTCCGAAGACAAATTTGTGTACCACAATGTTTAATACCACAGGTAGAAGTTTGGGATTCATTGTGGGGGTAATGGTGCCAACAGATTAGGAATTAAAGGACAAAAAGGGGCCAAAAACAAACATTTTTGTAGTTTCCAGACAATAACTTATGTTTAAGTGAATGGATCTCTTTGAAACTGTACTACAAGATTCCATACTACAAATGCTTGGATTGAGTTTGGGGTAATTGCTCCAATGAGGGGTTCAAAAAGGGTTTTTTTTTGGGGTTTTTTTTTTTTACATTTTTCAAGGGGTTCATTTTTTTTCAAAAATTTTGGAAAGTTTCAAGAAGAAAGAAGAAACCTTCAATTGCACAGTATTGCGCAATAGATTTGTAAGATCTTTGAACACATTTTTGTGTGTGTCAGAAACCTATATTATGTCAAAAATTTGATCACAATCCAAATTCAGACAGTATTAAGCTTGAATATTGTGTCCAAATTGCCCCAACTGTTCAGGGTTCGACCTCAGCGGTCGTATACGGCTTCGTTCAGCGAAGCAATTTATTTAACTATAGATTACTCTTATATAAGCTATTGGTGTAACAGCAAATAGTTTGAAAACAAAATTGTAAAAGCCGTACTTTGATAGAATAACTGTATAGCCATTGCCGTCCATATCAGTTTTACATGTAATTAATTTCAATTCTCTAGAGCGAATTTCTGCCGTATAATAAACGAAGTCGGTAACATTGATTGATTGAGATTTAATAAAAATAAATTCATCATAAAGTTGATATTTGAAAATTGTATTGTCCTCCAAAGTCCACTTTTTTGTCACTGACAAGTTGAATTGGCTTCGAAAAGAAATAGTGATATTGATAAATTGTGATTTATAGAAATACATTTATCAAAATGTTCATATTTTTGAAATTGTATTCTGTTTTAAATCGATGGTTCGTCCACTGTTAAGTTGAATTTGCGTCGAATTTTGGTACAGTGATAAATTGTGATTTATGGCAATTAATTTATCAAAATGTTAACATTTTTTAAATTGTATTGACCTTTAAATTCGATAATTCGTCCACTGTTAAGTTGATTGTTTTTTCGAATTTAGGTACTAGTATCATTGATAAATTGTGACTTATTACCATAAATCTATCAATATGTTAAAGTTTGTATTTTAAAAATTGTTTATCGTTGGTCGCAAAATGTACAGTGGCAAATATTTCATAGATGTGTAAGACAACTATTGTAACAGTTGCGATTGTAAGTTTTTGACAAGTTGAAACGAATATGAAAACTAGATGTGTCACAGCGACACGAATGGCCCCTTCTCAAAAATTTTAAAAATCTGCAATTTCAATAACACATGTGGACACAAACATGATGGTAGTCTCACATACCAAAAAATCAGCCCAATATCTTACAGTATTTAGAAAAAAAAGTCCGTATAACTGTGATTTTCAAAAATTTATCAAAGTCCAAATTTAGTCTTGGATGCATGATTATTCTTTAATATTAGTTGTTAGTGGCTTTGGACTATCTCTCAGATAACTGCGACTATTCGGGATGTACAAGTATCCGGCCACGTCCACTTGTATTTTTGTCCATCTGATGAGTTCAGCCTTTTTCAACTGATTTTAATAGTTCGTTCTTTTGCTGTACTGTTATACCACTGTCCCAGGTTAGGGTGAGGGTTGGGATCCCGCTATCATGTTTAACCCCTCCACATTATTTATGTATGTACCTGTGAGTGTCCCAAGTCAGGAGCCTGTAATTCAGTGGTTGTCGTTTGTTTATGTGTTACATAAATTATTTGTTTTTCGTTCATTTTTTTTTATATAAATAAGGCCGTTAGTTTTCTCCTTTAAATTGTTTTACACTGTCATGTCGGGGACTTTTATAGCTGACTATGCGGTATGGGCTTTGCTCATTGTTGATGGCCGTACGGTGACCTATAGTCATTTTGGTCTCTTGTTGACAGTTTGCAATTATACCACATCTTCTTTTTTATATATGGGTTGGAGTAAATGAGAACAAATAAATCAAATGAGATTTTCAACTTGAGAAAAACAGAAATGGTTTAAGATGGTGTACATGATATAAGAGAAATGGTAGTAGATGGTGTCACTAAAATAAAAGAAATGATATGAGCTTTTTATATAAGTATAGAATAAATAAATAAATTCCGGCGTCAAAAGTCGTAAATTTCAAAATATGGACTTGCATTTCTTTATTTATCAAAGTCTGAACTACCCGATATTCAAAATTGACATGCATCGCATAATACAAATATATATCTAAACTATATTTATAAGTACAGTGCCCGATATTAGTTTGTAAGAATTCATTAAGAAATGTTTTATATACATTAAATTGGGATAATTGCTTCCAGAACTAGCGAGGTTGATTTTCTTTGTAACGATATCATATGACACCGGTATTGTTTTCCTTCCTTGTCGTGTTTTTTCTCTGCATTGCCGATAAGTTTTAATTATGACCTTTTCTAATTTGATTTAAAAACATCTTTTCTTCCTCAAAGGAATAATATAACATGAATGTAATCTAAAATAAATTATTACAAACGATAATTAAAAAACATTGGACAAGGAAAAAACATTACTATAAGACAGCGTGTAAGGTCGACTAACACCACCATTGTGTCCCAGACTAAGGTCAACACGTCATTGTATTACAGCCCAAGGCCACGACGTCATTGATTAAGAAATGACTGTAAATTGTTTTGCAATAAGCGGTAATGTTTGCAGAAGGTTCGCAGCTAGCTGAAAACAACTGCAAACATTATTCAAAGGGTTCCTGTAAGCTTTTTGTTTGCATCAAGTCTGCTGCAGACCTGCTGCAAACATTTCAATAGGTTAGAAATTAGCACCTCGGAAGCTGTCCAAAGATTTCAAGAACCCCTTAACATAAAACTTGTCCATATTTTGAGTTAGAGCCGATGAAGTTTTCTATTGTTATTATATATTTGTCCCAACATTAGTACAACACACTGTACAAATATTATTGAGAAAACGCAAGTGGGATTTTTTTATTTTTATTTATTGTCTATAAGAAATTCACTACGAAATAACTGTGTTCTCGGTCCGTATGGGGGAATTCGCATTCAGAATATTTGTTTGGGTCATCTGCTTGACCAGCTTCATCAAACTGGGGATAACTATTTTATAAAGAAAAAAAACCATAACCCACCTGGTAGTGAGATGGTCGTTCCCTAATAGCATAATGTCAGAATACCGAATACTGAGTGTTTTGTGAAAAACTTTGTAAAATATGTACCTTAAAGTTAATTCCTTCAAAACAGTAAAAAAGAGAAAAATGTTTTTAGCGAATACAGTTTTTTGTGAAAAGCTGGTTAAATATGTACCTTGAAGTTAATTCCTTCAAAACAGAAAAAAAAAGAGAAAAATGTTGTAAACAAGTTTTCATCATTATTTTTTCCCCTGTAAATTAAGAACATGTGCATAGCCATTACGTATCGGCATTTGTAATTAGTCTTAATCAGTCTGCTTCATTAGAATGTTTTTACATCATTCCGGTTCATTAACAAGCTCTAAAACATGACGCCCATGACATAGCTTAGATAATTAGAGACGTATAAAATGCAACTCATTTTAAACACGCTACACTACTACAAAAAATCAGTTTTACTTTTTTCAAACTTGCGCACTACAGGAATTCATACAAGGACGCGTATCATTCTGCTATTGAAATATTCATAATGTTCATTTTCAAATGGTTTGTCCCTCCGTTACTTGCGTTGACATTAGAATGACCCACAGACATACAACATTATATCCAAATATAATAAGACGAATTCAAAGGAAAAAACCTGTCCAAAGTGGCTGTTGTTTGTCATATTTGTATTTCGTTTATTGTTTTGTATAGTTTATTCTTGTATTGTGATGTTGTATCACTGTTCCAGGGGTAAGGTCGGGCTAACAATGTCAACCTTGTCTCATTTTGCTAGTGTCTTTCCCAAATCAGAAGCCTAATAGATGTAAAGTACTGTGGATTCATTAATATTCGATGGGTACAAATTTTCGCTGATTTCGTGGATGCAGGGGAACCACAAAGTGAAATGTTCAAAGAATTACATATTTCTGTAGGAATTATTGCAGACTTTGTCAAAACTACAAAATTAAATATCCACAAATATGCAAGTTTTCACCAATCAACGAAAATTGGTACCCACGAAAATAAATGATTCAAAAGTACCAGCTTACGGAAACGTGCGTCGGAGTATAGTTGCACTAACATTGCTACCATACGTCTTTATCTGCAAATAACTTTGACTACTAGTAATATACAATGTATGTATACGTCTTTATGTTGCAATTTCAGCATTTTCAATATTGTGGGATTTTCCTTTAATTCGCTGACTGGTTCAAGTAAAACTAATCTTGCACAAAAACGAACGACAATTAATAAAAACTATATTCAATCAATATTTTTAATATTGCCCTGTCTCTGGTGCTGATGAATTGATAGAGTTGAAAAAGAAGTCGATTTAAGTAAAATTAATAGTTTGATAAAGTCTATACATATGCATTGATTATTGACAAAACTTCGCTGTTTTCATTCAGAAAAACATGCTGTAAGATGAATTAAAAAGTTGATTAAAATAATACGGAAGCCCATAGGGGACCTAAAAAAAAAAAAATTATTTCGTTATCTCAATATAAATATCGTTATTTCGATATAATTAAATCGTTATTTCGATATAATTACATCGTTATCTCGATATATTTATATCGTTATCTCGATATTTAATTTATTTCGTTATCTCGATATAATTATATCGTTATCTCGATATTTAAATCGTTATATCGATATATTTATTTCGTTATCTCGATATAATTACATCGTTATCTCGATATATTTATTTCGTTATCTCGATATAATTATATCGTAATATCGATATATTTATTTCGTTATCTCGATATAATTACATCGTTATCTCGATATTTATATCGTTATATCGATATATTTATTTCGTTATCTCGAAATAATTATATCGTTATATCGATATTTATTTTGTTTATCTTGATAAATTGACGCGTCACGTGTTTATTCCAGCATGGCGTCTAGGAATGAAGAGGAACCGAACGTGAGTGTGATTGTTGTATTTGTTTATATCGATTTGTTGACTTATCACAAGTAAAAGTATTTTTCTTTATCTTTGTGAATGTTCGGCATGTATATACTATATTAAATGTATTCTATTTATGATTCGCAATACAGGAATCGTGAAGTAACAGGACTTTGGTCCAAAAAGGTCTGCTAAGTATTAAGGTTCTGTCCAAGTCAAAATGTAGGACATCAAAATAGAATTGTCAATATGGTTATTATTTCAAAATTGTTATGATTTGAAAATATATTTGTGTCATTGAAAATAGGCCCCAAACAGTTGAACCAGATATCGAAACAAGGTCTTAAACACCGTGGAAATCCCCATCTTGTTCAACTAAAAGTGAGCACTGTTTCTGTATTAAATGTATTATCTACTAAATAAGCTAGGGTAGGGTTTTGTCACTTAGATTTATATTTAAATACTATTAAATTCTACATACACATGTAAATAAATTAAACAAAGAATGCATGAGACTTAGATATTGTTTTTCCGACGGCGTCAGCGGCAGCGTTCACAATTTTCACGTTTATGATTTAGCTGAAGTTACACATGAACCACTGATACTAGATCATAATATTTTTTATGTAGTTGCATTAGTATCCGGTAGTATATTTCGGATACATGATGATTTTACGCCTATGACCCCGCAGTCACGGTCCATTGACTGGTGTTTTCAATGCAAATTCAATGCTAAAGTTTGTGATATATATAGATTATTTAAATATATTGTATAAATCCATATCGGCCCGGTTATCATCCCGATACCCGATATCGGCTGAGTCGTAGTCGGGAAGGCGCAAAAAAATTTGGCCGGGTATATAATTTACAAAATATGAAGACTTGGCAAAAATTCATATTTTTTTTCAAAGTAAAAGGTCCACTACGCACCCTCTCAATGCGCCTCACGGACAATTTGCAATAGGCGAGACGTATCTCTTTGTTAACAGTCATAATTATGGTCATATTGGTTACACCTAGGTAAGACACCTATAGGGTTCAATTGTAATCAAAGGGGTGACGGTCCGATAGGTTTAGAGCCGAGTTGACCCATCTAAATTTATGTCCGTTTCGTTCCCCTATTAGTGCATGCCCCATTTGCAGCACAGGACTTAGTTGTAAGTTACCAGAAAATTCCAATAACCTAAAAGCTATCTTAATATTACGTTGGGCAACATAGATAGAAGTAACCTATTCATCTGGTATGTGATAAAGGACAAGCTATTTTAGGGGCGTTTTGGGCATATCTATAAACAATTCTAAAAAGTAAAAAGATGTGTTCTAGTCTACATCTACATTGTCATTGTACGTTTAACCACAGGCTGACGGGCACAGGGGTTTCTTACAATTTGCCGGGTTTGCAATCCATACGAACCCCGAAAAGGTTGGTATGGATAGTAAACCCGACGAATTGTAACAAACCCCTGTCAATACTCGACTCTTCCGGTGGGTGCAAGAAATTGAGTACTTTTTAGTTTTATAAGATAAAACCAAAAATATATAAAGCAAGTATAAATAGATATAAGAAGATGTGGTATGAGTGCCAATGAGACAACTCTCCATCCAAGTCACAATTTGTAAAAGTTAACCATTATAGGTCAGAGTACGGTATTCAACACGGAGCCTTGGTGCCTTAAAGTATGATAGAAATAAAGTACTAAAGTAATATAAATAAAAAAGGGGGTACCCATTCGCTTTTCGTTCATCTGGCCTGAACCAATCCGGCTTCCATGGCGGTACCACTACCAGGGAAATAATCCCTGCCGGCACATGTACAGCTCAAGTCCACCATTTGACCTACTTGGCAAATGGGGGACTGAACAGACTAGAAAGAAAGTGTTGAAAGCTCCCTCTTGAAGAATACCAAGAAGTGAGCCTCAGCTACTGTTGCTGGTAAAGAGTTCCAAACGGTCACTGTTCTTGGGGAAAAGGTGTATTTGTAGCCAATAGTCTTGGGTAAAATATTGCTGGTCCTTTACCCTATTTTAAAGCATTGACCCTAAACACTTTTTTTTCCTAATATGCACTATTAAAAAGGTACATTTTGTAGTCAACAAAATTTGGGTATATTCACTGTTTTTACTGAACACCCCAGATTTGTGGTGTTAAAAAAGCACAGTATACAGGGACTTCCTTTTCAGTTGATGAAGTTGAAGAGGACTTTAGGTTTGCATTCTGTCCCTCAGTCCTGCAAATTAGTTTTCCACATTTTTTTGATGTGGTTGCAGATATTTATTTCACATTGGTACAGTACGTAATTGCCATGACAATTAAGTTACAGATCAAGTTTGCATTTTGTTTTGGTCGGTTGTTTTGTCACTGAGTTATGGCCCTTTGACTAAGAAATATAGTGAATATTATCTGACAGTTTTCCACACTTTTTGTCTTTGTGCTTGCAGATATTTATTTTATATTTGGTACATTGCTTTGCCATGATAAGTTACAGATCAAGTGATGCAAGTTCCAATTTCATTTTGGTCTGTTGATTTTTCGAGTTATGGCAATTTATAAAAATAGTGTGAATTACTGGCACTTTTTTTTGGCTGTGCTTCCACATATATTTATTTCATGTTGTTTTGAAACATTTCCAAACTGGCTTTGATGATTGAAACACATGAAATGTAAACAACTCTTATCATGCTCATCACGGGTATAAACATGACATGATTTCATCTTTTTCATGTTGGAAAAGGACAAAATAAAATCCTTTTCTTTGGACAGAACATTTTTAATATTAACATTGATTAAAGTCAAAATTCCACTTTATTCTTTATTTCAACATAAACCTTTTTTTAATTTTTTTCACTTTTTAATTACTAGTAATACATTTGTAGGTGAAAAAAGCTCATACAAACTTCAGATGGTCATCTTTAAAAAATTCTTTAACTTTTTCAAATAGACTTTGATTTTCATAAAACACGACAGCTATCTCATGTTTATACTATTCTCACAAATTCCAAAGTTATTTGATATTTGGTTTATTGCTTTCAAATTTAATGTTTAGCCTTTTTTAGCTCACCTGGCCTAAAAGGCCATGTGAGCTTTTCTCATCACTTGGCGTCCGTCGTCGTCGTCGTCGTCGTCGTCGACGTCGACGTCGTCGTTAACAATTTTTCAAACATCTTCTCCTCTGAAACCATTGAATGGATTTGAATGAAACTTAAAATGATTGTTCCTTAGATTATCCTGCACAAAGTGTGTGCTTCGATTTTTGATCCGTCAAAAAACATGGCCGCCGTTACTTAAAATAGAACATAGAGGTCAAATGCAGTTTTTGGCTTATATCTCAAAAACGGAAGCATTTAGAGCAAATCTGACATGGGGTAAAAATGTTCATTAGGTCAAGATCTATCAGCCCTGAAATTTTCAGACGAATCAAACAAACCATTGTTGGGTTGCTGCCACTTAATTGGTAATTTTAAGGAAATTTTGCAGTTTTTAGTCATTATCTTGAATATCATTATAGATAAAGATAAACTGTAAACAGCAAAAATGATCAGCAAAGTAAGATCTACAAACAGGTTAATATGACCAAAATTGTCAATTGACCCCTTAAGGGGTAAATGTCCTTTAATGACAATTTTTCACAATTTGTTCATCATATTTGCTAACTTTAAAAAATCTTCTCCTCTGAAACTACTGAATGGATTTGGATGAAACTTAGCATGATAGTTCCTTAGATTATCCTGCACAAAGTGTGTGCTTCGATTTTTGATCCGTCAAAAAACATGGCCGCCCTTACTTTAAATAGAACATAGGGGTCAAATGCAGTTTTTGGCTTATATCTCAAAAACGAAAGCATTTAGAGCAAATCTGACATGGGGTATAAATGTTCATTAGGTCAAGATCTATCAGCCCTGAAATTTTCAGACGAATCAAACAAACCATTGTTGGGTTGCTGCCACTTAATTGGTAATTTTAAGGAAATTTTGCAGTTTTTGGTCATTATCTTGAATATCATTATAGATAAAGATAAACTGTAAACAGCAAAAATGATCAGCAAAGTAAGATCTACAAATAGGTTAATATGACCAAAATTGTCAATTGACACCTTAAGGGGTGAATGTCCTTTAATGACAATTTTTCACAATTTGTTCATCATATTTGCTAACTTTAAAAAATCTTCTCCTCTGAAACTACTGAATGGATTTGGATGAAACTTAGCATGAAAGTTCCTTAGATTATCCTGCACAAAGTGTGTGCTTCGATTTTCGATCCGTCAAAAAACATGGCCGTTATTATCTTGAATATTATTATAGATAGAGATAAACTGTAAACAGCAATAATGTTCAGCAAAGTTAGATTTACAAATAAGTCTTTTACAAACTTCATTTGAATGATCAGTAGGGTGTATAAAATAAAGTTTGTGTTTTATTTTCTATTTCGTCAAAAAACATGGCCGAAGGCATTGTTTACCATGTGAGCGATTCAGGCTCTTGAGAGCCTCTTGTTTAATTCAATTTGGATTTACATAAAATATGACAGCAAACTGCTTGACATAACGCTTTATCAAGTTACTTGTCTTGTATAACATGGCTTTCTTCAACAACGGTGGAACACATTTAAAAGCATTGTCATTACACCACATGTCAGTAGTATTTGAATGATGTATGCCTGTCTGGCTCAATGGTTTGAAGGACAGTTTATACTATATGAACTAACATGTACATGGGACTCCAACTTATTTTGTTTAAAAAACAGAATGGGACATCAACTTTTTGTCCCCTGCGTAAAGTGTTGCGGGGGGCATGGAAATATCGGGCATCCGTCCGTCCGGTCTTGTTAGCACTCTCAGGGGTACAATTCTTGCCAGATTTTTATAAAACTCATACTATAGGTTAATATCAGCAATATCTTGGACAAGTTTTAAAATGGTGGACGATTGACTTTTTTTTAAAAGAGTTTATATACCGGTTGGAAGTATTAAACCTATGGAAAATGGCTTCGTTCGCGCTCTCACGGGTACAATTCTTGCCAGATTTTTATAAAACTTATACTATAGGTTGATATCAGCAATATCTGGGACAAATATAACATATAAAATAAGTGCAATGTCTTCATTTGTATAACCGTGGGACTTCAACTTTTTTTATAGTTCATTTATGTTTTGCACTGTCCCATGCCTTGAGAAATTTTGACCGGTCCCTAACAGATCAAGTTTGAAATTCAAACAATGTACAACTGGTCAATATTTTGTGAGAATGAGTACATTTTATTGTCTCTTGTAGTTAGACATGGATGACAACCTGGATGTTGTGGTTGATTTCTTTGAAAGAAGAAATGTGGAAAAAAAGTACATACAGAGATTAAAAGAGGAGAAGGTTAGTATTGTAGTTCAAGGTCAATGTCGTAATCAATTTATTCCATACTTTAATATTAATGGCCGACCATGAAAATATAGCAATAACCAAACATAATCACCATGATCACTGCCCTATAGTTACCAGTAAATGTTTGTCAGTTCACCTGTCTGTCTGTGTTTCCTACAGTATACATGGCTTGACTGATATTAAATTAAAAACATATACACATACGATTAACTTAGACATGCTTGAGGAAGCTCCCTGTGATTTTGAAGCTTTTTATTATGCCCCCACACATATGCATTGACACATTGTCAAGTTTTTGCCATGTCCGTATGTCCCTCCCGAAACTTTCTTCACAGATTTCTCTGTTTCTATTCAATAGAATGATTTGATTTGTGGTATGTGACTTTGACATGATGAGTTGTACGCTGAAAGTAATTGTCAGACCCAGCAGCTGTCCACTTCCTGTTTGACGGAACATTGAAATTTTGCATAATGCTATATAAAACAATTTTTTGTAGCATTTGTCTCAGCAATTATTGGTCGGAATCAATTGATATTTGGTATATGACCTTGCCATGGTAAGTTGTGCGTTGTAAGCACTTTTCAGATTTTTGCGTAATTTTCCTCCTGGTTAAATGGCAGCCATTTTCCCACTAAAATTGATCTTTGGCAGATTTTAACAATATTTGGTATATATTAAGTAAACACAGTTTTCTGAGTTGATTGGTGATGACAAACATTTGTTACAAGCCATGAATTTGAATGATATTTGGTTTGTAAGGTAAACATGGTATATTGTGTTGAATAGCCACAAGGAAAATTAGTTGCCAGCAGCCATTTTCTTTTGCGCTCCTGTATTCAATACAATTTGTCTACAAAATGATGATTGTGTCAAAGAGCAACTGTCAATCCATATCAGCCTTCAACGTACAGAGTTACACTGTATATTGGGTTCAACTAGTGGGGGCATCTATGTCCCTACGGGCACAACCATTTGCTAGTT
>CM034358.1:18954351-19011406 GCA_019925275.1 Mytilus edulis | reverse complement strand
TTTTCTTCAGGTACTTTCCGTATTGCTTGCCTGTTTTAGCTGAAATATCTTTTCAATGTATTGCTAAGACAAAATACTCGACATGAATACTTATCACTAGTAGAATATTGACTCTTGGGGGTCTGTTGCTCGAACAATTTTAGTAAGCCGGTATCGCCGGCAGTCTTTGCCAAACTAATTTAGTGTTTAATAAAAGTAAAATTTCAGTATGAAGCTTTACTAGGCAAATGACATAGAGTTTAAGAGTTCATTTATAGTATTTTTGTGGTAATCTTTGATAAAGATAAATCGAATTAGACTACTGGTATCATATTTTAATCCGTTTGTATTTTGAGTAGCTGATGGATCGCAATATGTTCAAAGTTGTTGATATACTAATATCATCGTTATCATATTATTATTGTTAAAAGTCTATTTATATTTCTATGTCAGCATAAAGAATGTTGAACATTTCCGATTTGTATACTAGTTGCTTTTATGTTTTGACCAGAGGCCTAGACAAACCAATGTTATTATTGATCAAATGCGAATCTATATTCATGAAACATACAGTTAACCTATTCTAAATTGGCATATCGATCAGTATTTCCCTGTTTTTAAAAATTAGAATATGTGGTAATTGCCGATGGGAGAACTCTTCATTTTATCCATCAAATAATTTGCAAGTAAGCTAGAAACAGTATATCATCATCCTAAGGCCTTCAACAATGACCAAACCCATGCTACACAGCAAGCTACAAATGGTCACAAAATGACACAGTGTTATATATAAGTCAAATTTCAGTATGAAGCATTACTATGCAAATGAAATAAAGTTTAAGACATCATTTATAGTATTTTTGTGGTAATCTTTGACAAAGATAATTCGAATTAGACTACTAGTATTCTCATGTCAGCATTGATTGTTAAACATTTCCGATTCGAAAAGTTGATTATTTGTTTTGACCAGAGATGAACCAACGAACATATCGATAACTTTTGTATCCCTACACCCCGAACCGTATATAAAAACCTTACTTTTACTGAAATATTTTGAAATATTCTGCGTATAAAACTAATTTTCTTTTTGGCGGGTATTGTTCATCTTATTTTGGGCTTAACTGTACTTAAAATGAATGCTGAATACAAATATATGTATCACTTTCTTTTACGGTAACATATCTACTTGTGTTACACTTGATATGATAATATACTTTAGATTATCACATTTTCAGTTCGTTTTTTTTTTGTGTCTCTCTAACTTAATACTTAGCTTAGCAAAATAAAACACTTTACGTTTTAAAGAATAAACACGATTAACGAAGAATTGATGTATATAACATATAACCAATTTGTTTTTTTTTCTAAATAACAAGGCAGAGGCCAGAGAAACATATATCCATAGTCCACGTGTTATATTGAAATACAATTATTTACAATCTTATTAAACCAAACATTGAAAATTGAAATGGGGAATGTGTCGATTAGACAACAACTCGATCAAACAGAAGACAACAGCCGAAGGCCACCGATGGGTCTTCAATGCAGCGATAAACTCCCGCACCCGGAGGCATTCTTTAACTGGCCCCTTAACACATATGTATACTAGTTCAGTGATAATGGACGTCATACTAAACTCCGAATTATACACAAGACATGAACAACAATACGCCCATAAAAAACTCAAAAGGTAACAAAAGAAAATAAACAAAATGACAATAATACATTGAATAACAACAGACTACTAGCAGTTACCTACATGCCAACTCTTTATTTAACTTCAATTTCACTTACCATAATGGTACTATAATCAAGAACAGTGCACTTTATAAAACTTTTTTTATTTTAATTATCTTTAATCTATAACCAACCTTTGAATTGAACATCAGCATCAGTTGGAAGTCTCAAAAAAGAGTCTACATTTGTCGTCGATAACAGAGTCACGAGTGAAATGATAAAAATTAAGTCCATCGTACAAGAGAAGCTTCACTCCTAATAGTCGCACCAAAATCCTTTTAAATATATCCTTGATTTGTGAGTCTTCTAATATTGAAAATATTAAAATTTAATAACTGTTATGTATAGAATTGACCATTTGATTCTAGAGGGTCAAATTATTAAATACCAATACTTGTACTTCTGAATTCTTATATTTGCTTAAATTCGTTTGACATAGAGAAACACAAAAGAAGCCGAAAATAGAGAACAAATTATATATCAATAATTTCCAATGCCATATAATTTTCAAAAGAAGTATATCTGATACATATTTTGGCAAATCACAAAGAAAATAAAACATGAATTGCTCGAAACGTGTAATTATATATTCTCTTTATGCTAGGTGCATTACAAAAATTTGTAAAACAGTTGGCACAATTGAAGGATAATCGGACAAATAAAAAAAACCTCAATTCCTACAGCTATCACGTTTACTTACATTATTAAAAGATTGTTTATAATGTCAATATGCTATAATAAGAAACTTCAAAGTCTAACGTCATCATTATTGTGAGATTCAAACATTCGATTCTTCTCGTATTTGTTTTAATATTGATTTGTGCTATTTGTACAAAAGAACACGTTTCTATCGCTAAGCGAACCTTAGATTTGTTTAACAAAGGTGACTTGACATAAAATCGACATTGCACGAACTATTCATATATTACTTTGTTTCGGATGTAGAGACAACAGTAGGTTTCGTAGCTGAAATATAAATTACAATGCTGCGATATTAGGCTTTGTGTGTTACTTAAACGCTTCTGATAGGTTTTTTTAAATGGACGATTAACGTTAGATATTTTTTCTGCCTCTTAGTAAACTATATAGATGGAGGAATTTAACAGTTTTAGTTAACAGTTTTAAAATAATAATGTTAAACTAGGTTCAAACTAGATCGAGTTTGGTCGGAATACAAAAATTTTACCAATCAGTAGTCGATCATTTCGACCTTTGCTCGACTAATGTCAGATCATTTCCAGATTAGCTCGACCAATATTCGATCGCTTCCAGATCACTGCGACTTATATATTTATATTATCCCAGACCAACTTGACCATACCAGATACCTTCGCGACCACATTCGACAACTCTTCGATCTCTACTCGGTCATACACGAGAACACATGACTGCTACACGATTCTCTAAAATTGTGTGCAGATCTGATTAACCCTCATAACTCTGCTACCGCAAAAATATATTGGCAACATTATTTTTAACTGTACAAAAATTTCCCCATGTACAGTACGTGTCTTTACTTTTGCAAGGAGACATTTTGAAAGAGAGACAAAAGACAACAAAGGAACAATCAAACTCAGAGGTCGAAAACAAACCGACACAGCCATAGCGAAAAACGGTAACCGACGAGAAGACAAACAGCAGTCCACATAACATAGAAACTAAAACTTAGCAACACGTAACTCAACAATATCTTTCTAACAGTATCGATACAAACTGATCAGCGAGCGCATGTTTTGATCATTTGTTTCTAACATACCTTTGCAACATGTGCAAGTTTGCATAAACTTTGACAAACTGTACACTCGCTGCAAATGCGTCTACAGTTTGTCGTTCGTCGTTTGTTAGTTCAAACGAGGCGTTTCTTTCTAACTTCAACATTAAATCAATTATCTAAACGTGTTTGTGCTTGTCATAACCAAAAACATTGGTTAAAATTACTCGTCATGTTTAAGAAGTCGTAAACAGGCCCGATCAAAAATTTGATTGAGCTTGGTCGTGGACATTTGGACAATCGGGATCACCGAGTTGATCTGATCGGCAGTGTGAACCTAGCTTTACAGCGAACCTACAAATGATTAAATCCTCGAAGCCACAAAACAGTAGTCTACTTTTTGCATGCGCGTAGCTACGTTTACGTCAAAACGCCCGGGCGTACACTTGAATTTTGAAAATAAAACAAATAATCGACATAGAATAAGAAAAACTGATCAAAAGCACATCAGCCTTGTGCTTCTTTTTTAATGGATTGTAATTTTGAATAAAAAGGAACTAAATTTACTCAAATAGAGCATTTAATATATTTGTTCGAATCTTTTGTAAAAGTCTGAATCTGCTATGAATTCTACGTACTTTTCTTATAGTTAAAGCAATTCACTATCTGCTCAGATTCGATATGCTGTTTGTATTTTTGTCGAGCTTGTGATTTATGTCCCAAAAGCGAGACAAAGCGGCGTCAATATTTAGGTTCCGAATGTGGATAAAGTACGGAAGCGTATTAGCGCAACACATTTTTCTTCCTATGTTTGCGTTATACCGCAAACATTTGTTTTATTTTATTTCTTATTTAAGATTCAAAGGAAACAGTAGTTATTAATGGAGGAGGCTGTATATAATAAAATTTATCACCTGTGTAGTAATTGCAAAGTAAACTGCTTGCATAATTATCAATGACTAATAATGAGCAGAATAACATAAGAAGATGTGGTATGAGTGCCAATAAGAAAACTCTCCATCTAAGTCACTATTCGTAAAAGTAAACCATCATAGGCCGAATTACGGTCTTCATTACGGAGCATTGGCTCACACTGAACAACAAACTATAAAGGTCCCCAAAAAGGATATCCAAGTTACAGTAACTACTAGTATATATATTACAAAGAAAATTGAGTAAATTGAGGTTATACTTAAGAAAAAAATCAACCCTGCTAATATAGCTATAACCGAATATAAATATACTTCCAAAGTAAGCTCTCGTTTGAGAACTGTGTAAAGTAGGTTAGATTCAAACAAGCTACCCTTTGGCAATAAATGTATAGAATGAAGATGTTTTATTAATAAAATTATGTTCTCTCTATTTAAATTGCTACCCAAGCATCTTAAAAATACTTCATTTAATTGAAATGAAAATTCAATGACTTCTATCAAAGAATCTTGATCATATTCTGAGATTTAAAAAAAAAGTTTCCTTATTAATAATTCATTTTAAAGCAGAAAGATCATTTAGTCTATTTGACTTGGAGGTTTCACAATTTTATGACATTATTTTTTATCTTTCAATTTTAATATGACTATATACTAAACTATATCTATTTTCTTGTTAAATTATATACTTTTCTGATGCACAAATCAGTCTTAATTTATGTATAATTGCACTTCAATTATTCCATCATTCCTATGCATATTTATTATAATGATTTGGCCTTGTATGTATGTTTCTTTTTTTATCTACTAGTAAATCACATCCGAAATGAATGACAGACGGACATAATATATACAAAACTTAATGAATAATTGAAATCAAGATATTTGCGTTATAACGCAAAGGTTTGCGTTGTAACGCAAAGGTTTGCGTTATATCGCAAAGGTTTGCGTTATAACGCAAAAGTTTGCGTTATAACGCAAACATAGGAAGAAAAATAAAAAAATAAAAATGTGTGGCGCTAATACGCTTCCGTAATTAAGTCTTTTGAATGACTCTCCGTGAAATTTTACGAGAGTTGGACAGAAACTGTTTATGATCAAAAGAGTATTTAGAGCAATAATAATAATGCAAGTATACCTTTAATTTTCCAGCATTTTAAGGACAAAATGTGTTACTTTCTGTAATTAATAAGTAGTCGCAGTTTGGGCTTACATTATGTTATTTCTCAATTACATTAACTACTTGTCGAACCTTCATCGAATTTTATGAAAATGCCGAAGAAGCTTTTTCTATGACTAATGTCTAAAGCTAAAATTCTGAAATCATTTGTTTTCGTTCATTTTTCTGTTCTTTTCTGATAGACAGATAGCCGGACTCTTCTTTACGCAATTAATTGTTTTACATGCTCAATTTATAAACCTTCATAGATTGTCGTGAAATATTCCAGATCAAGAAAAAAATATAAAAAGAAAATTTTGGATTTTTTTTAAATCCCTTTAAAGGAATGATAAATTGATTCACTTTTTGTGGGAAGAAATCCTAGGTGTTCCAGAACTTTTTTTATATTGCACCTCTTAGAATATTTTTTAAGTGTTCATTAAAAGGTGCTTTTGTCGATTGAATGCTCACTCACGGCACCCTTTAAACTTATTTAAAAGTAATATTGGTTTGGACGTTTTCTCTAAAACCAATGGCCATAAGGCTAGCTTCCAGTTTAACACGATGAATAAGTTAACATATTACAAAATTTAACCAAAACAAATTAACCATTCAGATTCAAAAGTATGTTGCTATCAATGATTTTTTACTGACAGGAATCATTATGGTATCTCATTCTCGATAGCTTTCGGAGGTTTAGTCCCTTTTGAACCCACTACCAGCAGGTGCTTTAACATTGAGCGGGTGGCATCCCTCATATCCCTCGCCAAGGTTCGGGCGTACACATAAAAATGACCCAGCTACGCCACTGTACTGTCAGGAGACTGTAGCATATGTGCTATCTGAAAATCTCCTCATTCCCACTTTTTTTTTAATTATGCATTACGTATTGTATTTTCATGTTTTTCGAAGTTAAAACTGGATAAATTCGACAATACATAAATTTATAATATAAAAGGGCATTGTCGATGCTTTGTTATCTCTTAACAATATGTTTTTCATCTTGCTCTGCTAGCTTTCAATTGCATAAATTTCAAAACAGATGATTAAGGTAAGGATTGATTGGTTATTTTAATTAATTTTTTAATAATTAGTAACATGGATTTCAAAGGTAACATGGCAGATTTTTATCAATATACGACGTAAACACGAAACTATTCAATATTTTTCAAAGGATAAACTTTTATGTGTTAATCCAGCTAGATCAGTATTGTTTTGGCTATTGTATCACTTTCATTGTAAAATTCAAAATATCATTTTAATATCATAAAATAAGCATCCCACTAGATCAGTATTGAGTTCGGTATTGTGTCACTTTCATTGTAAAATATAAAATATCATTTTGAAATTATTAAATACATCTAATATTCTAAGGTCTACAATTACAGTGCAAATGTATTCTTCTAATCGTCACGATTTTATTTTATCTGAATGTTGATTGTTTCACTGAATCTATGAGGGTCTCGATAAGGGGTCCTTCAATTCCATATATATCCTTTAAATTTTTTTAGCCATTTTTCTTTTATCTTTATTCTTGATGTTTGATGCACAATGTTATTTAGTATTTATCATCTTGTCTTAATATTCTTTATTCTTCTTTTTTTATATTTTTGCCATGTATTCTGCATAATTTATATACACTTTCGTGATCTACTCATGAAACCCCACCCAGACTCTCATCTATAAAAGATAAACTGAAAAACAAATCAAGCAAAACCAGACAAATAGTTCAAAGGAAGAACTTAACATTCCTTATTGGTGTTCTTATAAACATTTTTACATGATGGAAGGTCGCATTTTTTTGCTAGAATTATTGCTTTATAACTAACGAAATAACTGTCAAATTGATAAATGATTCAATTTCTTCAGTGACATTTAAAGATGTTTTTTAATGAATCATTAAATAAATGTAGTTGACATTTAAATTCATCCCAACTCTTAAAAGGGAATCGTATTGCTATCATCTTGTCCATCCGTCTGTCCGTCAAACAAATATTTTTGTCATATATATCTATGGTACTAGACATATTAATCTTATTTAAGAGTGAACCATCGGCATCACAGGCATAAGTGTGGCAAGCCGTTTTTGTATTTTTTTTCCTATAAGATATATCCTGAAATATATAAGATATCTTATATAATTTCTTTTTTATGAGACATCTTGTATATTATAAGAGATATCTTACATACTATTATAAGATACCTCATAAACTACATGTATATAAGATATCTCATAAACTATATAAGATATCTTATAAAGTTATATCTTGAAGTATGAACAAATAGCAAAACGGCTTGCCATAGATAAGTGCTATTTTGATCTTTCAGCATGCGCATAGCTACGTTTACGTCAAAACGCCCGGGCGTACACTTGAATTTGGTAAAACAAAATATTTTCAGTACATCAACCTTCTAAGTCTTTCTTCAATTGCTTGTAATTTCGAATAAAAATGACAAAATTGGTGTTCTTTTTCTGTCAAAGTCTAAATCTACCGTGAATTCTATACTCGCTTTCATTTTTTAAAGCAATTCCTTATGTATACTTAGATTCGAAATGTGGTTTGCTTTTTTTAAAATTATAACTGTGTAGATGTAGGTTCAGTATGTGGTTAAAGTTTTAATATACCAATACCTTTGTTAAACCATTTTACGATAGCTGGACAAAAACTGTTTATGGTCAAAAGAGTATCCAGCGTGAGCGCATCATGACGAAATTAAATATGATGAATTTTCCCGTAAATTATGGATTTTTAAAAGGAATTTCTTGAAGTATTTACATTCTGAGGTTAAAATTTGGTACATATAAATTATTTGTAAAACCGTGGTCAAAGTTAATGAAACGCGTATAGCGCAAGAATAAATTTCCAATCTGGTATAATCTATGATGTCGAGTTAATTTACATGATAAATATTTTGACATGAAACTTGTGCAGAAATTAAATGAAAATATTTGATTTGTTTAAATCCTGTAATGGACTGATAAATGAATAAACTTTTCGCGGGGAGAAATTTCAGGCGAGAACATGCAGGGTTCTATTTACACATTTTAATATTGCACCTGAACAACTCAGAAAATTAATAATTTCATGTTGAATTACGTTTCTAAATACACAATGAATAGATTAAACATAAAAAATAACCATTTGGAATCTAAAGAATGTTGTTATTGATATGAGTTTTCAATGACAGGAATGGTATGTCATTCTCGATAACTTTAAAACCTCCGGAGACTTAGCACCCGCTCATCTACTACCAGCTGGTTCATTGGCATTGATCCAATAGAGCCTTTAGGCCCTGACCGAGGTTCGGGCGTACACTTGAAAATGACCTAGCTACGCCACTGTTTTGTAGTTTACGTTATCAATGAAATAACCATCACAATGGGAATTATAGTTATAATAGTTATCAAAGGTACCAGGTTTATAATTTATTACGCCAGACGCGCGTTTCATCTTCATAAGAATCATCAATGACACTCACATCAAAATAGTTATATAGCCAAACAAGTACAAAGTTGAAGAGCATTGAGGACCTAAAATTCCGAAAAGTTATGCCAAATACGGCTAAGGTTATAAAAAAAGTTCTAAACCTTTCGTTGCCTTGAGTTTATTTTGTTCTTTTATTGGCCTTTTTTGTCTCAATTTGACTTTCAATGTGCGTTTGTCATGTTTGCGGAACTTATGTTTCACCTTATGTCTTTTCGTATGTTGTACTGTTATACCACTGTCCAAGGTTATGGGGAGGGTTGGGATCCCGCTAAAATTTTTAACCCCGCCACATTATGTATGTATGTGCCTGTCCCAGGTCAGGAGCTAGTAATTCAGTGGTTGTCGTTTGTACATATGTTTTTGTTCATTTTTTTTAAGCAAATGAGGCCGTTAGTTTTCTCGTTTGAATTGTTTTACATTGTCATTTCGGGACCTTTTATAGCTGACTATACGGCATTGGCTTTGCTTATTGTTGAAGGGCGTACGGTGACCTATGGTTGTTAATTTCTGTATCATTTGGTCTCCTGTTGAGAGTTGTCTCATTTGCAATCATACCACATCTACTTTTTTATATATATCATTATTTATCGTTTTACGATTCCTTGTATGTTATTGACTTTGTATGATGTTAATTACTCAGTAAAGGCATAGATTCACTCGTGGCTCGGTAATACATGTCACTTCGTTATTGTACTATGGTCAATTTGTGTATGCTTGTCTTTCATCTTTGATTATGGACTTTGTCTAAATGTCATTCTGGTATTATAACACAATGTTGACTGGTGTAAGCCTAATTTTGATATTTTTACCAATAATGCATGTTTGTATTATTCACACATTATTTACAATATAACGGAATTTTATGCGAAGCGAAAGGTTTAGCTGTCTATCAAACCAGGTTTAATCTATCATTTTCTACATAAGAAAAAGCCTGTACCAAGTCAGGAGTATAACAGTTGCAGTCCATTCGTATGATGTGTTTGAGCTTTCAATTTTACCATTTGATTAGGGACTTTCCGTTTTGGAATTTTCTCTGAGTATTTTTGAAATTAAATTTTTTGATTACTTTGAGTTTGTATTAATAAAGTCTTAAAACGAGATGACCGCTCCATTTACATATGATGTAATGCCTAAAACTACGATGATTGAAGCTATATCTGTTGTTCTTTATTATGAACTGGATTATAAAAGCTTGAATTAATTCTACAACAGGACAAAACACTATCTGATTCAATTAAGCATTTCATTTTATCTACACGATTTAAGTGGGGAAAAAAACTTCTATCGTTGATTTGGTGTATTTCTATGGCATATTATCAAGTATGTTAAATATTGAATGCTTTGTATAGGTGTAACGTCAAAATATACGACGTTAAAATCCATTTTTTTTAATTTTTAATTCCAGTTATTTTAAGTCACAAATTTTATATACATAATTTAAAATTCATTTTAACAAACATTTCGATTAAACAAGTTCGTACTTCTGTTTCAATATTTGATCTTCCGGAAGTTATTGTCCATTTTAAATGACATTTATTGAGTCTAAATATTTTGTATACTTGACAAATAAAACACAATGCTACACCTTATACAAATGTTATAGATTGAAATAAACAATTAATTTCACCATAGCCGAAAATGATAGCCTTTTTTGAGATACAGACTTTAGAGGGTTGATTCATTTAACGAAACCTTGCTAGAATTAAAGAAAAGCTATTAGGACAGTATGTTTGTGACAAAAAATATAGGTTCGCGCAGCTTTTCATGGCGGAATTTGAACTTATATCCAATGTCTATCAGTTTTTCACTTAAAAAAAATACAGATCTCATCTTAGCGTTTAAAAGACATCTGAGTTCCGCTAGGGCTAAAAAAAATATTTTCAGGACCTTGGTATAATGCAGAATGTACGAAGTCTCTAATTAGACAAAAAAAACGGCCGCACATATCAATCAATGAGAATAAGCTATACTCTTAGTTCGGAATACCATGGTATGCTCACAAAATGGCTGCGCCCATAAAATCAAATGGTTTATTGTAACATAAAGTGTTGAAAGATAATTGTGGGGAATTAACGTACTTATCTCAAGACGCAGACTTATAACATTTAATATATAAAAATATATATGCGGGGAGACAACTCGCCACAAGAATCTAAATGACACAGAAATTAATTATACATCATCGAATGTCCATCAGCAATGAGTTAAACCTTTACCTAATAGTCAAATATAAAATGCCCCGAAATGACAAAGTGAAAACAATTAAAACGAGAAATCTAACGGCCAGATTAATGTACAAATAAAATGAGAAAAAAAATATACATTACAAACCAGAACCACTGAATTATAGGCTCCTGACTTGGAACTGGTACATACATCATGTGGCATTGTTTTCTCCCAGATTTAAGGACAAGTTTATATATTATGAAATGTAATTATTGTATTTTAAATGAAATAATTTATTTCACTACTCTTGACGTAAAATCTCATGATAATTCATATCATATAATAGATGAAACTATGAATTGTAAAATAAATTTAATAACTTATAACCGGAAAAAAACGATACAACATATTTGATATTAGTACTTGGTCTCTTTAACAATATATTGTTATCTTTGTAATGAACAATAATTGTGTAAAAATATTTACGTTAATATATGTAAGATGTAATAAAACATTTGTCAACATGGCCTTAACATCGATGTAACACCTAGAGCTACGTAATTATATATGTAAATAAAGGCAACAGCGTTATACCGCTATTTAATCATAACTCGTTTGAGGAAAAAAAACAATCCGGGTTACAAAATAAAACTGCGAGAAACACATCAATTACAAAAGGAGAACAACGTTACAACAGAAACACAACACGAAAATGCAACACACACAGAAATGAACTATTATATAACAAGGGCCATTTTCCTGACTTGGTACAGGACATTTAAAGAAAAAATGGTGGGTTGAATATGCTTTTGTAGCTAGCCAAAACTCCCACTTTTATGGCATTGTTAAATATCAAATTAAAATGGCAGTATTACATGACAGGTCTACAATATAATTAAATATTTACAGTAGTTAAGCATTAAATTTAATAAGAAAATAAGAAAAAAAATTATACATTTTTATAAGTTTTTGCTCTTGTGAAAATCAAACAAGATATGCAGGTCTTTTAATCTGACATTCAAAGCGTCAGTAAATTTAAATGAAAAGATAATTAAGAGATAATTAACGCATAAAGTTCACAGAAAATGTATGTTGTTTGTATCTAACATTTGTGAATACAATCTCAATCTTGAAGTAACGAATTCGAAGTAATGAATAACGTAGTAGTTAACACTATGACGATATTTATCGTGTTGATAGAAGAAAACAATGATTTTATTCCTATATCTTAATAATGTAACCATATTTACAGTTATATAGCATTGACTATTTCAAATGACAAAGACGTCAAGCTTCCATTGTAAGAATCTAAAAACAAAATATATGTATGTTTATTTTAACATTAACAACTTCTATATTTCTATAATTTAATCAGAATAGAATACAGGGACACATAAAAAGTAAAATCACAAAAATTCTGAACTCCGAGGAAAATTCAAAACGGAAAGTCCATAAACTTGCATAAATAAAGGCAACAGTAGTTTACCGCTGTTCAAAACTCATAAATCCAGGGACAAAAAACAAAATCGGGGTAACAAACTAAAACCGAGGGAAACGCATAAAATATAAGAGGAGAACAACGACATAACACCGAAACGTAACACACACAGAAACGGACCAAGCATCAGACAAAACTACACGAGAATAACAAATATAACAAGAAAACCAAATACATGAATTTGGGATAGACAAGTACCGTGCCATAATACCTACGAAACTGTCAAAATATGGATGTACATGTATGTTCAAAAGAGGGACGAAAGATACCAGATGGACAGTCCAACTCATAAATCGAAAATAAATTGACAACGTTTTGGCTAAAAAAGAAAAAGACAAACATACAAATAGTCGTACACAAGACACAACATAGAAAAATAAAGACTAAACAACACAAACCTCACCAAAACTTGGTGTGAACTCAGGGGCTCTAGAAAGGAGAGCAGATCCTGCTCCACCACATATAGCACCCGTCGTGTTGCTCATGTTGTTACAAATCCGATAAAAAGTCCAAGTTTTAAACATGTCAAATATTCAATGTCAAATTCATTAAAAAACACACCATATTGGTCGACTCTATATTTTCTTATTTTCAGCATAAATCAAAGAAATTCACCAGTAGTACTGTATTAAAAGGATCTATAATATACACGAATCAATATTTTTTTACAGGTACTATAACCAAATCTCGATTTTTAAAGGTATAATAAATATTCGATTTCGTTAAGACTTTTCATATGTCTTTAAAATCTAATCGACAATTTTGGACTAAAATTCATCGACAGGTGTTTATTTTAATTAAGAGACAATAAACTACTAGTAATTGAATATTCAATTCAAGGAAATGTACAAATGATGTGATGGCATCTCCTCCATTTTGTATTGACTTGCGTATGTGTATTGAAAGGGGGAAATCAAAGGTAAAGATGAACATAAAAATAGAAATAACAAAAATACCGATTGCAAACTCCAAGGAAAATTCAAATCTGTGGGTCCGTTACCAAATGGCAAAGCTCCTTTTCATTAAATGAAGGTAAAACAACTGTCATATTCCTAATTTGGTAAAACCATTTAATATTAACACAATGAGAAGAAATTGTATATTTAATGTCTTAAAAAAGGTTTTGTGACGCATACACTTCCGCAATGTGTTTTGTACGTTGAAGTATTGTAATGAAAGTTTAATTTTCTTTGATAGATTTGTTTAATCGAAAATGTTGTTCCCGTCAAATTTAGCAGTTGCCAATTGTGCGTTACAAATAAGACTAACTGGTGGCATTTGAATAGCATCCCCTGTGTAAAACTTGTTGTCATTCCTACACTTCATTAGTAACTGGTATGTTCTATCTATTTTTTACCAAATAGTGCATCCCATATTTTGTACTCGTTGACAGTGATACACATAATTGAAAGTTACAGACTAATTTTCTTACACACATTACAAACAGTATTATGTGGGAACGGGCGTATAAAAAGCGGATTCCTAACTGCCAGAACGAATTTGAACTTATCAGCTGATATAAGAGATAATCTCTTATCACATAAAAAATAGCCATTTATTTATTTTTCGATATAACACTTGTCAAAATTATTTCCTTAGCAAACATTAAGAACAGTATTTTAAAAACAATACTAAAATAGATAATGAGAATGTCTTCTGTTTCTCTTTTAGATGCAATTATTGGCATTAGCTAAAAAGGAAAATCAAATAATACAATTTCAACCTTAATAAAAAAAAACTCATTGATACTGATATTAAAGACACACAGATAACACATACAGCTACAATTAAAACAAAAACAATCAGAGCTTGTCAGATAAATGATTTTGTTTAACATGATTTAGGGATAATTTAAGATTACCTTTGAACTCAATATCAGCATCCTTTAGAAATCTCAAGAATGAGTCTACATTCGTCGTCAATAAAATTGTCATGAGTGAAATTATGAACAAAGAGTCCATCCTTCAAAAGCAGTTAACTTTCAACATCCTAATTCGAATTCCTTTTGGGCGTAATTATTTCTTAATGCAGTATATACATTTGATATTATTAATTTTATTCAAAATGGCAAGATGTTGACCTACAAATAACGTATAGGCGTGAGATTGTACCATACATGCGTTATCATATTGCATACATGTCCTAGTACATTTGTACCTTTGATAACTATTTACATAAGCATAATATTTTCTAATTATTTAGTGAAAGACGACCTACTGTTTGAATGTACATCATGCTATAAAACAATGAACGTATAAATGAACAGAAATTTAAATGTTTTGTTATAAATATAAGTATCACAGATGTCATATATATCTTTTTGTCGTACATGCAGTTCTATTAACCACATTTCCCGTGTCTATAAATCCATCATTGACATTTTTACACACTCGCGTCATAATAGTACAGTGAAAAATGTTGATCGTCTTATAACTCAATCCACTGTCAGGTGTGTATTGTGTCGCGCAATTTGCTGTTTTCTGCGTTATTGTTTGGAAGACAATGTTTTATCTTCTGAAAATTGTGGGGTTTTTTTTCTTTCTTAGTCCTTCCCGTGATATATTCCTACTTTTTTAATAGTATCTCTCCATATACTGGTACAGAATCTATTGAAGTCTGGGTAATATTTTCAAAAGCATACACCAAAACGTTGTGATTGGTTAAAAACGTTCTAAACAATTGAAATTCAACCAATTACCTAACGTTATTTTTATTTCTGTGTACGAACAATGAGATAACCCTTAGTCCTTTAGATTCTGAAAAGGCGAATTGATATTAGATGGGTCTAAATTTGTAAGTTATACACATAATGGACTAATCATTATTTATATTATTGCAATCGTAAATGCATCATTCTCACCACATGAATGGATTGTCACAAATAATCAAGTTTTTTAATTATCATTTTGGTATCATTGAAAGCAATCTTTCAATTGTTGGTTAAACATCGTCCTAGGTGATTTCGGGTTATTGACTTGAGATCTGCGCGATATAATAAATAAAGGCAACAGTAGTATACCGCTGTTCAAAACTCATAAATCCATGGACAAAAAATAAAATCGGGGTAACAAACTAAAACTGAGGGAAACGCATTAAATATAAGAGAACAACGACAAAACATTAAAATGTAACACACACAGAAACGGACTAAGCATTAGACAAAATCTTATTAGAATAACAAAATTTTAATAAAACATCAAAACCAAATACATGAATTTGGGATAGAAAAGTACCGTGACACGTCTTATAGTAAAGTGAATTCACACTCAAAAATAAGAGAAAACAAACGACACAACGGAAACACATCGTTAAAATGTAACACACACAGAAACGAAAAGTAAAAGTTTTTATTAATAATCCTTTCAATTGTGAAGTTATTTATCTTACAGTTAATTTCTGACACTTAATAGTTTTATGATGAAAACCCCCTTCTTTATAGTTACAATTCCTATTGCATAGAAATGGTTTTATTCAATGAAATACATATACAAATAAAAACAACAGTATAGGTCAATCGTCTCTTGTTATGCATGCCTTATCCATCATGCCAAATTATAATGAATCGAAATGTAACAATCCGGAACATTATACAATCAACAAAATAACTAAGAGAGCATGTCACTTGGAAATTGAAATATAAGATACAAACCTATCATATATCACATCTTCATTATTCTGTTTTAGCATTCTTTTTAAAGTAAAACTAGTCATATATACCGGGCTTCAAATATTTCACGTCAAACGTACATTTGGTCTACGAAAGACTCATCAGTGGCGCTCAAATCTTAAAGTTAAAAAGGGCAAATAAGGAACAAAGTTGAAGAGCACCGACGGGTCCAAAGGAGTAGGTTCAGTAAGATCCCTTTTTGGCCCCAAAATAAAGCAGTTTTAGAAAATTGTGAAAATGTAATCTTAAAACTATATTTTAGAAAGTAAAATGCTTCTGCTACATAAATATGAGCTGGTTTTGACAATACAATGCACAAATCTCGCGTGCTAGCATCATTAAGTCATGCTAAATTACTGAAATCTAAAAAATTTTAGCATTATGGTTAATTTTTAGACGGTTTCCGTCTAAAATGAAAGTGTCCGCATTCGTGTTCATTCATATTATTGAAATGTAAGTTGTATTTGATGATAATACAAAACATATATAAAGGTTGAGGATGAACACGGATGCGGCCACTTTCATTTTTGACAAAAACCATCTGAAAAGTGATGTTTTTTGGCATATATGATAGATTTTTCATATTTGAGCTTGAATTAGGGCGTTTTTAATGACTAAATCAGTTAGAATCTTTCACATTAACTAATCGAATCAATTGAAATAGACACTTAAGTGTTTAAAAACTTTCGTTAGATGAACCTGAAATTTGAGGCCAAAACCGGCCCTTACCGGACCTACTCCTTTCCGTTTCGGCAAAATACATCGAAGGTAACATATTCCTGGGGAAGAAAACCCTGTGGATAACATCAATGCTTACATGTACATATCGGTATAAAATAATAAAAAAAACCTATGTAATAAATTGTGTCTTATTTATTAGAATGCTACTTCTGAATATTGGGAAATTGATAATTAGAAGCTGTAGGTATCATGTTTGTTGTATACTTACTCGGAGTCGTCTATTCATGTCAATCGTTGGGAAAAGATCCACATATGAAACTATCCTTTCTGAGTATTTGAAACTAATAGGGATAAATTGAAAAATGAATATTAAAAAAAGCTCCATAGGTAAAATTGACTTATATGGACGTCCACACATTGGAAAAACAACACTAGACTAAATAAATCGATGAACAAATATAATACAACGGTCACACATTCACTAAAATGTAGGTGATTGAATGCTAGGACATCAATAATATATACATGAAATTGAAATTGAAGAAATTTGCAAGATTGTTTCCTTGTTTGTTTTCGTCTTGTATGAATTATGCAGCACATGAATACAACGATCGGGTAGTCAGGTAACACGCGAAATAACGAATGAGCGTAGAAATATTAATCCACCAAGCTTTAAAAAAAATATGTTGTTTATAATATTAAAAAAACAGCATTTTGACGTTCCATGTATTTCTTTTATTTAATCAGCATGGCTATGACAAAATCAGATTTTTCAAAATCTTGAAACAAAACAAAAGTTCTTTAAAATTCCAATTTTTGTAGAAAAAGCTGCATTTGATGGGATGATATCTTCGATCTTTTGATTGGAAATAGGAGTGTTAAATGTAAAAAAAATAGAATGTTAGATACAACTGAAACAAGATTGTGTCCAAAGTACACGGAAGCCCCACTCGCATTATCATTTTCCATGTTCAATGGACCTTGAAATTGGGTGAAAAATCTAATTTGGCCTTAAAAGTAAAAAGATCAACCAATAGGGAACATGTGTACTAAGTTTCAAGTTGATTGGACTTTAACTTCATCATAAACTACCTTGACCAAAAACTTGAAACACACACACTTTTAATTTCTATGTTCAGTGGACCATGAAAATGGTGTCAAAAGTCTAATTTTGTTTTTAAATAAGAAAGATCATATCAAAAGGAACATGTGTACTACTTTCCAAGTTGATTGGACTTCAGCTTCAACACAAACTACCTTGACCAAAAAATTTCACCTGAAACTCACACTTTGAATTTCTATGTTCAGTGGACCATGAGAATGGTGTCAAAAGTCTAATTTTGTTTAAAAATAAGAGAGATCATATCATAAGGAACATGTGTACTAAGTTTCAAGTTGATTGGACTTCAGCTTCATCAAAAACTACCTTAACCAAAAACTTTAACCTGAAACGAACGGACGCACAGACGAACGGACGGACGAACGGACGAACGAACGAACACACGAACGGAGGCACAGACCAGAAAACATAATGCACCTACGACTATCGTAGGCGGGGCATAAAAATGATATATACTGACTGGCTTTAAAAACGCAACACTCATTTTTTAGATTTTTTTCATCAAATAATGTTTGATCCTCATACAACTACTATTCATGCTCATCATATGTCTTTCTCTTTCGAAAAATAAACATCTCACTTACCTGTGGTTATTAAAAATACCAGATTTTTTAGATCGCACGAAATTTCCGAAAGAGAAATTTCGAGCCAAGAAAAGATTTTTTCCGGTTTTTTTTCTTTGTGAAACAGTTCGTTCAATCCTTGGACACACTTTAATCATTTAAGAAATGTTACATCTCCATATTGCCAAAACTCAGGAATGAAAAGCTGAATCAACTCATTAGAATTCTGCAAACAGGAAAACGTGAACGTGCTGCAACACAAAAAATTGACGTCAGAAACTCGTCTTACTGTCCTTCCGACAATGATACCAGTAGACTGGATTTGTTGAAGACCATCAAAGACTAGATCAACATGTAGTGACAATGCAACGTCAATAGAATTTGATTAGACAACGTCATTTGTGAGACAGATCTACGGCCGCAATGTCAACTGCTAACCAAATAGATGAATGAAATTTTGGACAGATTTATGCCATAAATGTTTCCCATTAACTAATCTGGCAAAGAATCGACTGCAGATAAAAACATTTAGAGCCTTAAAGTTTAAACCGCATAATTGACAAAACACATTGTAATGGGTGGAACAACGGCAGAATCAGAAGGTGCAAAACAGAAACCAAAACGTGCCGAACAGAAATGGTTGACCTTTCTGACAATCATTTTGACGTTTGTTACAGGCAGTCATTGCTTTTGACGGTGACACGTTCATTGGTAAGGGGAAAACCAGGGTTTCAGTGTATACCACAATATTTGAACATCGAAATTGACGTAATCAATTCAACTTTCGAACTGCATTTTTTTTCAAACATTTAAGTAATGACAGAACTTTCTATTCATAAGTTTGTTTACAAAAAAAATGCATAATTAAAAATGAAAATTGAAAAGAATAATCTAGTGTTGCGTTTCTAATGCCGGTCAGTATATTAAGAAATAACAGTACTGTAATTGAAGAGTGTCTGTGTCAATTGGCGATTTGGTTTTAGTGAATATCATTCTGGCGTTATGGGTTGAAAAATATAATACTGGTTTGTACGAACTATTTCGCAAATATTTTTTTTATGATTAACTATCGGTATTGCTGTCTTTGATGAATTGTGATTTAAGTACTTACGGAACTCACAATATTCCTTGTTCATCCTGTAGATTAACAGTCAAAAAGACGCTCGATAAACTTTCATATAGTATTCTTTTTTTTTTTAAGTTTTTTTTTTTTTTTATAGTGATTCAGATAATAACACATGTACTTGAGCTTTTGATTTTGCCATTTGATAAAGTACATTCCGTTTTTAATTCTCATTGGAGTTCGGTTTTTTTTCTATTTTACTTTTTAATCATAAATAAACTCATCATTGATACCAGGACTCAATTTAGTATATACGCCAGACGCGCGTATCGTCTAAAAAAAGACTCATAAGTGACGCTCGAATCCAAAAAAATTAAAATTGACAAATAAAGTACGATGTTGAAGAGCATTAAGTACCAAACGTCCTAAAAGTTTTGCCAAATACAGCTAAGGTAAACTATGCCTGAGGTAGAAAAAACCTTAGTATTTAAACATTCAAAATTTTGTAAACAGTTAATTTTTAAATATAACCATATCAATGATAACTCATGTCAGCACAAAAGTGCTGACTACTGGGCTGGTGATACCCTCGGGGAAATAAATCTCCACCAGCAGTGGCATCGACCCAGTGGTAGTAAATAAACTCATCATAGATACCAGGACTAAATTTAGTAGATACGCCAGACGCGCGTTTCGTCTATAAAAGACTCATAAGTGACGCTCGAATCCAAAAAAGTTAAAATTGCCAAATAAAGTACGATGTTGAAGAGCATTAAGGACCAAAATTCCTAAAAAAAATTCTAAATACAGCTAAGGTAATCTATGCCTGAGGTAGAAAAGCCTTAGTATTTAAAAATTCAAAATTTTGTAAACAGTTAATTTTTTAATATAACCATATCAATGATAACTAATGTCAGCACAAAAGTGCTGACTACTGGGCTGGTGATACCCTCGGGGAAATAAATCTCCACCAGCAGTGGCATCGACCCAGTGGTAGTAAATAAACTCATCATAGATACAAGGACTAAATTTAGTATATACGCTAGACGCGTGTTTTGTCTAAAAAAAAAAGGCTCATCAGTGACGCTCGAATCCAAAAAAGTTAAAATTGCCAAATAAAGTACGAAGTTGAAGAGCATTGAGGACCAAAATTCGTAAAAGTTTTGCCAAATACAGCTAAGGTAATCTATGCCTGAGGTAAAAAAAAAAAAGCCTTAGTATTTAAAAAGATCGAAATTTTGTAAACAGTTAATTTTTGAATAAAACCATTAAACTATGCCAACTTAACTGTACAACATGTGAGTTTTGAAAATAAATTCCGTTGATAAATGCACGAGGTCAAATATTTCAATGTCAAAAATGATCCAAAAAGGTTAAGCATGTACAAAAAATTAATGCCATGCATGAGGTAGTCTAAAGGATTTCCATTGTGTTCAAGAAAGCAATATCTGTAGTTAGCATTTTCCTTTACAATATTCCCTCAAATGATAAAGTTGAAAATTTTACTTTCATATTAAGATCTTTTTAGCTCCACAGTTTGATAGAGGGATTACGGTTCATTGCTTACGGACTCAAAGCTGCAATCATTTACGGGTTAGGTTGAATTGAAAGTAGTGCAATCAATTCTATATTGAATTAACTTGAAATGGAAACAAAAATTAAAACATAATGTCACTGAAATTATGATTCACCAAATGTTAAAGAAAAACAAACAATCTATGACTGAAAACAAAAACAACTTTAACAAATGTCCAATACAGTAACAGGTCGTCGTAACCAAACATAAGTCCACAGGTTATCGTTCGACTTTAACAATTACCAATATAAAGAAACTCCGATGGTGAGATGCGAATATTGTACCGCAGATTGTCTCTAGTGAGGTATGTTTTCAATTATACTGAGCCAAAAAAGTTAAGCAACACTTTGCTGTTTCTGGAAAAAAAATTATTTAAACATCATTGATATAATCCTTAGTTTTACCTGTAATTTAAAACAGTCGTACTTTTTCCCTGGTGATTGATTTCGTGCCATTTCAGCTTTGCACGTGTAGTTGACGTTTTACCTTCTGTACCTGTACTTTTAAAACGATATTAAAAATTTCTTTTTCACTAACGTTCAGAAACATACCATTGATAAGAAAAACACATACATCTTTGAAAAATTGCACGGTGCGTCAACCAGGGCTCCCCTAAAATGACCATCAGAAAGGTCTTGGAATGGTTGATACAAGAATGAGTGTTGCTGACATCGTGGCTCGATTTAATGTGCATACGGCAATAGTTTAGAGACTAACAAACAGATATCGACAAATTGCAACTGCACAGGATAGGTCGATTTATCGTAGACCAAAAAAAAAACTATCGTCAAGGGAGAAGCGCTACCTTCGCTTTTCATCAACACGTGACAAGTTTTTTCAGGCCACAAAAGTAGTGCATTGACTAAGGGCAGCTGCTTGTGTGCCTGTCAATCCTTCATTGGTGCACTTAGGGCATGGTTGAGAAATTGATTTTGAACAACACTTTATATATCCGCATTTTGACCCTCCCGCGCTCTATACAAAGAAAATCCTAATAAATGTGAGTGATAAACATCCATGTTGCTTCTGACATGTCATAATTCCATTTTTTTATTATTGAAATTAAATGTTGTTATGATTTTGTAAAAAAAAATCACATTTTTGTTGCTAAACTTTTTTGGCTGGTGATGTTTAAGTGGCAACTTGAGTTAACAATATTAAGGTCTGACTAATAAATTATAAATAGATCAATCAGTATAAAACTGAGGGAGAACAAATAAAATCAAAAAGTATCCAATAAACAACGGATAGTCAAGTAGAAAGTAGAAAAATCAAACGCTCAAACAACTCAAACGAATGGAAAACAACTGGTATATACCATTTCATCTATTATGCTTGGAGGTGCAACTGCTACAATTTTGAATTTAAAGTGTTATTATGTTTTTTTCATAAGTTTCCCAACACGTTCCCCATATTCCATTTAAATTTAGTAATCGTTTTATTTTACAACCTTAATGGTTCACCAATCTTTTAAGAAATTTAACTTATCAGATCGACCGAAATAGAATTATTGGTGTATAGCTTCCTGTTTCGTTTTGAATGATTGGCGAAAGAGAATAAATGTGACATTTTTATTCTCAATAGATTTGTTGTAAAAATTCCTAAATAATTACATAAAAGGTAAGAGACAGTACATCTCTTTATTAATTGTATTTGCGTTTTAATTGAACTCTTTAATTCCTCTCTGTTTGTACGAATATTTATATATGTGTAGGAAAAATGACTTTTGTGTATTTATCCACTGGCAGAAGACTTTGTAGATACTCCAGCAATACGGTTGTGACAAGGTGTAATACCACCAATGATTTTCCCAATTAGTCTTTGTTAAATTTGCACTTTTCAAAAAAATGTGCAGAATTTATCTTTGTTTCAAATAAAGAAATAATTGGCATGAGTAAAGTTTTATCCTGTCCAGTACTATAGAAAAAAGTTCACATAACATTTCATTGCATAGAAGAAAATAACCATCATTGGAAGTTAACCAATCAAATGTCTCCCCTTATTTTATCTGTGTACAAGGTTTAGTCACCATGTAACCTCAAGATTACAAAATTTTCTATAGAAATCCCAAATAAAAAATAATGGTGTTTTAAAATACCCAAGACATATGTTTATGACACAGAAATGTTTTTACTGCAATAAAATGTAGGATTATTAACAACAACTGTCAAATTCAAGGGAATATTTTTTTAAACCTACTTTCGTATACAACCGGATGTGACGTACCATGATTTTGTGGTATTACACCACAACCCTCACATTTCTACAACACACACGTATACGAAGAAACGATACTGATATTGTTTCGTTTCTAAATTCTAAAGATTGAAAAAAAGAGTTGTTACACCTATCCCTTTTCCAAATAATACATCAGTATAAAACAAAACTACAAGTCATAAAATCGCTTTACATTTTCTTTTTGTTAGTGTTTCTGTGTCTGCTTGTTACTGTTATTGTTTAGATTTTTTTTTTCTCTTGACTGGTACAATTAAATGCATTTTGAGTAATCGCTTGCCTTACTTTAATATATTCCTTATACAGCTTTCTCATCATTGCATCTAAATAGGGAAATGGTTAAGGTGTCAGACCACCAATTAAAAATCCCTATCTGTTCAACTAAATTTTGCCATTTTCACAGCTTTCTAAATATTTTACCTCAAGTTTAACTTCAAGAAAACCAGGTATATCTTGAATAGTACATGTATCACCTTTCTACATGCAAATTTTCAACCAATGTTTAAAGTCTTATTAGAAATGTTTGATCTTGAAAACACAGATACTACCAAAATAACTCCCGGTTTTCTGGAAATCTTAAATTAGTGTACCATGTAGCGCATTAATCCTGAATTTTTAATGCAAACTCATAGACAAGTGCATTTTGGCTCAAAATGGTCTAAATGTATCTCCCTTTCACCAAAAGTTTCATTTCTGCAAATTTGATGGTTAGTTTAAGTGAACATGACATCAAACGCACTATTTGTTGTCCGAGTAGGCCTACTTTCAGTAATTGGTGGTCTGACATCGTAAACAAACTTATACCGACTATTGCATTTTGAGTTCAAAAGTAAAAGCATAATTTTATCCTTATATTTGAGTGTAAATTAGGGAAATTTTAATTCCAAAAAGGTTGTATTATTTGTTTCGGATCATTTAAAAAACAAAATGTATGCCAACAATCTGTTTAAAAATCTAGAATCACATAAAGGCATGTCAGATACATGTTGCTGAATGTTATAGGTTTTTTTAATCTGTTATTTAAGAAATTACAAAAGTGTGTGTGCGCGACTCATTGTTTACCCAAATTGATTTAATTTTCCCAAAACCTTTTCTGTATATCGTTTCAGGGTAAACAAGGAGAATGGAAACACATATAACAGTAAGATGTCATATATCTTGATATTACTCTCTACCTTTTTAACCTCAGCTACTCAAACATGTCAACGTTAGATTTTGTTGTCGCTTGGTGGTGGTCGTCTGTCAATTGAAGTCGTCAATCAACTTTTACATAAATTTTCTATTACACAACTGAGCTAAATATTACAAACTTGGCCATAATCATCCTAGATGTATATAGTTTAAAACATGTGTCCGATGATTCTGCCTATGAACCAAAATGCATGGCCACTACGTCTTAAAATGAACATAAGAGTACAATTTAAGTGTTGTCTGTTTAATTGTAAACCGTTTAGAATAGAGAAAATATTACAGGAGTAGAAATGCTACAGATTAGTAGTGTGATGATTTTGTATCTAAGGTTAGATATTTCAATTAGTTAAAGTTCGGTAGAAACCTCATTTCATATATTTATACAAACTTGAATACACATAGAAAAGAATAAGATGTTTCGTGGGTAAATCATGTGTCATGTCAAATGTGAAGGGGTGTTCCAAAAGAAACTGTAATATGAGTAATGAGGCACTTTGGTAGAACACCTGATCTACAAGAATAGTACGGCTGGCATTGGGGTATATAAGCAGGAGCGGTTCCTTGCTTTTTGGTCATTCGTCTGATGCTACGAAGACGAATGACATGATACGTACGGTACGTGATGATTAAAGAAATGGTATTTGAGATCGTTGTCTCTTATATAGTTTCTATTACTTAGTGTAATAAAGAATAGGTTGGTGCCTGTTAGTATTCTCTAATATTGAATTCTATTCATGATTGTAATGCAACAAAGGACAAGGTTTAATCCTGTTCTTTAGACTTGTGCAACTTGTAGTTTGTCAAGTATGACGTTTACCGTACAAGAAAAGTGTTCACTTGTAGGGTACCACAATGTACCATTCAGATAAGTCGTAGCTTGAAGGGTACCAACATGTACAGGACAAGTATGAGTCTGTGTGACCTACTTGTAAAGTACATAATTGTACCAAGAGAACGAGTGACGTATTGGACAAGTGTGAGTCTGTTTGACCAACTTGTAAAGAACATAATTGTTCCAATTTAGAGAACAAAGACAAGTGTGAGTCTATGTAACCAACTTGTAGGGTGAATAATTGTACTAGAGGACAAGTTTGTTCCTGACATAGGACAAATTTGTAACAGTACAAATTTGAACAAGTTGTATTTATTTTAAGTAAAACAGTTTATAGATAGTTCATCAAAGACCGCAAAGAGCAGTTATATATAGTTTGGTTTATTGGCGTTAACTTATGAATAAAGTTTACTCGTTATATTTTGTAAATAGAACATTTTGGATCCAGTATCAAAATGGTAATGGACTCATTTCAAAATAGAAACAGACACACTTACCCTGTGTACACGTTACAATAGATATCTCTTCTGTCTGCTAAGACTAACACTTTCAACCTACTCTTTATAGGAGTTATTGCCTTTAATGGCGATGTTTACAAATTGTTTGTGTTTTTCCTAATATCTTGAATACATTATATTGAAGAGAAACACAAAATTGCAAAAATAATCAAACAGAAAAACCGTGGGGTACGCATAGGTCACGACAAACCTTTGTGAAGGACTTTTATCTAAAGAGCATTGTTATTTGGTCGAAGCATCTCTTGATATAATAGTATTTGGGTTTTTTATTTCATTTCTTTTCATGTCATTTCCAGAATTGAAATATCTGATCTTAATTTATGAGTTCTGTCTTGTAGGTTGATCAGACGGAAGGGGATCTAGACTTTGTTTCTGGTGTTATTCTTAATCACTTAAGCAAAGAACTAAAATACAATTATTTTGATTGTTATGCACAGCACGAAGGGGCAATGGAATCAATGGACGGACACGCAAAAGTTATTATTAAATATCTAACAGATCAGATACTGCCAGGGAAAATCATAGAAGCCGGTATTTTATTTTTTCAATAAGAAATGGGAATACCCATATAGATCTAAATTATCATGTGATTTCAAGACACTTTGTGAAAAGCCTTTTTAAGAACATGAATGCCTGCATAATAAAATATTATCTTTTCTAGTTGATAAATAAACAAAGTGTGTTCATTTGTAAAATCTTTAAATTTTAAATTAAATCGTAAATTTTAATCAATATAGATTTGTAAACAAATACAATCATTAATAAACTGGCTTTTCCGGCGTTTTTTTCGGGGAGGGCAGTCTTATTTCATTTTCTAAACACATCTTGTTTTGTCACATTACAATATTGTTTTTATTTACTACTTTTGTTTAAATGAATACTTGTAAAAGCGTTTATCAAGTTGTACCTTCCTGGCCAATTGTTGTTCATTATTGTATTTTTTAACGGAGGAGTCGTGTGAAGGTGGATTTATAGCCTTTTGGGTTGTTCGATACTTTTCAATAAGTCTTTTTAACCTTTTATTGTGTTAAAGGTGTTGTGTATGTCTCTTCACCTCAATCAGGTGTATAAACAAATCAAGTGTCATTTTACGAAAAGCAATATTTGTTACTTGTTTTATATAGACGTAATAGGTGAAAATAATATTTGGAGACATATGACTGTGTTTAATTACGATAAGTTTACTTGAGTGAACTCAAAGTTGGACTTATTCCCTCTCAATAGTTCTCGCAATCTGTATAAATTTACAATGAGGAATACTAATGTTAAGGGTCTATAAATTAAATATTTCATATTCCTTATAATCCCCTTATCCAATGATCAAGTTTATTTGATATGATTTACAAACAAAATCAGTATATTTGGGTATTTGTCCCCAGGGATAACGCCATGTTTGTAATATAGGTAGAACAGGTAGTGTGGCAACCTTTAGATCATCAAATCAAGAAGTGAAACACTTAGTACATCGATTATTAGACACTCAGAAATTGTTCCTGTGGTGAAATAAAGCCAATGGTATTAACACAAAATGTATATGTTTATTAACAAGTCTACATTTGGTACCAATAAAACTGTAAGTTGATTAAACATTAAATCCTTATTTCACTATTTCACTTAGCAATAGATGGGGACAATTTTAAGAATTTACATTGTTTTTCAAGTTCACACTAATGTCTTTAAACTAGGATTGATTCAAAAACACGAACTTTTCATTGTTTCCTGTACAGCACATTCTTATATGACATGTCGTCCAAGCGGTTACGTTTGTACATTTTAGTTAGTATACAAACGTTTTTTTTTCTACTGGGTTTGTACTTACATTATCCACACGATACGTGCAATTACTTTGACTTGATCTGCTTACCCTCCAAAGCATCTAAGATAACCTCCGTTTTTTATATTGATAGGAAGCAGAGCAGAAGGAACCATGACACCTTCCCACGATGGCTTTGGTTATACTCAACAGGCTGACTCTGACTTTATGTATGAAATTGACACAACCGGCTTCAACACTACTTTGACTCTTGAGGACGCAGAACATCCCGGATTTGTAAATCTCTGCATTGATTCGAAAGAACACCTAGCCTATATATTTCTGAATTCAGTACTGGAGGATGGAAATACAAAATGTATGAGAATATCTCCTTCGAAAATAAAACTTCACCTATCCATAGCGTTTGAAATTCTTATATCTATGATGAAAAACAATATTGAAAACATAGATCATGATATTTTCTTAGGCTTCCACACTAGAACAGAAATCATAGGCCCAGCTGTTAGATTTAAGTGCTTTCCCAAGAAGAAATATTCGAACCTGAATGCACATATCTGGTAGGCGCAGAAGACGAATTAGAAGACACGGATTTGCCAAAAAGTTTAAAAGTAAGGGAAATCGACGTAGCCTTGGCAATAAGATTTAACGAATGGCCGAAACAGGCATCGGGATGGCTGACACGTCAACGAAAATGGCCAAACAATTCTTTACTAAAAAACTCAGTAGACGAAGGATTTCATGTGGTTGCAAAATCAAGTACCAAAGACATCACTAACTATGAATGGAGGCTGTCATTTGCAAGAGTTGACTGTATCTTATTAAAATCCATTCCAAATAATTCACAATGTAAACATTGTTATAGAATTTTTAAATGTTTCGTCAAGTATCACTTGTCTCACCCAAAGCTTGTCTCAACTTACCATTGTAAGACAATTTTCCTATGGACACTAGAAAGATTTCCGCCGGATACATGGACAGAAGACAATTTAGGTCATAGATTTCTAGGTCTTCTTGATAGTCTTTTACATGCACTTGTAATGAGACAGTTACCTCAGTACTACATTCCATCGGATAATTTAATGAATAAATTTAAAGATAAGACTGATTTCGTGGACACAGTTTGTCGAAAACTGTCTGACATGCGACGGAATCCTTTCAGTCACATTTATAGATTAGGACTTAACGCGTGGGATGATGAAATGCAAGGTTTTACTATTGACGAAATGGTTCATTGGAATGAGAAACCAGAGAAAGACCGTTATCCAAAGTAAGTAGCAAACAGTTTAAACAATCCATTTTTCTATTTGTCGTTCGTTGGTGTATATTTCTCTTCGTATGTTGGTCATTATTCAACTTTGTCAAAATGTTTTCCCGAAGAAACAGCATGTATATGTGTCAAAGTTTCCACCGATTAACCAAGATCAAACAAAATGGGTATCAATAGTATTGAAAATTCGACGTGCAAAGATCTAAGTCTAAACAAAAAACATTGTGGGATTAATTCAACACAAACTTCAGATAACTGCTACGAAGGACCAAAAACAGATTAGTTTTAAAACGAATAACCTTTATATTTTATTTATTTCTAATATCTCAGAAACAAAAGTTAACACACAATTTTGAATGACTTATGTTTCTTTGAATAAAATCATGCATTTATTAAGCCGAAAAATTGGTGAAAGAGAAATAACCTTTATATTCTTTATGATACTTAATTTGACATAATTACTTACATATTTTTGTTTATATAAATATTAAAGTTGTTTATAGATTTAGCGAACATTTTTAATGAATATTCTTTTTATATTAAAAACGGAAAAACTATAAAAATGAAAATCTACAGTAAAATACAATACACCTGCTAACACAATCAGTTAATAGTCACCTATTGAATTTGAACGATCATCGAGCCCTTAAAAACAACAATTAACAATGTTTTGTTCAAGTCAGAGAGTGAAATTCACATATAAAGATAAGATACAGTTCAAAGTCAACATTATATTAAGCAAATTATTTAAACGAAATAATTAAAAGAAAAAATGTTAACACCATCTGCGAAAATTGAAATTTTAATTTAAGTCGACATTTGCATGATGTGTAAACTGCTTATTCCTTAATTACATTCTGAATGAAAATTGTGTAATGAAAAGAAATGCAAATGAATCATAACTTAATATAATAAATATATATGTATGACAAATTAAAATCTTATTTGTTATTTTTATAGGTCAGCAGAGGACATACTATATGAAAGAAATCAAAATACAGAAAACAAATAATACCACAATCGTACGGATGTTATTTTCTTAGTGAACTAGGATCGCTCAAAACTTCATAGCCATACCCTTTGAGTTTTATGCAAATGGCATGAGCAATGTTTTATAGAAAGGCGTTCCTCATCCCAAACCGACTAAGGAATATTAATAAGGGGCAAAAAAGCCTTATTTAATTATTTAAGGGCATCCGATACAGTTTCTCGATAAAATGTCATGTTTATAATTTTGTAATATGTTGTAGGCCTTGGCGAGTTATAAAATAAAACACAAAATAAAACATAGGTCACTGTGCTTGTTTTCTAGAAAATTGAGGCTGAAAATTGGGGATTTGTGTAAAGTTGTAAAAACAATTAGGCAATGTTATAAATTTTTTGAAGCAGATATTTTTCGTCGTAAATTATTAAGATCGGGTTCAATCTGAAGCTGTGATAAGTGACAAAAAGGAAAAAAATAAATCACTACACGAATAACTTACAATTATTCAAGCCTTGCTTGACATTGCGGACCAGATGCTCAAAGTGGTATTTTTTTTCTGAAAATGTCATTTTTATCATTTTTCTGCATAAACTGCATTTTGTCATGCTTTCTCCAAATCTCAAATAAAAAATATAGTTCACCGTGCTTGATTCCATGATAAACGCGATTTATCCTAAAACTTGCGTCCCACCTTTACATTTACTGTACACACTCGTATATTATTTCATACCGTATGTTGACCTCTAGATTTGTTTTGTTTTGTTTGGTGGGCTGCTGTTTCATTACAAATATTCCTTTAAATCCTTTTCTTCACGTTTTAATCACTGAGAAATCCGTTTTTGTTGATACGAATTAAAAGTTCACGTCGTTTGGACAGTAAATCAAATTTAACGCGCAATGCAATTCGAAGTAGAATTTACCTGAGGACGTTAAACATTTCGAATGCAAACTAAGCTAATTCGAATTAGTTAATGCGTATCGAATTCGAATTACGTGTGAACTCAGCATTATCCTGCAAACGGAACTTTTTTTTGTACATAAATTGCAGCACATACATTAAGCCGTTACATATTTCGTTTGAATTGTTTTACATTGTCATTTCGTGACCTTTTATAGCTTACTATGCAGTATAGGCTTTGCTCATTGTTGAAGACCGTTCGGTGCCCTATAGGTTTTAACTTCTGTGTCATGTTTGTCTCTTGTTGAAAGTTGTCTCATTGGCAATTATACTACATCTTCTGTTTTATGTGGTCAGAAAACAAAAGCAAACTCTTATAAAGGAGAATCTTCAATTTCCTAAAGAATGCTCTTGTCCAAACAATGAAACTATAACTTTAAAATTTTGATTTGGCAAAAACGATTGGATTAGTCGCGATTAAAATCCTTCTCTCATAGCGTAATTTTATTGGTAAATAACTATATATTTTTTTCACCATATCGCGTACATAAAATATCGCACGTCCATTCCTCTGTCTGTCCTTCCGGTCCTTCTGGTTAATTACATTTTTCAAGTGAACAATTCTTGCCAACTTTTTATAAAACTGATATCGTATGGATACGTTCGAAAATTAGTGCATATCAAATATTCTTTATAAGAGTTATGCCATTTGGTAACATTGATTACATTGGAAATTGAATTGTATTTGCTGTCATTCCATCATTTCTCTAATATATTTACAAAAAATATAAAGAACAAAATAAACAACTGCGCTACGAGCACATGATACGCCCGTCGTGTTATGAAAAATACATTATTTATGTTTTTAAAATAACACGGGGGTTGTACAGGAAGTCATGCTAAGTATATCTTGACTCATTCATTATTCTTGCTCAATAGTAAGTTTGTATATCACAACATGTTTTATATGATCCCCAAATTGAAGCTCAATAAATATTCAAGAACTCAAAAATGATTTAAAGAGTCATCACGAAAAAGTATACAGATCTTAAGAATAATTTAACTAAAAAGTATATGAAGTTTTATGCAATAATTATAAATAGTTTCTGAGATACGGCGCGACATGTTTTTTCATAAACTCAATAACTCTAAAATCAAATTTTGAATCATCCTCAAAAAGTATATACAGATCTTCAGATTAATATAACTAAGAAGTGTATAAACTTTTAAGCAATAGTCATAAATCGTTTTTGAGTTACAGCGCGAACTGTGAAAAACAAAATCTGGTTTAGTTACAAAGTCCTGTAACTCAAAAAGTTCACCAAAAATTAAACAGATCGTTTGACCATCATGACTGCAAAAACAACCATGTTCAGTTTTATGAAATTTGGATAATATGCTGTTCCATATTTACGACGGACATTTGTGTACCATAATACTTTCCGTAAAAAAAGTTACAGGTGTATAAACATATTGTTGGCTATTACTTTTTGTTAGATAAAATACGTGCAACGTTGAGGAAATACGAAGTTTGTTCTTTTATATTAGCGGCGTGTACCTACATTTTCGGTATTAGTTTTAAAATATCATTGGTTTCCTGTGGGTCTATAAATTCAGTTTTGATGCCAGTTGACCACTTTGTTGGTTCATTGTCCCTCATCCAAGCAGTTAGCATGTCATTGATATCTTCATTCGATCGCTCTACCCTGTGTTTGGGAAAGTGACGGCTTCCCATGAACGACAAGTTCTGAACACTTTATTTTTACTCGGATATGACGAAAGCTATGAATTCCGGACCATTGTCACTTTGAAGTATACGGGGCGCACCAAACATGTGATTTAATTGAAAATCCTTCCAAATCAACTTGTTCTCTACTGTTAAAGATTTAGGATAAAAACGGCTGCTCTACTTCTCCCTCCCCTTTATGTTTTTTTTTCATATTACAATTTTCACAAAGTGAAAAAAAAATACCATCACAGGAAATATTAGCATATCCTTTATTTAGTTGTTTAATTATGCGGTCTCTATCGCCTTGACATGTTTCTGTATGTGCCTTTTCCAAAATACCATAGAGTTCCTCTAGGAAGACATATTTTTTTTAATTTCCCTCATCATTCTCGTTGACTTTAGCTATCAAACTCTAAAAATCTCCAATTGCAAAAATGTCATACCTTTTTTATGTTGTTAGTAACCTTTTTTGCTTTCTTTTCTGATGATTCCAAAATTTATGCCAAAACATCATGGTACTTTTTTCTAGGGCACATGGTGTGAGCAAAAAAGCATATGTTAATTTTGTCTACTTTTGAGCAGTTCTAACCAGCTCGACTAGTGAAGTGTAAACATTTTCAAATAATAATAGAATCTCACCCCTTTCCTTTTTATTGGGCATTTTTGGGTACAATCCCTTTTTTTAAATCTTTTTTATTCTTTTGTAATACCACAAAAACTGTATCTAAGTCTGTTTTGAATATGGAAATACTAAATTTTGTAGATCTGTCAAATTTATGTATATTAAGATAAGAATATAATTAAAAAACTCATTTATATCAAGAATAAATCACCGAATATCCATAAATCCAGATTTCACTTATTGCATAAATTTATGGTCGGCAATAGGTTGAATAGTCATTATCAGATTTCAGGAAATAAGCTTGATGCCTAGGCGTTAGCTTATTGCCTAGGATTTAAGCCTAATGCCTAATTTCACTTATTGCCGCTTACATATACATGTATGTCAGTCTTTCGTAGCATAAATGATGAAATAAACACCTTTATGTTATCTCCCCTTCTCTGAAATTTAATTGCGATACTTACTCTGAATTTAATGTTTGTCCTATTGTGAGAAAGAAAAAGTACCAAGGTATTCCACCAGGTTCGCTCGAGATCAGATGTCTTAAAAGCGAAACATTACCAAAATATTTGAAGGAACCAGCAATAAAAAGTGCGCGACAGATCAGCCGACCCCGTCATTTCATCATTTTTTCAGAGGAAATAAATAAAGTTCTGACCTTTATCGTCAATTTCTATCGATTTGTTCTGCATGTTCTGTTTGGTGGTATGTAAAATATTAACTAGAAATGGGGTTTACTTACAATCTTTATTGAGACGCAGTTATTTCAAAACTGGTTGTCTCTAAGGAGTTTCATATTCAATGAAAATATGATGATAATAAAGAGTAATCATAAGTTAACAATTCTTAAGTCTGGCTAATACATCCGTAAACACATCATATATAAAAGCTAAAAGAACCGCATAAACTCCAATCAATGCGAGACCTGGTGTGCGACCTAGTTTGACGCTTTCTATGCATACTCCAACATTTAAATCTTCAGTGAAATGTCTGTAAGAAACATTTGCCGGCTCTCATTTGTCCATGGTATTGAACCTGATACTATGTTCGACGGAATGATTGAAAACGTCATGATTCATATATTTTCACTGATTATGTCTCAATCTAAAAACACTGAATTTTAAAATTTAAAAAAACACATTTATAAGCTTAAGTTTATTACCCTCAATTGACAACCAATCATTACACAATGCGCTGTCAAATAGTTTTTACCATGGTAAACAAACAGACGTATTGGTCTACATGGAACCGATATCACAAATTATTAGAGTAAACTTAAATTACTTAAAAATCGTGGTCCAAACCTCGCTGTTTTAACTCCATTTTATTATTTTGGTTTGAGCCATAACACTTCTAAAATTGGAATGTGCAATTCTTCCCCTAAATTTTAATTCAATTTTTAGTTGTATACAGTATCATTTAAAGGCAGTGATAGGCAATTTAGTGGATTGCTTTACCTTCACTGCTACAAACAAAATGTCCAATGAATAGACACATTACTTTAAGGTAGATAGGATGTCTTCCTCCATCTTCGATTTTGAAATACCAGAAAGCAATCGGTCTAGATCTTTGATAAAATGTGCAAATGTTTAGAGTAGTAGGTAATCCATGTGTACGAATGTTCATTTCAATGAAGAAAATGACATGTTTTATCATATTTATGGTTGTTTTATTACCAAAAAAAGAATATTTTTGTTTGATTCAATTTTTCCCAACTTTGCCACATAAGGGGAGGCAACTCATATGAAACGGCAGATATTCAGATAAAGTTACTTTTTAAATGGAATTTTTAGAATTTACCAATTTTATCTTGTAGCAAGAAAACGGGTCCCGTGACCCTATTTTTCTTTTTCTCAGCTGAAAGCATAATATTAGAGCTATCTTCTCATAGTTTATCTCAAAATTATATTGTGTAGTTTTCGTTTTATGGCCGAATAATTAGGTTTTCCATGCATAAACTATACAAAATCTGTCAATTTTGCACACAACCTGTAGCTTGAAAATAATAGTATTGCAACTGACCTCGAAAAATACGCCGAGATAACAAGTTTAATGTTCCGGAATAACACCCGGCTGCAAATTGTTTTAAATGATAGAATAATATCTATATTTTAATATTTTAATTTCCGTCTGGGCGTAAAAAGTTTCTTTGGTCACATTTTTGTATTTTAGCCCTTTAATGGGGTACCCCTCAATTTCCGGTGTTTGGGTAGTCACCTTATAAAACAAGGTTATTTTCGTAAATATTTTCGTAAATATTTTCGATGCACATATCATGAAGGATCATCGGAATGATGAAGACATAAATATAATACCATCCCAGAGTAAAACTCTCAAAAAAGTTGGCAGTTTTTTAGATGGAAACTTGTGAGTCGAAAACAGAATTTGACATTTGAGAGGAGAAAGTACATTATTGCGATACTGAATGCAAATTTCATTGGACAAATTAAAAACAATTTTGTCAAAAACTCAATAATAAAAACATCTTTTTTACCTTTTTTTATTACGGAAATTTCATATCAGTGAATCAGCTCCATCATTCACTTTTTTTTCCTTCACAATTAATTTGTTAGTTTCGATGTGATTATGTTGATTTTCTTGGATTATTTAATTCATTATGAGATTTTTCAAGAGTGATTTGATTATATTTAGTAGTTCTTTTGTGTATCTTCTGTAAATAAGTTATATTTTTGTTGATAAAATTTTGACGTTTTATAATAGTTAAACAAATCCTTCGGATAAGTGTTTTTTTCGGATAATGACTAGTTGTGGAAGTCCTGTAAATTTGACTCCTACTAGTCCCAAAAGGAGAAGGCTTGATATTGTGTGGAAAAATATATTGTATATCAATGTCAATCTCAGAGCAATTATTATGCATGCAAGCTGTCGGGAAAAAAGTATTTTGATCTTTCGCAGAGATTTGGTGTGTGACAAGGTGATGCTACAACTAACTTCTCTTGATATTCTGCTTTTCTTGGAAGAACGAGTTGTAAATCATCAGTGATGTTCTAAGACTTATACCAGAAGGCAAAATTGTTGCGTCTTCAAATCTTCGAAAAAACAGAAAGCCGAATATGTGATCAATCTGATCCACATGTATCCTCACAACCTAACACTTTCATACGATCTGCCTCTCGGTATCCTCCATTCCCCCTTATAGTTTGTATATGAAAACAGGTTTTTTGTGTAAAAGCAAAATCTTTGAAAAGGACAGAAAACTTCACAAAATTGAGTCGCCTGAACGTGTTGACAGTCTTTTGAGGTGTGCTAATGTGAGTAATTATTTTTACATGGTAGAGAATGGGAGTACATATTTATTTTCAAAAGCAGTCAACCTGTCAGCATGCATTACCAAGGACTTATTAAAGTCAACACCTGTGCAATCAGGTAAAACAGTAACTGAAGTATTAGAATATGGACTTGCTTTTAATTCATTGATAACGATGGTTAATGATGATATTTTCTTCCATAACTAGGCCTTTCTCATGTGGCACATCCTTGGCATATACCGATCACTCTTATCCAAGAATGTCTTTGATGATTACCAAACTGCCAAACACAAGACCAAACTTACTAGTTATTATGACACCCTACAATTCAGACACAGCATGGACAAGGAATGTAAATATGGAGTTTAGCTCTGATCTAACTATAGAGGATACCATATCTGCTACAGGAAAATTGAAGTCTATGTTAAGACTTACAGAATAACAACCAGGTGTGTCTGAAGATATCAAGGATACATTAAATGAATAAGAATTACTTTACTCTCAGACTGTCGCAAACGCTCTTAGAAGCTCTGTCTTCGTCGGGTGCTTCTGTGGAAAGATGCCCGCATCGTATTTTTTTTTAAATTACACAAAGGCGCATCTGAACTGTGTGTTGTCCCCAAATATAAAAAAACAGAATTGTAAACGGCTATTACAAAATCAATCGTTTCTGTTGCACATTCAAAATTCGCCCATTGTTTTTGGGATTGGCCATGCAATTGTATTATGACTATGGGAATATGGGTTACGAACATTATAAAAACTTTGTTCTTACATTGCTTTTGTGTTTCCTTTGCAACGGCAAGACTACAATTGACAAGCATTGCCGTGCACGAGTTTGACCGAATCAAGACGATATTTACGCTCCAGATGGCATTGTTTCAAAACACCAAATGGGTGTTTGATATATAAAAAAATAGTATCGACAATATATAGCAATCAAGACGGAGACAATTGAAACTGAGGAACGTTTCATTCTATGGCTCAAGCAGACTTTCAGGCTTGTGAATCTACAATTGATTTCAGTTTGCGTCAGATGAAAGTGAAATGAGGTCAAGATAACACTTTTCAATTTACTGACAGTGCATCATCGTTGGCGGCTGTTTCGAGAGAGTGGTCTTGTTCGCGTTCCGAATGTTTTCAAATACATTTCAAATTGTGCTGAAAGAATGGAAAAACACATCAGATATTCCTTGGGTAATTTTGCGCTCCATGTTAAGATATATCGGAAATTTTACTGTTCAATGAGAACCGTTTGACCATCAAGTTATTTTTATTTTGACCGGATATAACAACTCTTTCTGACATCAGGCTTGAATTTTCGGCCGGAAAGACAAAAATGAACAAACCTAACATTGTTCAATGGATCAAATGTCATCAGATAACTTACAAAATTGTATTGGTACCTGCAAAAGTAAATCTCTGTGATCAAAAGCGGTGTTTGCTTTGAACAAACTCAGTCATGCACCGAACTTGTTTGTCAAGAACAGGAAGTGTGTTGCAATGCAAATACGCATACCAGAACGAAGAGATTGAACCATATCCCTCTAAAATGAAGACTAGAGCTATCGTATGTAGTTTTTAAAAGACAAGTTATATAAGGGTCTTGACCGATTTTAAATTACAACATTAGCAAATTGGCATTACTTTGTATTTTGCATTACTTTCCTAAAACAAGAATGTGTCCCTAGTACACGGATACCTCATCCGCACTATCATTTTCTATGTTCAGTGGACCGTGAAAATAGGATACAATCTCTGTTTTGGCATAAAAATTAGATAGATAATAGGGAACATATGTACTAAGTTTCAAGTTGATTGGACTTCAATTTCATCAAAAACTACCTCGACCAAAAACTTTAACCTGAAGCGGCACAAATGGACGAACGGACGAAAGAAGGAACGGATGGACGGACGGACGCACAGACCCGAAAACATATGCCCCATAAATGGGGCATTAAATAGTCAACACTTTTTTACCAGGATAATCAAATAAACACAATGTTCATGAACCAAACTGAATTTGTTTAACACTTAATCAACCGCTTAATCAATGCAAGTCAAACTTATTATTTTTTAAACCTCGCATTCGCCTCGGTTTACTATGATATTTTTGTAGTTATAACTGATTTGTTCGGACTTTGTAAATACACAGTATTCATTTATTCATAATTAGACACTAATTTTCCCAAAGCACACAACATTTTAGATGCAAAATTAAAAACACTGTTTCAGCGCTTGATTTTTTTTTCAAAGATAGAAAAAAATATTCAAATAATTTGATAAACTGGTGTTTCATAGTTTAGAAAATAATTTTGTAATATACTGTAATGAAAAATTATAAAAAATATGAAAGTTGATGGTTGTAAAATGGTCAAGTCCACTTCTACTTTTCCTATGTCATAAATTGAAAAGAATCAGTAGGTTCCAGATTAACGCCATTTTGTAATGGCAGCTCTTCATATAAACAGTCATTTGTCGTTTTAACATCCTTTGCAACAAATGCTTATGATTGAAACGTTTTTGTAGCATTCTAATGAATTAATATCAGAAAAATTCTCCTTATTGTTCTTGTGGTTGAAATACTGATATTTTTAGGCCAGACCTTTGGCCCAATTTCACAAAAAAGTTACCACATTGGAATTTTACGACCAAATTTTTCTTATTGTACATGTTTTCCTCTTTCCATCGATATATAATGTAGGTGTGTGTTCTTCAGGAACATTAAAGTTTTAAAAAAAATGAACTCTGGTTGCAGTACTACTAGCCTCGTGACCCATTCTGTTTATTATTATTTTTAAAAGCATTATACAAACTAAATTTTGGCAAATTATTAAACAAATCTATGGACTATAATTTAGACACCCACTCTACCTTAATAGATGATATTCTCATTTTATCGTTTATATTTAATATTTATATCGATTATTAATTATGTTTAACAATTGTTTAGTTCTTTTCTAATGCTTTTTGCGGTTAATCATGTCAGAGGTTTTGGTATAGTCATGTTCTGCTGTAGAAAATGGTTGATTGAATAATGCACACTGTTGAAACAATTTCAAGCTTTGTGAATATTAAATTGTTATTATTACATTATTACGTTTGTTTGTTTGTTTGATAACTTTCCCCACACATACCCCTTAATTACAAAATCCATTTAAATTTAAACTTTTATTGAATACATTCAAGTATTGTGCTTAATACGACTTTTATGGTTGAGCAATTTTATGGAAATTTAAATTACAAACTTGATTCAATAGAAATATTAGTATATAACTTCCTTTTAAATGCCTAAATATCCCATCTGAGAGTAATATGAGATTTATATTCTCAATGGCTTTGTTATTAAAATAACTTATCAATAACGTTTCAGGTAAGAGACAGTATTTTCTCTTTATTAATTGTATTTAAGTTTTCAATGAAATCTTAAATTCCTCTCTGTTTGTACTAACGTTAACAATATGTGTATGTAACATGATGTCCGTGCATTTGATATATCACACATTAGCTTTTTTATCATACGGATGTGACGATATTCAAATTACCGATAACATTTCCACTAACATGACAATTCATACTTTTTGATTCCGTTTGGCCTACGATCTTGAGACCTTTAATATATATAGTGAACCATTTCGAGGCAAAAATGATCAACCATACAAGATGTTTGTCATTCCGTAAGAATGTTATTGCCTATAAATGATAGTGATCTTTCCAAAACATACATTTTGGCAAAAACTATATTAAAGAGTAACTCAAACCACAAAATATATCAGTAAACTAGAAAAATGCGTCATGAATTACACTCTGATCTATACAAAAGGAAATGGTCATCTATTCAAATTTCATAGACTCGGAAGAGCTAATCGGTCTATTTAGAAGGCCATAGATGATATAAAGTTGGAAATATATATAGCTTATAAGTCTCATTAACAGGTTTTAACACATAACAGAAGCATAAATGGATATGCTTGCAACCGTCCCGTTTTTTAATATTTTACTTGTTTTATATAGAGATCGAACCAGTGACCACCACAGCAAACAAGAATAGCTCGTTACAACAAGATCAATCAAAATTGTTGGCAAAAGGATTTAGTTTGCGGTGTTTTCATGGTACGTGTGAATGTTACCTGTCGAACAAAAACACTTTAGTTTTCCAAACCAAACACAATATTGGTGATTTATTTGTTAAAGCAGATGCTGAGCCCTTCGTGCAGAATGTATCCTATTGCAAAAGTCAATTACACAATTAATGAAAATTAGTGTGCTGATCAAATACAAAATAAAAGTATATACATATGTTTAGACACAAAATTGTTTTTGATATGCATGCAGTTTATGTGCAGTACTTACGCTGTCGAGAATATTTACATGTATATCACCCGGTTGTTGAGTTCATTATGCTGTTGGTCACTTAAAGTATGAACACATCAGAGTGACAGAAATGCGAATTACACCAACGGGACATTCAAAGTTGCTAATAAACTGACAACGACATGGCAAAAACAAAGATAAATACGAAAAAATCACAAAAAACACATAGCCACAACATAATATACTAAAATATGAGCAACACGAACCCTATCAAAGAATACAATTATTCGTATACAGGTCACAATAAGTCTATTTGCTTTTGTAAGTGGCTTTTGTCTAAACTGCTTTGTCGTTCGCATGCGCATGATTCAGTCGAAGCATCTCTTGTTGTATTGATATGGGTTTTGTTTTTTCTTTCTTACATGTCAGTTATTTGAAAAAAAAAATTTAATATATAAGTTAACATCTCTTTTGCAGGATGATCAGACGGCAGATGATTCAGACTTTGTTTCTAGTGTTAGTCTTCGACACTTAAGCAGAGAACTAAAATACAATTACTATGATTGTTATACACAGCATGAAGGAGGAATGGAATTAATGGACGGACACGCAAAAGTTATTATCAAATATCTGGCAGATCAGATACTTTCAGGGAGAATCATAGAAGCCGGTATTTAATTTTTTTATAAAAATAGAGAACAGAATAAAATGACGAAAATACCGAACTTCGGGGAAAATTCAAATCGGAAAGAACTCAATCAAATGGAAAAACCAAAAGCCCAAACACATCAAACGAATGGATAACAACTGTCAAATGCCTTAATAACCCATATACTTACTTATAGATAACTTAGTACATAAAGCCAATCACTTTTATGTCGAGATACTTGCTACTTTGAGGAAAGTGTGATTTTTTTTCAAGATCATTCAATGTCTGTATGATAAGTTCTACTGTAGTAGTTGCTCGTACATAAACAAGTATATGCATTTATAAAATCGCAAAAAAAAAAGTAGACTAATTCGTAATCAATATAAACAAATACAACCATTGAACTGTCCGATACTTTTCAATAAAACCCTCAAACTTTTATTGTGTTATAGATAACAAAATTTACGATTCCGATTTTGATAAGAATTGTCGCAGACATATGCCTGCGTTTAACTTTCATCATGAGTAAACTTATAGTTCGATTTGTTCCTCTTTATAAAAAGGAAGGCGGATTAACCATAGGGCATTCAAACATTCAAGAAAAAAAAACAGAAACGCCATGGCATTAAAAGAAAAGGACAAGAGCAACAGACATACAATAGTACGCAACATAGAAAATTAAAGACTGAGCAAAATAACTTTACCCACTCCAAAAAATTTTGAGTGAACTCAAGTCCAGAAGGATTTTATAAGATTTTCAAAAATGGCATTTCAAACTATATGTATTCAAATTATGTAAAAGAAAAAAAGAAAAATCTCAAAAATACTGAACTCCGAGGAAAATTCAAAACGGACAGTCCCTAATCAATTAGAGTTTGGATGGCAAAATATTTAATGGCATTCCTTAAGGGCATACGATACAGTTTTGAACCTGTATTTACAAGTTGATGAAAATTTGCATATAGGCTATTTTTTACCTGATTAAATCAAATATGTAATAAAAAATATACCTTCATGTGCTACTTTTTGAGTAAAATGAGGTCGAAATTTTGTATATTTGCTCAAAATTCAGATTTGTGTCCGTATTTTCTTTTTCGAAGGAACGTCGTAACTTTTTTGCTTTTAAAGATAAACACAAATTGTTTTTTGTTAAATAATCGGTAATTTCTGTATTTAAAAAGTATCATTAAAAATTATGCAATTTTTATTCCGAAAAAACTTTATTTTTATAAAATGTTCATGAATAGAGGAAAAAACGTCATTTTTTGCTGCATGTTTATCAAAATTAAAAAAAATTGCGCTATTTACAGTTTTATAAAATTTGGGTCACATAATCTTCTAGCAAAATGAAACAAGTTGCTGTTTTAAAAAATAAGGGTCCATGCACTCGTTTTCAAATTAAATCAGTTTGAATGATAAAAATCAGTCGAAAAATGCATCTTTTCCCGATATGTCATAGTTTGACGTCGCGAAAATAACATTTTACGTTAGCAACGTCATTACCTTCCCTGTAACTGTATCGTATGCCCTTAAAGAAACCAAAAGAATTTCGAATATCTGGCAAAAGTCAAAAACAAAAGGAACGAGCATCTTTAAACACTTAATACATCGATGAATAAATCCTCAGAACCGTTATTATAGTGAAACAAAGCCAATAATATTAAGACTCAAAGTGTATATGTGTCTTAAAAATCTACATTTGCTACTAATATGGCCGTAAGTTAAGTTAACATTTAATCCTGATTTTGATATTTCTTTTATCAATGGTCAATTTTACGTAACTTTTCCTTTTTTTCTAAGTTCTTACTAATGTCTTTAAACTCAGATTGATAAAAAAAACATGAATATTTCATATTTAGTTGGTATTTACTTTACTGGGTTTGTACTTGCATGAGCAGCTCGACGCGCTAAAATACTCTGGTTTGATCTGCTTACGCTCCAAAGCAACTAAGATTACCTCCGGTTTTTTTATCTCTTTAGGAAGCAGAGCAGAAGGAACCATGACACCTTCTCACGATGGCTTAGGCTATACTCTACAGGCTGACTCTGACTTCATGTATGAAGTCGATACAACTGGTTTCAACACTACTTTTACTCTTGAGGACACAGAACATCCCGGATTTGTAAATCTATGTATTGATTCGAAAGAACACATACCTTATATATTTCTTAATTCCGTACTGGAGAATGAAATTACAAAATTTATGAGACTATCTCCTTCGAAAATAAAACTTCACCTATCCTTAGCGTTTGAAATTCTTATATCTATGATGAAAAACAATATTGAAAACATAGACCATAATATTTTCGAAGGCTTCGATACTAGAACAGAAATCATAGGCCCAGCTGTTAGATTAAAGTGTTTTCCTCAAGAAGAAATATTCGAGCCTGAATGCATATTAATGTTAGGCGAAGAAGACGAATTAGAAGACACGGATTTGCCACAAAGTTTAAAAATAAGAGAAATCGACGTAGCCTTGGCCATTAGATTTAACAAATGGCCGAAACAAGCATCGGGTTGGTTGACTCGTGAACGAAAATGGCCAAACAAGTCTTTATTAAAAACCGCAGTAGATGAAGGTTTTCACGTGGTTGCAAAATCAAATACTGAAGACATTACTAACTATGAATGGAGGATGTCATTTGCAAGAGTGGATTGTATTTTATTAAAATCCATTCCAAATACTTCACAATGTAAACATTGTTATAGAATTTTTAAATGTTTCGTCAAGTATCAATCACTTGTCTCACCCGAAGCTTGTTTCAACTTACCATTGTAAGACAATTTTCCTATGGACACTTGAACGATTTTCGCCGGATACATGGACAGAAGACAATTTAGGTCATAGATTTCTAGGTCTTCTCGATAGTCTTTTGCATGCCCTTGTAATGCGCCAGTTACCTCAGTACTACATCCCGTCGGATAATTTGCTAAATAAATTTAAAGATAAGACAGATTTTGTCGACACAATTTGTCAAAAACTTTCCGACATTCGACGAAATCCATTCAGTTACATTTATAGATTAGGAACTAACGCCTGGGATGATGAAATGCAAGGTTTTACTATTGAAGAAATGATTCATTGGAATGAGAAACCAGAGAAAGACCGTTATCCAACGTAAGTGAATAATCAATTTTGTTATTTGCTGGTGTCTATTATTCTTCGCATATCGGTCTTTATTCAACTTTTTTCAAATTGTTTTTTTTTTTTCTCAAGAAAACCAAAAGAGGACTGGAATTAAATTAAATGCACATGTCTTTAAATTTCCTGTACAATGTTGTATGACACATGTACATGTCAATGCTCCCACTGATTAACCAAACATGGGAATGAATACTATTGAAGAAATCTCCGTGCAAAAATCAATTAAACATTCTACAAAACAATTTGAAAAACCTTTTAATGGTATAATGAAAATTTTGGGAAATGGTTTCCAACAAAATTGGAAATGATGCATGCAACATTGAAGATTATCATTCAATCGGATTCAGATCTGGCTTAAATGCTTACTTTAAAAATAAATAGAAAACTTGCGAGAAATACAAACACTCTCATTGTTGTACGAAATGGCAAAGCATATTTTCTCATATGATACGAAATGGTAAAGAATTTCCATATGGTATGAAATGGTTTGTTATGGGACAATTTGGTTTAATTTTCATGATACGAAATGACAAATTCATTGTACGAAATGGAAGTTCTGAGTACGAAGTGGTAATGGTACAAAATGATTAGAAATCGTACCAAACAATTATTAGTTTAAGAAAGAACAAAACTTTCAGAGTTTCATTTATTTTAATATCTAAGAAGGAAAGGTTACTTCAGACTCTTTTTAATGACTTATGTTTCTTAGAATTAAATATGAAATCATGCATTCATTTAGAAACCAAAGGGGAAAAAATTGATAAAAGTGAATAATTCTGTACCCTAGTATTCTTTTTACATCAAAACAGGAATTTTAACCAATATAAGTTGTAATATAATACGATGGCAATCACGATCAAATAACGGTCAACTCTAATTCTAACTTTCGAGTGTATGTCAGGCTTTGAAATCACAATTTACTATGTTTTTCAGAATCACGATAGTGAAATTCACTTATTTTGAAATAATAGCATTTAAAGCGCGTTTATCAAGATTATAATTATAAAGCCGATTATTTAAACCAAATAAGAATGAGAACAATTTCCAACTCTTTCTGTGAAATCACAACCGAATTTAAGTTGACATTTGCCTGATATATAAACTGCTCATTCGTTAATAAGTTTCTGAATGAAAATTGTGTAATTTAAAAGAAATGAAACTCAATACTTCTGTAATTAAATATATATGATATGTCAACATTTTGTATTTTCTTTCTTTTAGGGCAGAACAGGACATATTTTATGAACGAAATCAAGATACAGAAAAGTAACACAATCTTATTATGGGAACTAGGGGCGCTAAAACATAAACGCATTTTTTTTTACTTTATGCATATGGCATGATAAATGTAATTACCGAAAGGCAAACCACATTAAACCAATCGGACTAATGAATACAAAAAATGGGACAAAGCGGCCATTATTATTCAGTATTAAAATCCCCATAGAAATACTCTTACTCGTGACGCTAAATCTTTTTTTTTCTCTATAAACAATTATGAACGTCGTCTTTGTTTTCCTTGGAAACAGGTATGGCTGTCCATCTTAGATAAGTAGTGTAGTAAACTCCTTATCTCCCTATCTTAAATTAAACGCGTTACCTTGTCTGCTTTCAGTGTTTGTTATAAATATTTATATTTATTAAATTTAAAAGGGTCAGGGTATTTCATCTGGTCCGGTCGAGATCAGTAGTCTTAAAAACAAAACATAATAAATAAATTGGAAGGAACCAGCAAAGAAAAAAGAGCTATACTCAACAGCTGACCCTGACAGAGGAAGCTGCGACCTTCAACGTCTATCAATTTTTAGGCTAGTTGGTATGGTTTTTTTTAATAATACAACGAGATCATGTGTGTTTGTCAATTAAACAACAAAAGAACCAACAAAAGAACCAAATGACTTAAAGTGTTCAACAATAGACAAATAACATTTGTCAAGTATCAATAAAACAAAAAAAATGAATCTGCTAAAATCTTTAATTGCTAGAAAGACTTATAAAAGAAAAAGAAATACATACGAAAAATAAATACAGAAATACAGGAGCAGCAGTTTACTTTGATATTATGTTAAAAAAAAAAGAGAAAAAAAACACACCATAGGATAAACCAAAAACAACAACAAAACGAATAAACAAACAACAACATAACCCGAAAAAACATATCAACAATGCACAACAAAACGTACCAAAGACAATCGAAGCTACGCAAAACAATCTGGGTTTTTAACTGACTTCAGAGTTTTATGTCTTATAAAGACGTTACGCACGTTATTGCGTCAATACCCTGTAATCAACCAGTCCACACTAATAAACAGCTTTTCTATAAAATCATAAAAGTTAAGTTATATAAAACTTATATCCATACACTAGACAGGTAAATACTATTCCGAAAAAAGTACAAATTGTTTTATCATATTTTACTTTAGTCTAAAATAAGGACAACATATTGACAAAACGTCAAAAATATGCGTGTCAGACGTAACAGACTATACACATAATCACTTTAGCAGGGGTGTTTGTGTTCTTCAAAAAAGTGTTATATCCACGAAAATTCGAATGAATGATATGCTTCATTTATACTGCAATCAGCTATTTTACTATACAGATAAAGCTATACGTATAAACGTAAGCTTTATACGTCAATGACCCCAACTAAACTATAAGCCCCGCCTCCTTATTGTATTTCATCAACAACGATACGTCACGACCATGACAACGTAAAGTAACAATGGTCAAACTTTTATGAATTTAAACTTTTATGTCTTCAAATTGGTTATTTATATACCATGGTTATCAAATGTTATCAATTAAGTTCATTTTCCCTTTCTAATTCCTTAATATGTCAATGTTTTACCGCCTGGACTACGCTCTTAGGGAAATACCCCAAAATGGTACCCCAAGAGGGAAATTCCAAACACTTTTATTAACAATTTTTGTTACATAGTTTTTTCATTTTTAAATATTTTTTTTCGATTTCAGTATAAAAACAGTATACGTATAGTGTCTTGAAATATGAAATTTATTTGTATTCGGCACGAAACGGGAAAATGCTCGGTAGAACCTCGCATTTTCCCGTTTCTAAGCCTCATACAAATAAATTTCATATTTCAAGACACTATACATATATTGTCTAAATATAAAGTATAACAATATTACTGGATATGCGTTTCTAAAACGACCAACGCTATTTTTTGGCAAAAACAAGAAGTGTTCATTTTGGTCAGATTTTGGAAGATGTTAAGTTATCAAAATTTATAGGTTTTAAAATATAAGATTATATGATATTTCGTTTGTGTAAAATCGGCTCACATATGTGCATACATAGACCATATCAAAATCGAATTTTTGGAGCACTCACACTACTTATAAAAATGCAACGGCTTTTGGCAAATGTCTTGCAAAATGTCCAATGTCGGATTTAGCCGTTTTTAACAAATAAATTGTCATTTGCGACGTTATTTATTGAAAATTTAGATTAGTTGCATGCTCAATAGTCCTTTTCCGTAATTGTGCTTTAAATTTACAAAACAGCTACACACTTTTTAATAACTTGCGTAGTCAAAACGACTTCGTTTTCAAAGAAATGAAATGTCTTGCAAGTTTGTCCACTTGACGATTTTCGTACGTTTTCAACGTTGTCAATTAGGGGTACGCTATTTATGGTGGATCATCTGTATATAGTTCCTCAGATAGAATTTTCTTGATAGTCAGATACTATCAACAAGACCACAAAGTATCATAAAAAAAATCCGATAACTGGGTTTGTTCTTTTAGATGAGGTTCTTAAGTTGTGAAAAAGTTTTGTATCACAAGAGGATAACAAATCATATTTATCAAATTTTCAAATTTGGGAAGCGTAAACTGACTAGGATTTTTTTTTTTATTTCTCTGCAATAAGATTCATGTGTATAGAATTGAAAGTGAAAATAAAATTGGGCCTAAAGCGTGGCTACATACCTCTCCACATCAACAAAGCTTGTAAACATATGAGATGAATTATAATTAACCTTTTTTTCTGACAATCGTTTCATTTCATAATCTAATTGTACCGCTATTAAAGAAAGTATAGTGAATTTTACAATCAAGACCCGTTTAACTTGTTATTCTCGACAAACTTTTTATATTAGAGCAAAATATATATCCTCCTCCTTTTCGGATCTAAATGGGAAAACATTGCACTTTACGTTTTATGTAAATTGATCTCTGATAGAGAGTTGTCTCATTGGCACTCATCATACCGTATATATCTTCTCATTTCATAAAGATATGCATTACCCAAATACGATATATTTTGTTGTTTGTTGCTTACGTTACCTTCATTGGGAAATATTCAATGCATATTCAGTACAACAAAACATTATAAGAAGTATCCATATTGATATGCAAAACAAAAATTGCAAGCGAAATACAAAACTTATCCAAAATTATCGGTAATCGCCGTAAAATGTAAAAGTTTGACGTTATCATTTGAGACGCAATATCGTGCTTAACGTCAAAGCATGTGTCGCTCAACTTGGTTCATGTGCATATTTAAGAAAGGACACTCTCCAACATTGTAGACAAGAATCAAGTTCATAACAAAAATCTGTTTTGTTTATCTTCTACCACATCTTTTAAAATTGATACCTTAAGGTGGCTCGGGTGTCTTCCGACATCTTGGATTTTGAAGAAGCAGATAACTTCGGTCTAGATATTTGATGAAATGTGCAAATTTTGAGAGTTGTATGTTATTTATGTAAAAGACTTTTGATATAAATATAGAAAATTGTGTGTTCTATCATAATTACAGTTGTAAATTCCCCAAAACACCTTGTTCGTGTTTGATCATATTTTCTTCAACTTTGTCAAATAAAGGGAGATAACTCAAATAAAGTAATTTTTATAATAGAAAGTGTTATGAATTCATCTATTTTGACCTGTAGCAAGAAAACAAGTTCGATGACCCCGTTTTTTTTTTCTTATCTGAAAGCAAGTTATCAGAGCAATCTTCTCACTTTTTATTTTAAAGTTCTTATAAAACGTTTTCTTTTTATGACACAAACTTTGATTTTCCGTGCATAATCTATACAAAATCTGACAATTTTTGCACAACTTGTAGCGTGATAAAAAGTCCCGTGACCCATACTTTTTAATATCTTTTTGAAAAAAGCATGATAAAAACTTTATTTTGACAAGTTCTATCAATTTTAAGGTAGACGCCCTAGCCACCTTAATAGTCATTACTGTTTGCAAAAGCATGAATTATTACAAATAATAAGGATGCTCTTATACCAGACAGATAACCCTAGACGTATTGGTCACCAACTTTTTGGAACTTTTGGTCCTCAGTGCTCTTCGACTTTGTAATGTTTTGGCTTTCAAACTTTCTTCATCTGAGCGTCACTGGTCGTCTTGTATGGACGAAACGCACGTCCGGCGTATTAAATTTTCAACTTGGTACCTTTTGTAAGCTATTATTCGTGCGTTTCTCTGTCCTATATTTTCTCCCATTTATTTGTATTGTAGTCCTGTTATGTAAAATAGTCATATTAATGTTATATTTGACATTGCCATTAACGCGGAATGTTTAGCATGCCAAAAAAACAGGTTCAGCCCACCATTTTTTTCTTAAAATGTCCTGTACCAAGTCTGTAAAATGGCCATTGTTATATTATAGTTCGTTTCTGTGTGTGTTACATTTTTCTGTTGTGTTTCTGTTGTGTCGTAGTTCTCTTATATTTTATTGAGTTTCCCTCAGTCTTAGTTTGTAACCCGTATTTGCTTTTTTTTCTCAGTCAATTTATGAATTTCGATCAGCGGTATACTTCTGTTGCCTTTATTTATTTGCCAAGGTTTTTTTTTAAATTTGTCTCAGTATCTTCACATGGGAAAATTACAATCATTTACGACAAATTGTAAAGAAAAATTACAAAAAAGTGCAATAACTCATTATGGGGTCAATTGACAATCTCCGTCATGTTATCCTTGTTCTTAGATCTACTTTGCTGAATATTATTGCTGTTTACAATTTATCTCTATATATTATAGAATATAGAATTCAAGATAATAACTCAAAACTGCAAATTTTCATAAAAAAATAATACAAATTCAGCGACAGCAACCAACGACCGGTTGTTTGATGTGTATGTAAATATCAAAGCAGATATATCTTAACCTGGTTAACATTTTGACTATGGTAATATTTGCTCTAAATGCTTTAGTTTCGGAGATATCAGCCCAAAACTCTATCTTACCCATATGTTCTATTTTTAGACAAAGAAAGGTTTTAGAAAAATTAACGGACAATGCACAATGACGACCACTACAACGACGACGACGACGGACATCAAGTAATGAGAAAAGCATACGTGGTCAATTTGGCCACTTGAGCTTAAAAAGGTTATAGTAAAATGTTTTAGTTATTATTCTAATTTTATTTCTATTTGGGTTTAGTAATGACCATAAAAACAATATTTGAAATTTCACTTCACAATATTTTGTATATACTTTGTTTTCAATAGAAAGAAATAATATTCCATAAAATGTTTTACAACAGATATATTAATATGGAAACTTTGATTGTCAGAAGACTTATGACCTCTTTCTGTGTATGCGTAACTGCTCCAGAATCTGAAATATATAAAAACATCTTCAGGTTATATTTATCCAATATATATACAATATTAGGTCAATGTCAGGAAAATATAAACTTTTTTGTATAAGGGCTGAGAAACTGGAGAAGAGACAAGTTCTAATGTAGTTTTTATACTGCAACTTAAATTAATACAGTGATAGCTTTTTAAATCATAACACAAATGTCAAACTTATTTTCAATGGACCCCTGATTGCACATGTTGAGAAAGTGTCCCATGATGAAAATAACATTATACAACATACAGTCATGTAACTATATTTAGGAAATAAACTAGTTGCAGTATACTGTAGTTTACTGTATGCTACCATTTGTTAACCTACCATTGCATATTATCCTGAAAGTCTTGAAAGTTTCTCAAATAAAAAATTGAAATTTATATAAAACATATTGTGTGTACCTTTTTGTATTGGTTTTGTTTGATGAAATTAGTGTTAAAGACAGAACTGGATAATAGTCTCGGGCTAACTTATAGAGGAATAATGGGAAAGAAAAAGGTTATACTTAAATATGGACAAATATTTATACTTATTTATTTTCAAGGTAGGATGTACTTACCAACATTAATAACATCAATCTTGCTTGTTGTTGTTGTTAATTGCGTCGTTGTGGCTGTCGAGGCTGTTTTTTGAATTTTTGTAGTAGGAAATGAGATGCTGTTTGTTATTGAAAAAGATGGTTGCACGTGAATCGTTTGAGTTGGCATAATAATGTCAGTAGATTGTATCATATTATTGTTAGTAGATTGTAGTGTATCACTATTCAACAATACTGGTAAACTATTTACAGAATATCTGGTAGAAGATGAAGGCATATAACTCCTTTCTGGAGGCGTGTGTTTGCTGGATTTCGATGACACATTACTGTTGGGAAAAGTTGCCTGATCAAAAGTAGTGTAGGTCTGCACGTGATCGCTTAAAGATGGCACTTGATGACCTATTGGCATATTACTGCTCTGGAGGGGTAGCACGTAACTAGACGAACGATATTCGTAGATAGTTTGACTCGGTTTTGGTATACCTGATATAGTAGACTGATGCTGTTCAGAAATACTAATTGGATGTGGTATTTTACTACTATCAGACTGAGACGCCTGGTCACTTAATGAAGGAAAAACAACGACTGTTGTGTGTTCCAAAGGATCGCTCAATATGGAACTGTCAAGCGAGCTACCATGGTCATTAGTTGTATTTTTTAGCTGTGCAACTGATGTGGTTTTTAAATATGATGCGCAAGAATGACAGCATTCAACTTGTACGAGATGGCAATTTTTTGGAGAGTTGGTTACTACATCTGTGCATGACCAGCCGTTAGAAAATATTGGTCCAAAAACATCTCCATACAAACATGATTCTAAACCAAAATTTTACAACAGTAATCATACCTTTTTATAATTACTCAATTGAAGATAATTTTTGAAATCGTATACTTGCATGAATATTTTGTCAATAATTTTTTTTCAAATTTAAAACAACATGTATAAAACATTATAAATACATGAAACACTTGCGTAAGCAAGGATTATATTAAATCTTGATCTGTATACCATTAATTTCGTGTAAAACCAAAACAGAAATTTCAACTGGAAACAAGTTCATATCAATAGTGACTTTATATTAACTTGCTTACTCTTCCGGAGTATCTAAAATCACCCCCAGTTTTTTTATGGGGTTCGTGTTGCTCAGTCTTTTGTTTCTAAACTGTGTCATGTGTACTTTTATTTGTATGTATGTCTTTCTCATGTTTTATCCATGGCGTTGTCAGTTTATTTTCATTTTATGAGTTTAACTGTCCGTTTGGTATCATTCGCCTTTCTTTTATTATAATCCCAAAATAAATATAGTGTGCTAATCAGTATATATTAAGGTGGTAGTAGTTAATAGTTATCAAAGGTACCAGGATTATAATTAGTACGCCAGACGCGCGTTTCGTCTGCATAAGACTCATCAGTGACGCTCATATCAAAATATTTATAAAGCCAAACAGTTGCAAAATTGAAGAGCATTGAGGATCCAAAATTCCAAAAAGTTGTGCCAAATACGGCTAAGGTAATCTATCCCTGGGGTAAGAAAATCCTTAGTTTTTCGAAAAATTCAAAGTTTTGTAAACAGAAAATTTATAAAAATGACCACATTATTTATATTCATGTCAACACCGAAGTGTTGACTACTGGACTGGTGATACCGTCGGGGACGAAACGTCCACCAGCAGTGGCATCGACCCAGTGGTGTAAATAGTTAACAAAGGTACCAGGATTATAATTTAGTACGCCAGACGCGCGTTTCGTCTACACAAGACTCTTCAGTGACGCTTATATCAAAATATTTATAAAGCCAAACAATTACAAAGTTGTAGAGCATTGAGAATCCAAAATTCCAAAAACTTGTGCTTAAATGTTATTCAAATCTTGTAAATCAAAGATAAAGAGATAAATCGAGGTAACAAGCAAAACCCAACCACCGGGGGAATCACAGGAACACTATGAGCTTAATCGAGTGTTGCTTGGTTTAATGTTTCTTACTTCTGGATAAACAACAAGAACTCATTTTTTGTCTGGAAACATTCATCGATCAGTGAACAAACGAAGGGACAAAAAATCAGATCAATATATGCTACCATTTATGAGCATATCAGGAATTTAGAAATATTTTGTTTATGTTACTATTTTTACTTTAATAAGTATGTGTAAACAACATGTCAAAAGAAGATGTGATATGACTGCCAAACTGACAACTGTTCAATAGAAACCAAATACATTTGCAAGTTCATTTTAATCGAATACTCACCGTCTCCTGAAGGTGCTTTCGAGTCCTGGGTGCATATTCCAGACGTACACCACTAAAATAGACACAAACATCATACATAACTAAATTGGAAATAGTTATCAAAGGTACCAGGATAATAATCAAATACGTCAGACGCGCGTTTCGTCTGCATAAGACTCATCAGTGACGCTCAGATTAGTTATCAAGCCAAACAAGTACAAAGTTGAAGAGCATTTGTTTAAACTGAATACTATCAAAGGTTTATGGTGGTTATGTAAATGAAATAAAGAGTTGCGCCATGAATGCATTATAGGCCAACCTAAAGGAACATTAATCGATATTTGCCTACGCTTTTGGTAAAACTGGTACGAGATACATTTTATTATATTGACTGGATCCAAATTATTCTCACAATAAACTACAAAAATGTACTATGTTTGTTTGGTTAATCACGCAAATTGGTCTATTTAACAGAACTATAATCATCTTTTATACAATTGGGAGGTTTGGTAAGATATAAAACGAGGTTTTCCTCTCCATTTTCTTCGGACAATGCCTGAACAAAGTCAAGAAAAGGTCCGTTGTTTTACTCGTTCCGTTGATTAAAATGTTTTGAAAATACCTTTTAAATAGATTTTTTTTTACTTTTTTGAACTGATGAGTTACCTTGATATTCCCGCATAAAGTTCCATCTAATGCTGAAGCTGACCTACATGATGATGAATTGGCGGGATTTGAGCACCACATTGTCTTGCAAATGGATGTAAAGTCTCCTTGATATAAATCCTGTAATCAAAATAAGACTGTTTAGTAAAGACGTAATTTAAAATTTTGGGTAAACAAAACATGAGCAAACCAAAATATGAACACGATATCAGATGACGTCTTATGCATTCTAGTTAAAATAGAAGGTTCCTGGAATTGGGGGAGGTCTAGGGACCATTTCATATGGTGCTATACAATACCCCTAAAATTAATTTTTTTAATACATGTATCTCAATGATGTGCATTAAATCAGCGATATGTCACGGTGCGGCCGTCAACAATGAACAAAAGCACTACCGCACAATAAGATTTTTTCGAACAAGATGTTTTGACAGTTTAATTATGGCATGATATCCTAACTAGAGGTTCTAAAGAGCCTTTGTCGCCCACCTTGGTTTATGCGAATATTAAACAAAGGACACAGATGAATTCATGACAAAATTGTGTTTTGGTGATGCTGATGTGTTTGTAGATCTTACTTTACTAAACATTCTTGCTGCTCACAATTATCTCCATCTATAATGAACTTGGCCCAGTAGTTTCAGTGGAAAATGTTAGTGAAAATTTACAAATTTTATGAAAATTGTTAAAAATTAACTACAAAGAGCAATAATTCCTACGGGGTCAATTGACCATTTTGGTCATGTTGAACTGATTTTTAGGTCTTACTTTGCTGTACATTTTTGCTGTTTACAGTTTATCTCTATCTATAATAATATTCAAGATAATGACAAAAAAAAAACGGCAAAATGTCCTTAAAATGACCAATTCAGGGGCAGTAACCAAACAACCGGTTATCCAATTCATCTGAAGCAGTTAGATCTTGACCTGATTTTCACCTCTATCAGATTTGCTCTAAATGCTTTGGTTTTTTGAGTTATAAGCCAAAAACTACATTTTACCCGTATGTTCTATTTTTAGCCATAGCGGCCATTTTGGTTGGTTGGCCGAGTCACCGGACACATTTTTTAAACTAGATAACCAAATGATGATTGTGACCAAGTTTAGTTAAATTAGACGTAGTCGTTTCAGAGGAGAAGATTTTTCTAAAAGATTACTCAGATTTACGAAAAATTGTTAATAATTGACTATAAAGGGCCATAACTCCTTAAGGGGTAAACTGATCGTTTTAGTGATGTTGAATAATTTGTAAATCTTGCTTTGCTGAACATTATTGCTGTTTACAGTTTATCTCTATCTATAATAATATTCAAGATAATAACCAAAAGCAGCAAAATTTCCTTAAAATTACCAATTCAGGGGCAGCATCTTAACAACGGGTTGTCCGATTCATCTCAAAATTTCAGGGCAGATAGATCTTGACCTGATAAACAATTTTAATCCATGTCAGATTTGCTCTTAATGCTTTGTTTTTTTAAATTATAAGCCAAAAACTGCATTTTACCCTTATGTTCTATTTTTAGCCATGGCGGCCATCTTGGTGAGATTAGAATAATATTTTACTATCAAGGTTACAAACGTACAGGTAATATAAACAGACATTGTTATTAGACCTCATCATGTATTATAATGGGTATAATTAGGAATCGGATTTTAAAAAGTTGTCGTTTGTTGATGTAGTTCATAAATGTTTCTCGTTTCTTGTTTTTTTTAGAAAGATAAGACCGTTGGTTTTCCCCTTTGAATGGTTTCACAATAGTCATTATTCGCGCACTTTATAGTCTACTGTTCGGTTTCAGCCAAGGCTCCGTGTTCAAGACCGTTCTTTGACTTAAAATGGTTAACTTTTACAAATCGTGACTTGGATAGAGAGTTGTCTCATTGGCACTCATACCACATCTTCTTATATCTATATAATCAGATTTTCACTCTGTAAATTGCTTATTTAAATAAAAAGGATAAGCGTTTTAATAACATTACAGCTCATTGCTCATTATAAAACTTGTCATTTGGATAAAAGGTTTTGTATGTTGATTTTGTTTCACTTACTCGGCACAAAAACGATCCTGCTCCTAAAATACTTTGACATTGGTCGTCCACATCCAATGATAGTGGTGGCACGCTGCTGGTTGAAACGGGTTCTATGTAACTAGTTGTTTCAACATTATTTGTATAAGTTGACGAGGGTTTTAAGGCAGTTGAAGATTTTAGATATAATGCACAAGAATGA